>JANHMN010000005.1:106906925-106925269 GCA_030674055.1 Rhabdomys pumilio
TCCATCCATCCATCCATCCATCCATCCATCCATCCATCCATCCATCCATCCACCCATCCAATGTATCTGTCTGTCTGTCTGTCTGCACATATGTATGTAGGTATATGTGTGTATGTATGTAAGCATGCATGACTACTTGTGGAGTGTATGAGACAGGTGATTGGGCCCAACAAAAATGTGAATGTGTTAATGTATAAATGAGAATGTGAATGAGAATCTAAATGTATGAATGTATATGCATCTGTGCATATCTGCCTGTAGAAACCATCTTAATTCTTTTTCTTTCTCTTCCTCTCTGGTTCATAAAAAGTTAACCAGCCTAGGTAAAGAGGCTTTTTTCTAGTGGACAGAGAAGGAAGTGATAGCAATAAATCTTTTACCTAATCACCCTGCTTTTAGCAACAAGTGTCAATAGATCCAGAGGCCTGCAGCTTCTGGCCTCAGAGTAACTTAAAGTCAAGATAGGTATATGTTATTGTAAAAAGCAACCCTACTCTGGCAAGAGCAAGTTTTGCAGCCCCTCTTCCTGCTCTGCTGCTTCAGAGAGGACCCAGCCCTGGACTGCCATCTCTATATCCCCTCAGCTGGCAGCCAAATTAACTGCCACCAAATAGCTTCTCCAAAGCTACATTCTGTAGCCTAGGTTTGTAACTCGTGCAACAGTCCCTCAGTAGCCCTTTTAGAATCTACTTTCTCAGACAACCTCTGCTAGAAGGGCTGGAGGTTGATTGCTGTGTCGTTACTCTATTCCTTTAAAAGCAAAGATGGGTTGACTCACCTCTGCCAATGGGAGATGAAGACTAATGCATTTTTCAGGTCCAAGATAATGTACACCTGTTTATCTGGAGGAATCAGACTCATGAGAATCAGAGGTCCAGGTTTCTTCTCAGACAGGAGAGGCATATTCCAGGATGATAGGCAGGGCACTAGGATGCCTGTCTCGCCAAGCCAGAGACTATGAAGCACTACAATTTTTCCTTTTGTTTTCATAGTCACTGGGTATCATTTAATCTGGATGGGTGTTAATCTGGATGAACTGGTTAGTTGAATAATTGTAGGAGCTTGGTGTGAGGCCAGTCCTGGGAGGTTCATTTCTGCCCACATCTCTGGGAATCTTTGTTGTCAATCTGAAAGATAGTCCAGCTGTATCTTTTGATTGGAGGCAGAACTTTTAGCTAGGAGATACTCTGACAGAGGGTAAGGGACAAAAATTGTGCTAAGTCTAACTGTATGTCATCATCAGAGAAGATGATGGTGGCTTGCCAGGAGCCTCACAGCCTGGAGAGGGTAGTGGCAGGGGCACAGAGTAGGACTCTGGTGTGGCTTTAAAGTCTCAGGGTCTCCGGATGTCCTAGCCCTCTAACTATACTGAAATGCTGATGATGTCATCTAAAAAGTTCTAAAATCTTGTTCTTTCTGGGGGTAAAAAGCTGCTGGCTTAGGTGATTGACACCTGTAGCCTAACAACTGAGGATTAGGCAATGTGTCCTTTGTTCTATTTCATCAGGAACTGCACAGCTCTAACTTTTGGCCTGCTAGTCGGAAGTTCCAGGAAGAAAAAGGAAAACTTTGAAAAGTGATTATAGCGTTTATTACTAAGTTGTAGAAAGTTTCCTATGAAAGCTATCTAAGGGGAAAAGCAGAAAGATCCTAAGCAGGGAAAGGGGAAAATTTCTTCTCTTCTTATCTCTTTGTCCTCAGTACTTACACGTCCTTCAGAATACATGATCACATGTTTAAAAGTTCATCAAAATTTCACATACAAAATCAAATCATAAATTGAAATAGAAGTTTGCAACAGAGCATGTTTACATGCATATCCATTAGAAGTAATTTTCAGGCTAAACATCCATTACCTAACTCCACAGGTTCACTGAAGGTTGAAAACCATAATTATTAGTGAAGTTTTGTATAGATAAGCCTAGTCAATATTATATCTTCTGTACCAGCATCTATTATAAATCATTAGTTCCCTTCTTAGTGCCTTTGGTTAATTGTTTTACAACCTCTTGGAGTGTGCTCTGAGTAGGTGAAAGTCTGGTTACTATCTAAGAACAATTAACTGATGACACTTGGAAGACTGGCAGAGTTCTCATTGAAGTTTTGACTACCAGAAAAGGACCTAATAGCAGTCCCAATATAAAAGACCTTAATAATCACTGATAATATTTTAGGAATTCTTATAGGATCATCATTAAGACTTAAGAAGTCATCTATTTGTCTATATAGCATCATCACTACAAGATAGTACAGCTTCGTAGATCTGCTCCAAAGGGATGGGATATAATACCTAGTGATTGTTAGATATGTTCAATAATAACAGGAAAAGTATATTAATAGCAGGAATCTTTCCTAAAATGAATTATCTTATGGCCTTGACTAATAAGAGTGAATCGGTAGCAGATTATATTATAATCCAAAGCAGAACATCTCAGGAAGATCACCTGTTTGTTATTAGCTTGTCCTATGATGGCTCCTGACAGTGGCTTTCAGTTTATGCAAAAGGCCTTTTTCCAATCAGTTCTGTTTTCTTTTGAGTTATCTCCAGCAACTGGGACCTACTTATACCTCGAACAACATTTAACTTTTATAACTTTTTTAACTTTTGGAACCAACTGGGTGACAAAAGGACATCTTTTTTGGCAGCTGTCTTTAATCCTTCTAAAATTGTTTAATGTTTCCTTGGTTTGTATTGGACAGAATGGAAAATTCATTCTGCCTTGTCTGCATTGTCTGGCAGAGATGCCCCTGCCTAGCCAGGGGACAGTTTCTCTACTCAATGGTGTGCTTTGAATTTTTCAATTCCCTGGATCACTGACTGAAATGGAGAAGATAAGACGGTAAGTCATCAAAAAGGGAGGAGCAGGACTTTTTTCTTTTGGGCTCAGCACATTCCCTTCCCTGGGGCTGCTTAGAAGGGAATGCCTGCCTTGGGGAACTTTCCCCCTACCTGTGTGCTTAATTTGCAGGGTACCCTCAGGATGAGAGGCCAGGCACTTCCTTGCTGTCACACAGTGACCAGGACCATGAACAGGAGTCGAGTGATATAACAGTGAAGCAGTCTGTAGGAAGGACAGGCAGAGTGGTGGTGATGGTGGTGGTGGCAGCTGCAGCTATGACATCAGTGGTGTGGGGTGAGAGGGTTGGTGGGGGGCAGCAGCAGCAGCGGTATTTTTTTTGTGTGTGTTTTTGGTTTTTGTTTGTTTTCCCTGGGTGATATGGCAGAGCCAAAGAATTGAGGTCCCTAATAAGAGGGTATACAGATCTCTTTAGTTGGAGGGTGGTGTCTCACATCACAAAAACTCACTGGTCAATAAAGGGAAACAAAACACACACACACACAACACACACACAAGTGAAAACAACCAGGGGTGACCACCACACATACACCTGAGCAGACTTCTCATATGGATCCCAGACACTGGATCAGCAGCTGTATTCGACCTCTCCTATGTCCAAACAGAAGACGCCTTAACCAGACTCGGCTCCGGAGGTGACAGAACAGGTGAGTTTATAATTTGTTTCCTTTTGTGGTGGAGGTGTCATACTCCTCTGATGCATTAGGCAGAGATTGATCAAAGAGTGTCTTGGGGATCTGTAACATCTCAGATTGTGCACCCTGAGGAGCCCTCTGACCACCACATTCTTCCTCTCTCCAAGGGACTCCCAGACCTTCTATGTCTAAAGGTTTGGTCTTTGGGGATCCCAGTGGGACCTCTAGAAGAGTGGGGTATCACCAGAGAAGACTACTGAGACATGAGTTTAAGCCAATAGAAACTATTAGCTGTCGGGTGAATATACTCTGTGTGTGTTGGGAGGAGGAGGGAGAATGCCTTTCTCAGGGTGAGCTTTTCAACACAAAAACCATGGTCTGGGTTGACATACTTAAGTTAACAAAACAATTAGCCAGAAGCAGAACTACAGAAGCCAAAAGCATGCCTAATATATTTAGAGACTTTCCCTGAACTATGGACTTTCCTAGATTAGGCCCTTGTTTTCATTTTAACTGTCTACATGTTGAGTTTTACAGCCAGATTAGTTCTTTCATTCAGGCGTCAGTTGTGCTAAGGTCTGGGGCATGTTGCAGTCCTTAGTATATGTCAGAATCCTGAAGAATTAGGCTCTAATACCAGTGAAGAAATGAACTTGCCACTGAGAATGAGGGCAAACAGGAAAAGAGCAAGAACATCTGTATTAGTCAGGATTCTCTAGAGTCACAGAACTTACGGGATGAGCTGGCAAGTGCAGGCGAAGAAGAGTGAGTCTTCCTTCTTCCGATGTCCTTCATAGGCCTGCAGCAGATTTAAGGTGTGTACCACCACCCCAGGATTTGGAACTTGCTTTTTCTCCAGGCTGTCCTTGAACTCACAGATCTGCTTGCCTCAGTCTCCTGGGATTAAAGGCCTGTACTACCTTGCCTGGGCCTAAAATTTTTATGGCCACTATGCCTCAAGATCAAACATGTCTCATCCCAGGTCAGGATCCAGGTCAGAAGCCCATTCCTTCCAGCCTCAAGATCTGGATCACAGGTGTGCCCTCCATTTCTGGATTGTAGTTCATTCCAGATGTAGTCAAGTTAACAACCAGAAATAGCCACCACAGCTTCTGTCTTCCATGTCCTTATACAGGCTCTCACCAGAAGGTGTGGCCCAGATTTAAGGTGGGTCTTCCCACCTCAAATGATCTAATCAAGAAAAGTTCCTTACAGGTGTGCCCAGCAGCCTAGGTTTTGGTTTATTCCAGATGTAGTCAATTGACAACCAAGAATATCCCTCACAAGTCTATCCCTTGTCAACTAAACACACAATCATATCTCCTTATGTCATGCTTATTTTACAAATATCCACTCCACCCTGGCACTTCCAAGTCTGTGGGGTTAGGCACATCCTCTTCCACTGACGCCAGACAAGGCAGCCCAGCTAGAGGAGCATATCTCACATACAGGCAACAGCATTTGGGATAGTTCCCTTTCTGGTTGTTCAGGACCCACATGAAGACCAAGCTGCACATCTGCTACATATGTGCAGGGAGACCTAGGTCCAGCCCATGTACGTTCTTTGGTTGGTGGTTCAGACTCTGAGAACCTGAAGTGTCCAGGTTAGTTGACTCTGTTGGTCTTCCTGTGGAGTTCTGGGGCCTGCAATCCTTCCTCCTATTCTTCCATAAGAGTCCCCAAGCTCCATCCACTGTTTGGCCGTGAGTGTCTGCATCTGTCTGAGTCAGCTGCTAGGTGGAGCCTCTCAGAGGACAGCCATGCTATTCTCCTGTCTGCAAGCATTAAATAGTGTTAGGGATTGGTGTTTGCCCATGGGATGGGTCTCAAGTTGGGCCAGTTATTGGTTGGCCATTCATTGAGTCACTGTTCTATCCCCTGAGTCTGTTCCATCCCCTGTGCCTGCATTTTTTTTTAGACAAGATAAATTTGGGGCTGAAAGTTTTGTGGGTGTGTTGGTGTCTCTATTGATCCACTGGGGTTCATGTCTGGCTACAGGAAGTGGCTTCTTCAGGTTCCATATTGTCAATGTTGAGTCCCAGCTAAGGTCACCCCTATTCATTCTTGGGCACCTCCCTTATCTCAGGTCTCTGTCTGGTCCTGAAGACATCCTCCATTTCCTCATCCAGTCAGTTTCAGATTTCCATTCATTTTCATGCCTTCTAGCTATCTCTTCTGTCCTTGCCTGCACCTGATCCTAAATTCCCCCATTCCCCTGCTTATTTTCCCTTCCTCCCAGTTCTCCACCTCCATCTGCCTCTTATGACTGATTTATTCCTCCTTCTAAGTGAGATTCAAGCATCCTCTATTGTGCTTTCCTTCTGGTTTAGCTTGGGGTCTGTAGAGTATAACATGGTACCTGTATTTTATAGCTAATATCTACTTGTAATGGAGTACATACCATGTGTGTCCTTTTGGGACTGGGTTGCATCGCTCAGGATGATATTCTCAAGTTCCTTCCATTTACCTGCAAAATTTATGATGTCTTTGTTTTTAATAGCTAAATAGTATTCCATTGAGTAAATGAACTACATTTTCTTTATTCTTTAGTTGAGTGATATCTGAGTAGCTTTCTGGCTATTATGAATGAAGATGCTATGAGCGTAGTGGGGCATATGTCCTTGTGATATGTTGGAGCATCTTTTGAGTATATGCCCAGGAGTGGTATAGCAGAGTCTTCAGGTAGAACTATTTCCAATTTTCTGAAGAACCATCAGACTGATTTCCAGAGTGGTTGTACCAGTTTGCACTCCCTCCAGCAATGGAGGAGTGTTCCCCTTTCTCCACATCCTTGTCAGTGTATGCTGTCTCTTGAGTTTTGGATCTTAGCCATTGTGATGGGTATAAAATGAAACCTCAGAGTTGTTTTGATTTGCATTTCCCTGAAGCTATCTCCATTTTTAGGTTAGGAAAATTTCCTTCTACGATTTTGTCAAGACTATTTTCTGGGCCTTTGGTCTGGATTTCTTCTCTTTTCTCTATGCCCATTATTCTTAGATTTGTTCTTTTCATGTTGTTCCCAATTTCCTGAATGCTTTGTGCCAGGAAGTTTTTGGATATTACATTTTCTTTGACCAATGTATGTATGTATTTTAATGGTTCTTCAGTGCCTGGGGTTTTCTCTTCCGTCTCTTGTATTTGGTTCCTGTTTGAGTTCCTAAGGTTGTAGTTTCTAAATTTCCTTCAGTTTTTGTTTATTGATTCTATTTCAGATCTTGAACATTTTTATTCATTTTCTTCCACTGTTTATGTTTTCCTGGATCTCTTTAAGGGATTTATTCATTTCCTCCTTAAGGACTTCTATCATATCCATAAAGTGAGTTTTAATGTCTTTTTCTTGGGCTTTTGCTAGGTAACTATGGTTTCTGGGCTCTGGTGGAAACAAGTTGACCTGGCTGTTATTGACTGCTTGTATGCTGTTGTCTAGCCATCGGGTATTGCAATTCTTGGTGCTGATATCTGGTCTTGTCTTTGTTGACTGGTTGTTTTGTTCCTTGGTTTCTGTCTCCTTTCTGATTCTTAGGAGAGTGTACTGTCTGTGTGTTGCCTGATAGGGAAATCTTCTGGGTCCTGATAGGTGTGGGTACTGTGGGGTTCCAGGTAAAATATGACTCTGGGTATTGGTAACTGACACTTAGGAATAGAGATGGGCTGTTGGCACTAGCACAGAAAGCAGGGTGTTCTACCAGGTTCTGCAGAGGGTCTATTACAGAGCTGGTGATGAGACTGGGGAATTGGACTTGGAGGAGTAGAGGAGAGATGAAGATCTGCTGTCAGCCTACCTGCTTCTCTGGCCAGAATGGCCGGTGGGTTCCCAGGGAGGCCAATAAAGTTGGGGGCTAGAATTTAGCACTGGGTGGGAGGAGGTTAGCAAGGAAAAAAATCTGTGTGATCTACTGGAGGTAGGGGAAACAGGAGTTGGGGAGAACTCCAGCAAGTATCCTGTTGCAGAGCTGGGGGCAGGCCTGGTGGGTTTGATTTGGAGGATCAGAAGATGTGCAGGTTTGTGGTTGGCCTACCCTCTTCCGGACCAGAATTAAGTTGCACTTGTAAATACTGTCCTAGGGTTTTACTGCTAAACATGAACAGATACAGTGACCACGGCAACTCTTATAAAGGACAATATTTAATAGGGGCTGGCTTACAGGTTCAGAGGTTCATTAAGGTGGGAACATGGCACAGTCCAGACAGGCATGGTGCAGGAGGAGCTGGGAATACTTCATCTGAAGGCCACTGGTGGAAGACTGGCTTCTAGGCAGATAGGATGAGGGTCTTAAAGCCCACACCCATAGTGACACACATACTCCAACAAGGCCACACCTCCTAATACTGCCACACTCTGTATTATTGTACTGGCCCTGCAATTTCTCTAAATACAGGAAACTCAACTCCATATTATATGGTAGTAGGAATTTGCAATCACACACTCCAAAAGTGAAATGTTACAACATAGGGTTCAATATTATTAAAAAGGCTGTTTTTCTCCCCCTTTTCAGGTTTGGGTCCAAGGGGTCCAAAAGACCCCTCCCCCAAAAAAACCAATATAAAACATCTCCATTTCTCTTGGTAGCTTTCCAGGATCTGAAGGTTCCTAGTACTGAAGAAACTGCAAACTTCAGACATGGGGCCTAGAGGACTCCCTGGGACTGGCTCTCACAGTAGCAGAAAAAGCTGCCATGGGAGAAAGGCAATCAACCCTCCTCCCCAGATGTGACAAACTACAACAATGGCCACTGTGGCATATGTCTCAGGCATAACCAATTGCCACCTAATTGCAATATGAGGGATTTCATACCTAGATGAGAACCCACGACTGCCCGTTTCTGAAATAGTAGAGTATTTAACTACATTCTAAATATTTATCTGCATATCCACAGGGAAAAATGTAGACCTATTCATCAAGGAAGCTTTTTTTTGTTGTTGTTGTTATTTCGTTTTCAGCAGATGAAAACTATTACAAAGATCTATCATTTAGTCAGAAATGGCAGTGGGGTGCCCAGACCCCATAGGTCTATAACACAAGCCCTACTCCAAGGACTCAGGGACCACCATGGAGGAGGGGCAGGAAGCAAGCTGTGAGGTTGCACCTTCTCTATGGACAGTGAAAGCGCAACAGTATGGTCATCTAAACAAGACCTGAACAAGGACACTGGATAGCCACCTCACAAGGCCACAAATTGAGTTGAAGGGCTACAGGCAAGTTAATGACAGCCAAGAGAAGGATGATAAATAGGTCCTTCCCCATGAGCTCCAACCTCCAATTATTATCGAATACCAAGCAGGCATTCTTAAAATATATACACATTTGAGCAACACTAAGTGAACTCTGCAGATAGTATTTATATATTTTTGTGTTTGCATGTATGCGTGTGTGTAACAGTAATAAAAGGGTCACTGAGAGGCAGCACAAGCAGAGTTGGGAGTAGTCCTATACAAAATTCACGGAAAAATAAACTTAAAAATTAAGTTATATACTGTATACTATTATACACTAGTATTCTCCACCCTAAAACTTTTGTTGCTCTTTCATAACTAATTTTGCTACTGTGGTGATGCCCCAATGTAAATGTCTCATCTCAGTATTCTAACTCAGAACAGGTTTTGGGGAAAAGGAAAAAAAAAAAAAAAAAAAAAAAAAAAAAAAAAAGACTCATGGATATAGATGGACCTGGGGTGCCTAGGTGAGTCCATAGGAAAAATTCCAAATTGAAAAGAAGTGGATTTTGTACAGAGACAATGAGGAGAAAGTGGCCTAGTTTATTCTCCATTTCAGGCCTGCTCTAAGGAAATAGTAAGAGACTAAAAAAAAAGGCTCAACGCAATTTTTTTTAAGCGCAAAGGGCGGGGGAACTGAGTGCACAAAGTTGTTCTACTGTACAACATTGCCATCTAGTGGCCAGCGCAACTGAAAATTGCTTACAGCCCAAGAAATTTATCTCTAGGTTTTAGGATTAAAATCCTGAGGACAAAAGCTGCTGCAGCCCAGCAGGATCAAAGGTCCTTTTTGGAGCTTGGCAAAGGATACCCAGCTACAAAAGAAACCTACAGGTGCTACACGTTCACTCTATTATGTTTTGTAATGATTTTAACACCGTATTTTTACATCTACAAAGTATTCAACCTCAGAGAGAGAACTTACTACCCCTGAGAAAGAAAGGTTGAGGAGGCAGCCTGCTCAGCCATGTAGGTACCGAGTTCGGTCAGCGGGGAGTCGGGTGTCTTTGTGAAAAACACTCGGTGCACAGGACACAGATCGAAAGTGGGGCGACGAGAGAAGCAAGGCAGCTTGTCATTTGTGCCAACCTCTTGCTTAAAGATATAAAAACTGCAGGGAGAGGACAGCCGCATAAACGAAAGGCAGGAAAATGCCCACAACCGCAATGCGGAACTATGCGTCAACAGGGCGCCAGCCAATCGGAAGACGATCTAGCTCAGTATGACCCTTGTGTCCCTGACTTCCTGCTGCTGTTGCTATGGCTGCGAGGGCGGGACTAAGGAAGGCTTCCTTGCCGGCGCCGTCTCCCTGGGCGCACTTAGGTCCTGTAACCCTGTTCTGGAGGTTTCCTGGGCAGTTAGTACCTATAAGTGTGCATTCTGTAGTACCTCTCTATTCGGTCTGGTTCTCTGGTTCCTTGCTGTTTACCGGCTTTCACGCGCAGAATTGCGTGTTATTAAATCTAGGTTTCTGTGACCAGTAGATGGCAGTGTGGTTCGCTGCCGCCGCACGGCTCTGATTCTCCCCCGCCCTTTGTGCTTGTAAAAAAGCCCAAAGACAACTTTTTTTTTTTTCTATTGAAATACATTCTTCTCCCTCTTCCTTGTTTGGGTAAAGACTGTTTGTCTCAGACAATTTGATTTTGTCCTTCTGAACTCTTTTCCTGCCTGAAAACCATTGCCTGGGCTTTTCAACATTTTTTTCCCCCTCTAAACTGGGTGGCCTAGAGACCTCACCTCTTCTGCTTTTGATTTGTATGAAAGGCTTTGGCCCATCTTTCTCCAACTTGTCCTTTGATCTAGGGACAGTTATTTGATCTAGGACAAATTATTTCAATGTAGGCTTCATTTAAAATCTTGAAGTTTCTGGAAGTTTATTAATCACAGCAATTCTTATGCACAGTTCCATTATTCTATGGTCAGCATTAATTATATTTTTGATATAATTGTCTTGTTTTTTTTAAACCAGTACATTTAAAATACATGGACCATTTGCTGTATTTTCACCATTGCCTTAGCATATTTATGTAATCATTACACTGAATCCCATTTACATGTAGAATTGCTATGTGCAACATTAAATATTTCCCTTGCTATATAGTCTATATTTCCTTGTCTTAGTAATCATTTTGAATGAGTGAGCTTTTTTCTTATGTGACAAAATTTTTTGATAGCTGACATTTTTTTTTATTGGATATTTTATTTACATTTCAGATGCCATCCCCTTTCCCCATTTCCCCTCCCTAGAAAGCCCTATTCTGTGCCCCCTTTTCCATTTTGCTTTTATACAATTTTTTAAAATGTTAATCAAAGGATTTATAAGTATGGTAATGCTCAATCAGAAGTGTAACCCAATACCCAACCTAGATATGTAAACTATCTATGACTGGTGGAGACAGGTGAACTTCTGCCTCCATGCCCCCTCTCTTTCTGTCTCTTTCTCTCTCTCATCACCTAGCTACTCATCTACTTCATCTTCTCCTCTCCTTACTCCATCTTTTCCTCTCAGAGCTCTTTCCCCCTTAGTTCCTCCTACATATCACCCTTCCTGTTAAAATAAAACTTTTCTCACAAAATACAATTAGAGCATAATTATTCCTATTTGTACCAGTGAGGTACAAGATACTCTTAATACCCAGTCCATCCTTTTGTTGACTAACCAAAACCTCTGTCGTCTCTCTTGACTAAAACACTTAGTTTTGAAAATGGCTTTTTCTTGGCTTTAGAATGAATGTCAACTGAAAACCATCCACTCAGATCTTTTCTCTCAAGGTAAATAGCCAGGATTGGCTATGAGACTATAGGTCTTCAACCCCGTCAGAAATCCAGAATGCCTTAGTTAACTGAAGTTATGGGAAGCACTAAGCATCGCTTCTAAAACTTAGCCAATTTATAGAGACCGCTGAACACCTGGACAACCCCTATACTACCGAACGTTGGAGTATCAAATCTTCAGCCTTCTGGCCCAAACTCATCTGACAGACCTTAGTGATGCAGAATTATTAAGGGCTGATTACTCTGTCTAGGCAGATATAATCAGTCAACTATTCTGCAAGTGTGTCCTTCTCTGGACAGTAATTTGTCCGTAGATGGAGAGAAGCAATTCTTGCCTAGTGGCTGTCTCACCACAACTGGAGTAACTCCAAGGATGTTCAGTTTCTTCTTAGAATCCAAGACAGGAAGCTGTCAGGAGCAGACAGGTCTCTAATCAAAATGAACATTAATATAGAAATATTTGTGACGTCAATTCTATGGATTTCTGACGTTTTGAAATCCAACTATCCACTTAAGATAACCTGGACTGTTGTCTGTTAACTCCTCTCAGCTATTTCTAAATAAAATATAGAAAACACCCTAACCATAAACTCAAAGTCATGAATTTGCTATAGTCCCTTAACTCACAGGCTAGCCATCCCAAATCAGTTAAAAAGGTTAAAGAAGGACTGGGTCTACGCCTTGTATTTCTAAATGTGTTATACAGGCACAATGTCCATGAGAGTATCAATATTCATTTCACTTTCATATCAATAAGAAGCTCATACCAATGAAAACCTTAAATTTGAAATCCAAGTGAATTTTGTACCATTTAAGAAATTATAACTTCTTCTTGATACTAAATTATACAGATTTCTACCAATAGGTTATGGCTATGCCATAAATCCTAGCTAATCCTCCCTGTTCCAACAAAACCACTACTTTTCCCCAGAAAGACAGCCCAATATTAACCACCTTAGTCCCCAAGCCCAGGGAATAGGGGTGCTGACTCTTCTTTAACTTCTTCAAGTTGATTATGGGCCTTGAGATATTAGAAGAGGGGTGGGGGGAATAGTAAATTGATAAGCCTCTGATGCTGTGTCTTCACTGCATCCAGATGGAATTCCCGGACACCGGAGGTTTGAACAGGTCTGCTCCTTTTGCTTGATGAGTAGATACACCAAGGCTGTGTATTTTGCAATACACAATTCTCTGGAGAAGTTTTAGTATCAAGAAAAAAATTTTTTTTTCCTAGAGGGCTGACATTTTTTTTAAAAGATGTTGGTTCTAACAACTTTTTCCCCTTTTATGTAGTTGGTTATAATATTTGCATTTCAAGTTTTATCCTCTTATCCCATTTCCCCCACCACCCAGGAACCCCTTATCCCATCCCCCCTCCTTATATCCCTTCTATGAGGCTGTGCCTGCACCTACCCCCCACCCCCCTACCCCCCCACCCCTTCCTCACCCTCACATTCCCCCCCTTCTGTGTTCGTTTTTCATGGGACCAAGAATCTCCTCTCCCAACTATGTCCAACAAGGCCGTCCTCCCCTACGTATACCGCTAGAGTCATGGGTCCCTCCCTATGTGCTCCCAGGCTGGTGGCTTAGACTCTGGGGGGCTCTGGTTGTTTGGTATTGTTGCCTTCCTCTTGGGATCACAAACCCTTCCTGCTCCTTCAGTCTTCTAAGTTCTCCATTGTGAAACCCTTGATCATATCAGTGGTTAGGATAGCTGACATTTTTACAAAACAGAAATAAACCTTAACTCTCTAGTTTAATGACAGATACCATAAACTATTTCTTTGCTTTCTCATTCATCTTTTTTTCAAAAAATTAACAGCATAGTAACAGAACAGTGTCTAACACTTCTGTGGATCTCGCAGTCTCTGTCTCTCCCTAATTAAGAAACATCACTGGGGAGATGGCCCAGTTGGTAAAATCTTTGTGTAAGCCTGAGGACCTGAGTTCAGATCCCCAGCACATAACTCATTTAAAAACTGGGCTTTGTGGCGCATGTGTATGTGAGGATGTGATATGTTTAAGGATGTGACTGCTCCAAGGTACAGTTGAGGGGACGGTTTTTATTGTATGTATGAGGAACTATGTATGTATGTACAGTCAGAGAAGAAAGTCATAGACTAAACATGGCTAGCAGTGTGCACCATGAGAGGTTTGGAGAACCAGAGAGGAGAACCAAAAGACAGACAGACAAGCAAACAAAAAAGAGGACCAAGAGAGAGCAGAGCGGCCATGGTGGAAATGGCAGGGCTATGTAGGAATGAGGAACTGGGTAAGGGAAGCTCAGGAATTGGAGAAGTTTAAGGTAGGGAGCAGGGTGAGAAGAGCCACAGGTTCTGAGTGACACTGAGGAAGCCTGGATGCTGTCAAGCACTTTGGTATGCTACTAGGCGCCATGGAGATCCATGTGTGCCTTTCTTTTGGACCTGACAGCATGGATCTGTAACTCTAGTGCCCAGCGAGTGGCAACAAAAGATCCCTAGTTTGAATACCCAGTGAGTTCCAGGTTCAGTTGAAGACCCTGTCTCAAAAAATACAGTGGAGAAACACCAGGGGTTTGCATCTGCATACACCAAAACAACACAACAACAAAATCCCTAGAGCCATTATTGTCTAAACAGTTAAGGCTCGTGTGTAATCTTGTATGAGCTCTGGGAGAAAAACGTAGACTTAATTTTTAGGTCCTCCTCTTCTTATGATACAAGCATCTGAGAGTTGAGCTTCTTTTGGTTTTTTTTTTTTTTTTTTTTTTTTTGAAGGGGATGCAGGAGATGTAGAAGGAGCATACTCTGGTTTTTTGAGCCAAAAATCTCAATTAGTCCATGCTGGCCTCCAACTCACTTTGAGGTGAGACAATGGCCTTGAACACTGTATCTTCCTGTCACCATGCCTGATGTAAATTCGAATTTATAACAAATCAATTTTTTTTCAGGGATGAGTTATCTGTGTGAGTCTCAAGTCTTATAATTCAATTCTATTACTTTAAGTAAGGATGTCCAGTAAATTAATATAGATAATAAATAGCTCAGGATTTTTAACACATTATACATATATATTTACTACACTGATTCTTTTTGTCCAGTGAGAGCTGAGGTGTGACTAAAGGTTTTGTTCTAGTTTTCACAGCTAAGCTGTTTTCCAGTATAAATATTTTGTTCTTGTAAGATATGTAAATGTCTCAGAAACAAAACCTTTCCTGCATTAAAGATTTTCCAAGGCTTATTGACTCATGAGAACTGTGATTCTCAAGAGCTGGAATGTTATAGGTGCAGAGTCAGATTAACCCGAGTTATCTTTAACCCCTCAATAGCCATCCATTGGCCATCAGAATTTGATCTAGCATTCTTGAGACTGTCAAATAAACATAAATACACCCCTAGCCTCCACCAACCAAAAGTCTCAGCATGCCATCAGATAGCAGAGGGTTCTGAGCTTCGCTGTATCGGATACTTCCACAGATATCTTTGGGGAATACTGTGATTGGAGACTGACTTTGTTCTATTTGTATAACTATAGAACTATACCAAAGTTGTAAGGCAGTATTTGAGCTAACCTAAATCTCAGGCTACAAAATAATGTTTCTCTTACTCCCTTTGAGGTTAGAGTTGAGCCTGCATAGGCCAGGGTCCTTCTAGATTTAGCCTGTGTGTAAAGTTTCTATTCAGTATGAACTTACTGCTGGTGAATGAGGATCAAGTTTTCATGATGGCCCTGTCCCCACCCTCCCACACTTTTTGAAAAGAAATAAATGACCTCATCCTTGAGTGATGTCAGTTCCAATAGGGGAAAAGTCTGGCTCTTACACAACCTCAACTAACGGCCATTGTGTCCAGTCAACACCAGTGAGGCCCATTTCTTAACATTCCATGGATCTGGGCATCCTACCTAAGGGTCTCCCATCACCAGCAGTTCACAGAGAGACAGAGGCTCCAGGAGAGACATTTCATGAGCTGTGCACATGTGCTAGACAAAACTTGTTTCTTGGCTTCCTCAGGGTCCTGGTATCTGCTTTAGGAATCTCCAAATGCTCACAGATCAAGAGTTGATAGGGGCTGTGGCTTAGCCACTTACTCCTTTATGGGTGGATAATCCAAACCAGCTCATGTTTCTACTAGATATAGGATAGACCTTCATTTAATACTTATGTGTGCATATGACATCACATTAGAATTATTTTAAAAAATATCTGAGGATGGGGAGTTGGCTTGGAGGTTAAGGGCACCTATTGCTCTTGCAGAGATCCCTGGTTTGATTCCCAGCCCCTATATAGTGGCTCCTATCCATCTGTAACTACAGTCCTAACATCTGACACCTTCTGGCCTCAGCAGACACCAGGCATGTATGCAGTGCACATACAAACATGCAGGCAGAACACTTGTATATATAAAGGAATAATTTGAAAATATCCATTTCTTGCTGGTTTGTATCATTTCCTAGCATGTCTTTTCTTCCATTTTTGTGCTCAGAGCAGGAAAGCATTTTGCAAACACATATACTGTAGAGTGGAACAGGCTGGGGAGACCAGTACACTACGGTGCACTTCCTGTTGTGTTCTAAGGCCCTTCATGACTGACTTGTTTGTATGGCACCGTAGCTACAAACTAAATTAAGGCTTCAATAGCATCTCCCCAGCTCTTAGACTGTGCCCTAACAAGGATAGGTAATTTGCTGCTGTAATTTGCTTTATCACCAATATTAATTTGTGTGTATGTGTGTGTGTGTGTGTGTGTGTGTGTGTGTGTGTTTTGTGGTAACCATTTGCTAAAAATTGCCAACAGGTAAGCAACCTGAAAGAAAACAAGTATCACATAAATGTTGCAAAAAATATGTGGCTGTAGCATCTGTTTGAGATTTTGAATGCTGTCTGGGTCAGTTGGAATGAGTAAACCAACGTCTTCCCTTGAAAAAAATGTGTTGAGCTGGGCGGTGGTGGCGCACGCTTTTAATCCCAGCACTTGGGAGGCAGAGGCAGGCGGATTTCTGAGTTCGAGGCCAGCCTGGTCTACTGAGTGAGTTCCAGGACAGCCAAGGCTACACAGAGAAACCCTGTTTCGGAAAAAAAAAAAAAAAAAAGAAAGAAAGAGAAAAAAAAGAAAAAAATGTGTTGAGATAACCATTAGGGACAGACAGCAGACACACATTACAGACAAACTTCAGCCTGACAAAAGGCACCCAAAGAGAGGTGGAAAATTCAATTTTGGACTCTTGGAGGAAGACTCTTGATTCTTAGTGTGGTTTTGACACTGGCTATTGAAGAGTGCTTCACTCACCAACTATTCAAGAAAATCTGAGGCCTTCCCATGACTTCCAAGGCTAATCTTGTCAGGATTCTAGTAGACAGTTCTTTGTGTCTATGCACGTGTGATTTAGCACACTTACATGTTCCTCTGTTAATCTCACTCCATTTTGGCCTTAGCCTTCTCATTTATTCTGATAAATCAGGGTTCTGATTTATTAATCACCCCCAGGCAACATGATTCCCATCTTTGGCAGCTGTAGAAACAGGCCTTTTCTTCAGAATAGATGGAGGGGCCAAAAGCTGCTGGGAGTGTCATGGCAGAAGCAACTAAGGGTTGGTGTCACTACTGAACAAAGAGGTGAGATGTGGGAGTAGTGGGGGATGCAAGGCTGGAAGAAAGGGAATGAAAGGACCACTCGGCTCCCAGCTGCTTCCCAGGCATCACTGGAGACACCTGAATATCCTGGTTAGCATCCTCTGTTAAATACAGCACAGTCCATGGCTGAAAACATCCGACTGTAGGAAGTAGGAACCTCCCTGGCCAGGCTCTTTTGAGAATGCTTAATAGGAATGGTTGATAATCTGTGACCACTTATACAAACAGCTTGGTCACATGGTTTATGATGGACACAGCAGGTGTAACTTCGGTCCAAGTGGGTACAGAGATTTCCTGAGCTAAGGGAAAAAAAAAATAAAGACCAGACTAGAGGCAGAGGGCTGGCTCCTGGCAAATAACCACTTAGAGGTAGTTTTAAAGACTGATGGTCTCTGGCTGTCTAGCTGTCTATACTGAATGCTTGCTAATAACTTCTAAAAAGATCCTAAAAACTTCCTTGCTTACTCTGTGGTTAAAAATCACTGGCTTCGGTGATTAACATCTGTTGCTTCACAGTGAGGAACTAACTAAAAATTTATTGTTATCACTCACTCCTCTGTCCAGGTTGACAGAAGCCTATCTGCCTAGGCTGGTTAACTCTTTGTGAACCAGAGAGGAAGGAAAAGAAAAGAATTAAGTTGCTTTCTACAGGCAGATATGCACATACACACATATGTTCATACATACATTTAGATTCTCATTCACATTCTCATTTACACATTAACACATTCACATTTTTGTTGGGCCCAGTCACCTGTCTCATACACTCCACAAGTATTCATGCATGCTTACATACATACACACATATACCTACATACATATGTACAGACAAACAGACATATACATTGGATGGATGGACGGATGGATGGACGGACTGATGGGTAGATGGGTGGATGGATGAGTGGACTGATGAATGCATGGATGATAAATGGATGGGGCAGAGCCCCCAAAGCTAAATCACCCAACTAATAACTTTCCTTTCTCTGATCTTTTTAATACCTTCTTAGATAAAAAGTTCTTTAGAAAATCACCTCAGAGGTAGAATATTATATAAAATGGGAGTTACAGAAGGATGCTGATATTAAGTTCAAAGCAATGTTTCCTCCTATAAGCATGGTATAAGTTCAAAGCAATGTTTTTACGTGGCCTTGCCTTATAGTGTATACCTGTGGCCTTATTCTTGGATCTAAATGCTTTTCCTTGAACACAAAATTGTCCTAAGTCTATGTCTCTTTTTAGTGTAATTA
>JANHMN010000005.1:106925669-106962726 GCA_030674055.1 Rhabdomys pumilio
GAAAGGCACAAGGGTTCTTAGGTGCAGCTATGTATAGCTGCTTCTGGATACCACAGTTTGTGGAAATAGCCAAGCCTCTATCCAGCAGCACAACAGGGTGAGGGTGCTACTGAGCCCCTCCCTAATCTGAATCTGGACTGAGACTAAACAAAAGACATTTGAGACTTTAAAAACAGCCCTGACTTCAGCTCCAGCCCTAGCACTTCCAAAGGTCTCTAAACCTTTTCATCTGTTTGTTCATGAACCAAAAGACATTACAAAAGGGGTTTTAGCCTGAACTCTGTGGCCCTGGGAAAACCCTATGACATACTTGTCCAAACAATTGATCCCTGTAGCCTATTAGTCTAAGAGCTGTGGCAGCTACTGCTAGTAGCTCTGAAAAAACAAGGTAACTGTGGGTCAAGATGTTATCCCACAGCACTCCACACTCTCCTCCAAGGACACCAAAACACTCTGTCTAATTACTGTGTCCTAATTACGAGGTCCTACTCCTGGACCACCCTGGAGCCTGGTTTGAGAAACACACCACCCTCTTGCCTATTGACGACCTGCAGGTACTCATCCATGACTGTCAGGAGATGAAACCAGGTATGTGGGAGCTGCAGGGGTTACTTTAACTGAATCGATCTGAGCCCAAGTCAGGTACCTCAGGCTCAAAGGCAGGCACAGAGACCAGCAGCTGGCAGATCTGACCCAGGCTCTCAGATAAAGAAAAGCAACATCCACCACTGTATCCACAGACAGTCACTATGCTTCTACTACTGTACATGTTCACATGATGTGTAGAGAAAGAGGGCTTCTCACGCCGGGGGAAAAAAGAACATTAGAAAACATTGGCCCTACTGGAGACTCTGTGGCTTCCCCTCCAATTACAAAGTCCCCCACTGCCAGGCCACTGTCCTGCTTACCTGACAAACGATTGATATTCTGATGACTTACCCCCAACCCAATGCTGTCTGAGATTCCATGGTGAAGAAGAAATGGACAGCTCAAACCCTCACACAGGTTGACTGAGGACACCAGAGAGAAAGGTCATTCTCCCAGTGGAAGAGGTCATCTGAGGTCCACAAAACTTTCTGAGTTGCTCAGACTAAGGTATGTTATGCCTAGAGTAGACAACCTAGCACGGCATGTCTCAGCCAGATGCCAGGTTTGTGCTCCAGTGAATCCAAAACAGCCCTTACCCAGGAAAGGGTCTAAATGAGAGTCCAAAACCCTGGTGAACTCCAGGAAAACTGACTTTACCAAGATGCAGCCTGCTGGGGAGGATACAAGTACTAGCTAGTTTTTGTAGATACCTTTTCCTAGTGGGTAGAAGTGTCCCCACCAAAACTGAAACTGCTCAATTAATAGCTAAAAAGCCCCTGAAGCTTTTCTTTGATTTTTTTTAAGCATATACTCAGTCTTAGCCACGTGATTCTTTTTTGTAATAGAAAAGCACCCAGACTCTGGAATTCTAATTTTTGCGTGAGTTAGGAGTTCCCTTCTCTCTTCTAATTTTGTAGCAAAGTAATATGATCTAATATACCAGTAGGAATTATTTATAGACAAAATCCCAATATATTATTTGGTGAAGTCAACATTGGTAATGTCATTAAAAATACAAGCACCTGAAATACAAAGCATCTGTAAAGTTTAGGTTTCAAGTGCCTCTGTCTGCAGTCCAGATGCTCATCTATGGTTTCAGTCGAACATGAGTTCTACTATGCAATAAGGTGGAAGCAATAAATTAGCTTTATCTTTTATTCATTTATTTATTTTATTTTTGAGACAGGGTCTCAGTATAGTCTAACCAGCTTGAATCTGGCTGTTTAGACTAGGCTAGCCCCCAATTTACTGGAATCTACCTGCTTCTGCTTCTCAAGTACTTGGATTAAAGGCATACGCCACCACACTTGGCTAATACATTAGTTTTTAAATGATACAATTTTTATTTACAAAGAATCTCCTTTTTAAAGGTTATTTATTTATTTATTTATTTTTAAATCTTTCTTGAGACAGGGTTTCTCTGTATAGCCCTAGGTGTCCTGGAACTTGCTCTATAGACCATACTCGCCTCAAACTCACAAAGATTTGCCTATCTTCATAGTGCTGGGATTAAAGGTACAAGCCACTATGGCCTAGTTTACAGTAATCTTTTAAGTGTTTCTTTAGCATTTTATGTTGCAGACCTTCCTGTGCGTAGATACATTTACTTTCAGGTGCATGCTACTCTTAAAGCCAAGTTCACTCACTTTCTGACTCCCTTTTACTTTCATTTTCCTGTCCTGTCAGGGCACAAGTAGAGGAAAGCTAGATATGTGGAGATATGCAGTTGACATGAAAACCACAGCTCCCATCTTAAAAGGAATAAGACATACTTTATTCTGGATCCATTTTGTGTGACTTTGGCCCAGGATCACTGAATTAGTTTACCCCAATGCCAAGTCCCATCCTGGAAGCAGTTTTACAGTTTTTTTTTTTAAAATAGGTTTACAAAACAAAGAAAGTCATAAATCAAGGCAAGTTTAAAATACATTGATGGGTAAACCAGAGAGGTATTAACAACAAGATGGAAGAGCTGTTCTCTAGACCTGAGATGCTATCTGATGACATTCATAGCTCTGGGATTGGCAGAGCTAGTGCTCTGGTAAATTAATAGCTTCTAAGAGGCTTTTATTTATTATCATAAGATATTAATTCTAAGTAAATAGCTTCTAAGAGGTTTTTATTATCACAGAATGTTAGCTTTAAGTTAATAGTGATGACAAGCTTTTTATTTATTTTCACGATATATTAGTTCTAAAGTTACCAGCTTGCAAAAGATTTTTGTTTATTATCATGAGGTGTTAGTTCAGATACAGAATGGGGCCAGGAAGGCTACAACTAGCTCAAGATGAAGCAGTTAGCCTCTGAACCTGCACAATTTTAATCGTTCCATAATACTGAAATTCCAATGGGTTCATCAGTCTCTGCAGATAAACACAACCACATACAGCATCTTTTCAGAAATTTTCATCACAAAACTATTTGTTTAAGTAAAAGAAATGTTGAAAAGAGAAAAAAAAATGCAGTGCACCAGAGAGTTGCTAGGCCATACACAGGGATCTCTGCTGCCTGGATGCTCCTTTTGGCTTCTCTTCAATACAGTTAAGAATGGGGCGTGATCAGAGAAGAAAGGGACTTCACTCCAGGAAAATATCAAGGCTGAATTAGCTGGAAGAAAAGTCCTCTAGAGCCCTGACCTTGTAAGACCCCCACAAAGGGAGGACCTCACCCAAGCCTCAGGAATTCGTGGCCATTTAATAACTCACAAGACACCGATCTTGATGTAATCAGCAAGAGGTATATTTGGGATCAACCCGCTGATGGTCAACTCATAACTCATGCAGGAGCAGAGGAATTGACAAAAAAGCCTGGCTAGGTCTTATATAGGGGAACTCACAAACCAGGGGCGGGGGTGAAGGGGTAACTAAAGAAACATAACATAAAAACAGTGAAAAGTCCCAAAAAGTCTCAACCCATAATTCAGTCAAGGTCATTTGGAAAATATCTTGTACACTCATCTTTCACAAGAATGTAACCTTGCCCAACCATCCCTGCTTTGGGCCTTCCACACCTGCAGGTGGGTTCTCTTCCCTGAGATCTGAGGAATGTTAATCCAGCAAGTGTCCTCTGACTCAGGAATAATGTACTCCTGGAATGTAGAAAGTATCCCGGGACAGTGAATTCCAAGACCTAAAATCTCACGTTTAGTTCTGCTTTCTTTGTGGAACTAATGAACCGGCTGGCCTGTATTTTTGGCTCAGGTCTAGGGGTAATAAAAGCTTTCTATATATTTTTTTATAAGTTTTCTGTATCTTTCAACCTCAAGGTTGACTTCTCCATAAAATCCTGTGAGAAGAAGAAAACTAGTAAACTACACATCCAAAGAAGTCCCGGCGCTAAAGCAACTGTCAGTAAGAATTCCGATTCCCAAACTTGGTACTGCACTACCTATAATCTCATTGTTCTGGAGGTGGAGCCATGAGGATGGGTAGTTCAAATTTGACCTTGGTGAAATACCAAGTTCTGGACCAGCTTTGACTACAGGAGACCATGGCTCAAACAGGAGCAAACATACAAACAAAAAAGAAAGAAAAAAGGCAATATAGATCATTCGTGTACAATACTGTTCAAAATATACCTTCTTTTGGTAAAGGATGTGTTTTTCACCCCCAGTGTTTTTAGGCTACAGGTAATACCCAAAAAGGTTTTATGATCAGAGAGGTGAGGGCTGCAAGTCAGGGCTGAACAGGAGTACATCTGGCTCAAGGCTCGAGTGGCTAGAACATAAGGAGACTAGGGCTGTGTGGCTGCAAGTTACAAGCTCTGTCCTTTGGCCTACAATAAGAGCTTTGGAAGTTACATCCGGAAAACTCTTAGGGAAGCTGGCAGCGACCTCACTCGTACCACTGCGCAAACGCAAAGATTAGCCAATCCCAGGCCGGAGCTCACAGCTTCCTTCCGGTGAGGGGGAGGGACTTCGGCTGATTTTCGCTTGGGCGAGGATGGGCGTTCGGGCTTTCATCGCGGATCTGCTTCTTCGTGCTCTCTTAGGCAAGTACGAGTGACTTCGGCGGTTTTCTCCATTCCGCTTACCTTCCGGAGTCTTCATTTCTACAACCGTTGACTGAAAAGCAGCAGAAAATTTTTTTTGTTCTGTGACGGTGAGTTTCAATTTCTGTGGCCGCTAGATGGCAATGTTAACCGCGTTATGGTAGGCCTGCTCACTCCACCCCGCCCTTTGTGCTTAGAAAAAAAAGTCTAAATTATGCTTGTTCTATCCGGTTCTCTTTTTCTTTTTTTTTTTTTTTTTTTTTTTTTTTTTTTTTGCTTGCTTGCCAGTCAGTGGATAAAGCCCTTTGCTCTTCCAGTAGGCGGTTTTGTTTTTTTCTTTATGTTGTTCAGCTACTTGTGTTTTGGTTTTTCTAAAAGTCATTTTTTAAACTTATCATTAGGATTAACATTGTCGTTAGGATCTTTATAAACAGCCTTGTTCTTTCATTTAACCGTTTGCAGGGGTAATAATGAAAACAATTCTTATCCACATTGCTATCATCCAGGGTCACTATAGTTTACAATACTTGATTCAGGGATTTTTTTTTTTTCTTCTCCATCCCTATCGGTATAATTTAAACATACAGAAATGACTATTTGTGTTATTGCTTTAACAACTTAAATGAAATCCCACTGAACCCCTCCGACAGGTAATAATTTGAAAAAGACCCTAGGAAATGGAGAGATGGCTCACCAGTTAAGTACTGCTTTTGCAGAGGACCCTTCCTATGGCCCACCTTAGCTCCAGAAGATCAGAGATGTCTCTGGCCTACACGAGCACCTGCACCCAAATGCAGAGACACATGCATGATTATGTGAGGTGATAAAAATGACTCTTAAAAGGAGAAAAAGAGTTGAACCTGTTTTCCAAATGGGACAGCATCATCTAATAACTGATTTTCCTCCTTATGCCAGTGTCATGTATCAAAGGATGGTGCCTTAGGGATTGTACCATACTTGCTTTGCTTCCTCCTTCCTCCTTTCAGCTCAGCATCAGAACAGCTATGTGTTCTCAACATTGACATTTGTTGAACAAATGACCAAGTGCCTGATTTCTTCAGGATACAAATTCTCTATCCATAAACCATGTTTGAGTCAGATCAGGCCTGGTGGTACAGGCCTGTAATCTCGCTACTGGGAAGACAGGTAGGAAGGGTTGCAGTTCAAGGCCTGCCTGTGCTGTAGAGTGAGTTGAAGGCCAGCTGGGGCTGCTTAATGAAACTTTGTCTTGAAATTAAAAAGAAAAAAATCAGGAGAGCTGGAGATATTGTTCTATTGTAGGCCAGTGCCTCTCATGTCCATCATCCTTGTATGAGATTCAGCAAAGCATTTTACAAAGCAAGTGTGTGATTAGACAGTCATGGACTAGGGATGTTGGCAAATTTTGGTATTCTTGTAGCTCATCTTGATACCCTTGGTTATTGTCTCAGTATCTGTGTACTACCGTTTTTATAAATGAGAATGGTGAGGGTGGTGGCGCATATAGGTCAACAGGTCAACAGCTTGTGTCCTAGTCCAGAGTATCCTGGAAGTGGCAATTTAGTCTAGCTAAGGATGACCAGAATTTCTGGCTCCACATCCTCAAGTGCTGGGATTACAAGTATAATGTCAGGGGAATATAAAGAAGGAAAGCATATCAGTATATTTTTTTAGAGATAATTTCTCCATAAAGTAAAAAGAATACTATTGTACTGAATATACTGCTTCAACATCTCCAATTATCCACAATGCAATTTTAGAAGTAGATTTATTAGGTCCAGAGGCCAAACTGTTCATTCACTCTTGGAAGAGTACTTCTTCTATGAGAATTCTAGTTTACCATGCCCTTTCTATGATTTATAATAATAAATTATTATAAATATTATAAGCTGATATTTGATATAAACAATAGCCATTGCCAAATATTACATTAAATATTAATTTGTTAAATTATTATAACTTTAAAATATTAAATATTTATGCTTATATGTAACTAATAAACTGTAATTTAATTATTAAATATAAATATTATATATTATTATTATTATTATTATTATTATTATTATTATTGAGGTACTGAGTATTGACCTTATATATGCTAGCAAATGCTTTACTACTGACCTATATAGCCCAGCCCTAATGTTTTTGATTTGTTTGTTTTTGGAGGCAAGGTTTCTCTAGGTAGCCCAGGTTGTCCTCCAACTCAGAGATCTGCCTGCCTCTACTTCCTGAGTACTGGGATTAAAAGCATGGGCCACTACCACCCTGCTCCCAGCCCTAATTTTTAAAGGTAGTTAAATTATTAATTTTAATACTTGCAGGTATAGAAATTAGCTACCATTCATCACCTGCATTGCAAATTCTTCTTTTTTTGAAAGTGAACTCTGACAACTTTTTGTTTTGGTTTTTCGAGACAGGGTTTCTCTGTGTAGTCCTGGCTGTCGTGGAACTCACTCTGTAGACCAGGCTGGTGAATTATGACAACTTATTAACAAGATAGACAAATTTTTCACCCCAGTAGGTAAAGTTCACAAATTTGGGTGTCATCCTTCCACATAGAAGTCATCCATCCATCTGTGGATTGCTCCACTTTGAAAATCTGTGCTGCTGAAGTGAGCGCTGCCTTGCAAGGCTTTGACTTGTTTTTAAGTTTGCAGTTACATTTATCATTTTCAGGCGTATAATTATCTTTTTCTCTAACAAAATTTGTTGACCTTTTGCCCCAATGCTGGAATACAATTTACTGCTTAGACTGTGCAAGGTGAGTGCCCAACTGCTGAGCTATACCCTCAGCACTTAGCCGCTTCAGGAACTTAGTCTTCTGTAGAAAGCTAAAGGGATCCCTGTTTTATCCCACTCCTCCTGTTAGTTAGTTAACTTATTTACTTATTTACTTATTTATTTATTTATTTATTTTTCATGTGCATTGGTGTTTTGCCTGCCTGTATTGTCTGTGTGAGGGTGTCAGATCTCGGAGTTACAGACAGCTGTGAGCTACCCTGTTGTGTGGGGAATTGAACCTGGGTCCTCTGGAAGAGCAGCTAGTACTTTTAACTGCTGAGCCACCTCTCCAGCCCTTTGTTGCTTATTTTTATCTTTACTCTTCTTTTGAGTTTCTACTTACCCTGCTTAAACTTCCCACTAAAATGCCTTGAAGATCCAAAGAAACAAAAGGAAATAAAAATAAAAATAAAATAAAATCGGTACCTTCATAGGAATGTCCACCCTTAAGTCCTTCCCCCATTCCTCCCACTTCTCCTCTGAGTGGGTAGGGCTCTCCTAGGTATCACCTTATCCTGGCACTTCAAGTACCTGCAAGGCTAGGTACATCCTCTTCCACTGAGGCCAGACAAGGCAGCCCAGCTAGAAGAGCATATCTCACATACAGGCAACAGCATTTGGGATAGTTCCCTTTCTAGTTGTTCAGGACCCACATGAAGACCAAGCTGCACATCTGCTACATATGTGCAGGGAGGCCTAGGTCCAGCCCATGTATGTTCTTTGGTTGGTGGTTCACACTCTGAGAACCTGAAGTGTCCAGGTTAGTTGACTCTGTTGGTCTTCCTGTGGAGTTCTGGGGCCTGCAATCCTTCCTCCTATTCTTCCATAAGAGTCCCCAAGCTCCATCCACTGTTTGGCCGTGAGTGTCTGCATCTGTCTGAGTCAGCTGCTAGGTGGAGCCTCTCAGAGGACAGCCATGCTATTCTCCTGTCTGCAAGCATTAATAGTGTTAGGGATTGATGTTTGCCCATGGGATGGGTCTCAAGTTGGGCCAGTTATTGGTTGGCCAGTCATTCAATCTCTGCTCCATCCCCCATGCCTTCATTTCTTGTAGACAGGACAAATTTTGGGTTGAAAGTTTTGTGGGTGTGTTGGTGTCTCTATTGATCCACTGGGGTTCCTACCTGGCTACAGAAGGTGGCCTCTTCAGGTTCCATATTGTCAATGTTGTGAATCACAGCTAAGGTCACTCTTGACTCTTGGGCACCTCCCTTATGTCAGATCTCTGTCTAGACCTGGAAATAGCCTCCCACCTCTTCATCCCCTTCAGTTGCAGATTTTCATTTATTTTCATGACCATCTAGCCATCTCTCTGGTCCTTCCCCACACCTGATTCTGAACCCCCCATTCCTCTCCCCTTCCTTTCCAGTTCCCTCCCTCCATCTGCCTCTCATGACTATTTTTTATCTTATGAATATATTATCCATTCTTCATTTGTGGGACATGTAGGTTGTTTCCAGTTTCTGGCTATTACAAATAAAGCTGCTGTGAACATAGCTGAGCAAGTGTCTTTGTGGGATGTTAGAGCATCTTTTGGGTATATGCCCAGGAGTGGTATAGCTGGGATTTGAGGTAGAACTATTTCCATGTTTCTGAGAAACCACCAAACTGATTTCCAGAGTGGCTGTATAAGTTTGCACTCTCACCAGCGATGGAGGAGTGTTCCTCTTGCTCCACATCCTCGCCAGCATGAGCTGTCGCTTGAGTTTTTGACCTTAGCCATCCTGATGTATGTAAGGTGGAACCTCAGGGTTGTTTTGATTTGCATTTCCCTGATGACTAAGGACTTTGAACATTTCTTTAGGTGCTTCTCGGCCATTCAAGATTCCTCTGTTGTGAACTCTCTTAGCTCTTCATCCCATTTTAAATTTGTGTTATTTGGGTTATTGGTGTCTTAACTTCTTGAGTTCTTTGTGAATTTTGGACATTAGCCCTCTGTCAGATGTTGGGTTGGTAAAGATCTTTTCTTAATCTGTAGGCTGCCGTTTTGTCCTATTGACAATGTCCTGTGCCTTTCAGAAGCTTTTCAGTTTCATTAGGTCCCATTTGTCAATTGTTCATCTTAGAGCATAAACCCATTGGTGTTTTATTCAGGAAATTTCCCCTGTGCCAATGCGTTTGTGGCTATTTCCCACTTTCTATTAGATTTAGTGTGTCCAGTTTTGTGTTGAATTCCTTTATCCACCTGGACTTGAGTTTTGTGCAGGGTGATAAATATGTATCTATTTTCATTCTTATACATGTGGGCATCCAGTTTAGACTAGCACCATTTGTTGAAGATACTTTCTTTTTTTTTTTTTTTTTTTTTTACTTCCTTGTATAGTTTTGATTTCTTTATCAAAAATCAAGTGTCCATAGGTCTTGTGGGTTTATTTCTGGCTCTTCCATTCGATTCCATTGACCAGCATGTCTGTTTCTGTACTAACATGCGATTTTATACTATTGCTGTATAGTACACCTTGAGGTCAGGGATGGTGATTCCTCCTGAGAAGGTCTTTTATTGTTCAGGATTGTTTTGGCTATCCTGAGTTTTTTGTTTTTCCATATGAAGGTGAGAATTGTTCTTTCAAGGTCTATAAGAATTGTGCTAGGATTTTGGTGGGGATTGCATTGACTCTGTAGATTGCTTTTCTAAGAGGGCCATTTTCAGTATGTTAATCCTGCCTATCCATGAAGATGGAAGACCTTTCCATCTTCTGAGATCGTCTTCAATTTCTTTCCTTCAGGGAATTGAAATTCTTGTCTTCCAGATCTCTCACTTACTTGGTTAAAGTTACACCAAGTTATTTCATATTATTCGTGACAATTGTAAAGGGTATTGTTTCCTTAATTTCTTTTTTGGCCTGTTTATCATTTGTATAAAGGTGGGTTACTGATTTCTTTTGAGTTAATTTTGTATCCAGCCACTTTGCTGAAGGTGTTTATCAGTGATTTTTGAGAGGATGACCCAATTATATGTTCTTAAATAATTTAATTTTCTTACTTTTGTCTTTGTCTTTTTTTTTACTTTTGACTCTTCTCAGAAGTGTCAGACCTATCTGATTTTGGTTCACTGTAAGTTTCACAAGTATGCACATTGTTTTCAGCCACATGAGAGCAGAGGTGGCCACTGGGGAAACAGCCCTTTTCCTCAAAATAGATGGAAGGGCCAAGAGTCACTGGTGGAGAATGGTGTGGGAGTTGATTGATGGATGGTTTGGCTGTTACTGGGAGAGCTGAGAAGATAAGCAATGGTGACTAGTGACTTCACTAGTCAGTGTTATTCTGCCATTCCCCCAGAGCTGCAGGTCTCTACCTGCTTTGTCTATCCCTTGAGAAGCTGACTTCATTGCTTCCTCAAAAGGGAACCCTGATTAAAAGCAAATTAGGGATGAAAGGATTTATTTGGCTTACAATTTGAGGTTAAAGTTTGTTACTGTAAGTCCGGGCAGGAATATAAAGAATCACATCCACAGCCAAAAGCTGAGAGAGAATAAACATCCTTGTTTATTGTTATTGGATCCTTGTTTGCTTGCTACAACCCAGGGCCTCTGGCTAGGGAATAGCGCTGCTCACAGTGGGCTGGGTCTTCCCATATCAGGTAACAGTCACAGCAATTTCCTATAGCCATGCTTAACAGACCAACCTGATCTAGATAATTCCTCATTGAGAATTTCTTCTTGGGTGATTGGTTATAAGTTGTGTCAAGTTGACAGTTAAAACTATCCATTATAGTACTATAAACTGAGTTTAAAGTTTTAATTTTCTAATTGTTACTAATATATAAAAGTAGTTAAGTGTTCTGTATTTGCCTCATACTATGCAAATTGTTTAACCTGCTTGCTTTTTTTTATTTTTTTGTATGTTCAGTAATCATGACATTTTCAAATAGAGACACATTTACTTACAGAGATATCATATAAGTTCTAAATATTTTAGAATGAGTACATTGGAGCCAGGTGCATGACTCAGTAGAAGACACTGGCCTAGCATACACAAATGCCTGGGTTCATCTCAAACAAAACAATCTTTAGCAGTAAAGAGAAAGCTTCTCTAGGATCATTCTGGCAAATATAAACTTTTAACTCTCCTGTTGGTATTTGGAACCTAGTGTTAGTGGAGTTGTTAGGGTCAGAACTTAGACCCTGACAGCCATAATAAGCTATGCCTTGTTACCTCTTGTTAATAGTGCAATGAAAGAGACAAGTAGTAGTGAAAAGCAGAGAAAAGGTATGTATCTATGTTGGCACACTGGGAAGAGGAACAAAGCTCCAGTGTCGCCCTTCCCCGAAAATCCATCTTCAGTGTTCTGACATGTGATGTAGGTTTATAAGGGGGGCATGAACTGTGTCTAACCACAGCCCTGGTTCAGATGTGGTCTCACTCATTTTTGGCGCAGCATCAGCTTAGATCCTGTTTCTCTTACAGGATGTGTTGTTAGAACCATGTGAAATCTATCCCTGGGAGACAGGCTCCTCTTTTGGCTGGCACTGGGCTCTTCAGTCTTTTCTTTGTCTGAGGACAAGACTCTTGAGGAATGTTCAGTTTCTCTGGGGCTGACTGTATTGTCATGGCCTTCTCCTTGCTCTAGAGCAGTGGCTCTCTACCTGTGGGTATTAACCCCTGTGGGGATCAAGTGACCCTTTCACACAGGCCACCTTTGACCATTGGAAAACAGAGATTTACATTACAATTTCTAACAGTAGCACAATTAGCTATAAAGTAGTAACAATGAAAATAATTTTATGGTTGGGGTCACCACAGCTCAGGAAATGAATTGCATGAAAGGGTCACAGCTTTAGAAGGTTGAGAACCACTGCCCTAGAGAAATTCCAGTTCCGCTTCTGCTGTGGAGTTAGCTGGTCTCACTGTCACACTTAGTGTGCTTCAGCTGAGTAAACTTGAAGTAAAAGTCGATTATTATTTTTTTCCATTAGTATTTGTGGTACCTTGGCTTGGACAGTTGTGAACAAACCCGCCAAACTAAGAATTCAGAGAAGGACAGAACACAAGGTCTTGAAGACGACTGTCAGAGGGAATTTCAGCCATGTGGCCTGGTGTTTTCCTTGTATCCTGAAGTTTGAAGGGTTTCATTCCCCAAAGGCTTTGATTCCTGTTGTGCTAATATATTAATGTAATTGGACAGGGAAATTCCTGCCACAAAAGTATGTACTTAGTCATGTGATTGTATAATCTAAGACCATCAGTTTTATAATCATGACTTTATAGAGAATAAAGAGTTCCTTTGTATCTTCAAACTGAAAACCGAGGGCTGCTAGTTTTTAAAGTTAGCAGCAGATTTTGTTACGGTATTTCATGTTACTTTATGCTGATCCATGACTCATCCCTCTTCACCGTTACCTTCCTCCTCCTACAGGCCTGCCTTCACACCAGCTGGCAGCTTTTCCGCTTTCAAAACAAAGGCTTCGGTAACAAAACAACACAACTCAATATGGCAGTAGTAGTTGCATACAGGGGAAAGAATGATGTGCTGTTTGGTAAATGTTTGTCATGAGAATATCACTAATTTGAAATAAAAGAACTCAAGTCTCTGTAGTTTTTAGTGATGCTGATGCTAGGCTGGAAGAGAAGGAAAAGGGCTTTCTGCAGCCATAGAGACTCCAGGCTGTCTGTGTCAGCTTCCTTTGAGACAGGTGCCTTCTTCAGGCCATGGTATGTAATACCAGCTCCCCCTGCAAGCTGATCCCTTTCAGTTTTTCCCCTTTTTCAAAACTTAGAAGTAACTGGCCTAGAGAAGGACAGACAGATGGGACAGAAAGGAAATTGGGTCTAAAACCTGCTTTTCAGAAAACCATGTGTGCCTATGATGTGTTTAGAGTGAAAGCTTGCTTTGATACAGTGTATATGATTTCTTTTTCGGTTATGTGGAATAGACCTAAATAAGTTTTAAAACTTACAGTTTTATCTTTGTCCAGGGGCTCAGAGACATTCAGGATACCTGTCTATTACTGATTGTGACAGAAAGGCAAAGTCTTTCCGCTGCTTGGGGCATGATAAAGGGGCAGGTATATCAAACAGAAGCCAGAGGGTTCTTGAGGAGGAGGGTCCAGTAGCCTTCTGCTCTGTGTCCTTGGCTCTAAGTATTGAAAGACTGAGTGTTCTTCCTAAGGAATGAGTTCCAAGGCTGGCTTGAATGGGAGGCCTGTCCAAAGGACTGGTATATGATGGTGGGTGGGCCAGCTGTTCCTGGAGATCAGCAATCCCAGCCATCAGCCTACCAGCAACTGCACATTGGGAAGATATGTCTTGGTGAGCCCCAAGAAGGAGAGTTGAAGAGACCTGATTAGCTAGTTCCGTATAGGCTCAGGCCTGCTAATTCTTGGATAGGAACAGCTGAGTTCTGATGCGGTGAATCAGGAACTTCCTGGTTCCAAGGGCCACAGCAGGGAAAGTTTATATGGTAAAGATCATTTTCTGGGTCCACTTGGCAAAATATAAATGCATTTTGTAAAGGTTTTAGCCATTCCACCATTTTCTTGGGCATGTTATTTCCAGTGATCGAAGCTGGAAGCTAGTTTAAAGCAAGCTATTCTGAAATATGCGAGTCAGTTTCTGTGACCATTGAGTGGCAATATTGCCCTGGGATATGACCTCTTGCATAGCTTCACCCATCCTTTGTGTTTGAAAAAAAAGGCGGGGTTGGAGGTTTTGCCTGCTGGGATGGTGCCATTGATTGCTGCATTCTAGAGGTTCCTACCTTACAATTTGGGTCTGTGAACTTAGAATGTTTTACCTTTTAAATTGCTATTTCTCCTATGGGGTATTCTACACATTAGACTTCTCCTCTGAAAGGTCTGGTCATTGTTCCTTACTTGTCCTGGGGCATGGGGATGTTCTTGCAATAAAGACTCAGTTTCATCTCAGTCTAGAAATTTCTGTAAAGTGTAATGAAAACAGTACTTACTACAGTCTCATTGCCCTGTGTTTATTATTATGTATATTTTATGGTAATTGCCTTGTAGGTTTTCTCCTCCATAAAGGTACATTTTAAACATATGGATATCCATATTTATCTGCCTTGATACTTTTAACAGCTTTTTACAAACACACATCAACTCAATAACTACGGCTGTCATCTTAAAGAAGATAAGATACGGTATATTCTGGAACTATTTTGACTGACCATAGCCTACAAAACAGATTTAGGTTACTCCAAATGCCATGTTCCAACGTGGAAGCAGTTTCATGAAGTTTTATAGGTTTAGAGAATAAAGCAAGTTTAAAATACATTGGAGGATATATCAAAGAACTAGATATGCTGTCTGAGCTTTTGCATTGGTGGAAGATTCCAAAAGATTACTATTAGTCACAAGATGTTCCAGTATAGAGGTGGGCAAGGAATGGTTATTCTTCTGTAGGGCTAGAACTAGCTCAAGGTAAGTTAATTAAACTCTGGACCTATAGCATTGCTATCATCAGAGTTCTCTGCAGTTCCTGACAGTCAATGAGTCTACAGACACAACTTCTTAACACACACACACACACACACACACACACACACACACACACACACACAACACGTTTATGACAATAAACCTCATTTATATGTTGTAAGCTAGGGGCTCAGTAAAGAAACCACCAACACAGTCACTCCATGGTTGGGAGAAGAGTGTTATTTTTATTATAGATCAGAGGGAGGGGAGGGGGAAAAGAAGGAAAGAGGGACAGAAGGAGAGAGATGAACAGGCAGCCACAGCTAGGGCTATGGGAGCAGAGTAGGAGAGTCCTGCTGGGTATAAGGGTTGTGTTGTTTGGGAGGAGGACAGGTTAGCTGAAACAGCCTGGGAACTAGCTTGGGGCTCTGGTCTGTTGGAGACTGAGTTAATAGAGAAGTAGATTCCCCTTTCAAAGGTTGGGGAACTATAGGAGCAGGTAAGAAAATGGTGTTTCCTAGTAAACTGGAACCCATGTTATAGGGTTTCTGAAGAATGCTGAGTGTTTACTGAGTAAGAGTCCAGCCAAAGTGCTATTTGGGGGGTTGGGACCAAACCTATGTGTTAATTACCCAGTCTCATATTTAATATGAATCACCTTAACCAAATAATCATTTGAAAAGCTGTGAACATTTTCTACATAAAACATTGTTCCTAAGGACATGATTTGCTTTCTTTTCACCATTTTTTTCCTTAGCACACCAAATAGTGCCCAGAAGTATACTTTCAATATGCATATGTTGTTCAGTATGTATAGAAGTAATGATTTCTTCAGACTAATTTTTAAAAGACTACATTTTAAAGGCTTATTTAATTTTTTAATTAATTAATTTATTATTTATTTTTGGTTTTTCGAGACAGTGTTTCTCTGTGTAGCCCTGGCTGTCCAGGAACTCACTCTGTAGACCAGGCTGGCCTGGAACTCAGAAATACGCCTGCCTCTGCCTCCCAAGTGCTGGGATTAAAGGTGTGTGCCACCACTGCCAGCCTAAAGATTTATTTTTAAGTGTGTGTGTGTGTGTGTGTGTGTGTGTGTGTGTGTGTGTACATGTACATGAATGCTTGCATGCATGTGTGAGTGCATATGTGTGTATGTACACATAAGTACAGTGCCCACTGAGGCATCCCATCTATCCTTTGGAACTGTAATAACAGGCTATTACTGTGAGCCACCACACATGGGTGTTGGGAATTGAACTTGAGCCTTCTGTAAGAATATTACTTCCTCTTAACTGCCGAGCTGTCCTGCCAGCTTAAAAGAATTGTTTATAAATATAACATATTTCATAGTACTCTATAGTGTTTGAACAGTTTTCTAACTATGGCCTTTCTTTCCACATAACACTTTGTTCTGAGCTCGGAATATGTTATTAAAATAAATCTTTTGTGGCTGGAGAGCTGGCTCAGTGTTTAAGGGCACTTGTTGCTTTTGTAGAGGACCCAGGTTTAAGTTCCAGCACCCACATGGTGGCCCATAACCATCCATAACTCTTAATTTCAGGGATTCCAATTCCCTTGCCCTCTTTTGATTTCCATGGGCACCAGGCAGGCACATGATACATAGACATACATTTAGGCAAAGCATTCACACACATACAAATGAATCTTCATAAATTTAAAAGTAAAATTCTTCACCTGGGTATTTAGCAGCAGGAAAGCGCCTAGCAAAGCATGTTCAATGTAGAGTGTAAGAGATCAGGGACATGGGTGAGTATTCCTGGTTTTCTTGTAGTGTCTGGAGATGTTTGATGATTGGCTTCACAACTGCATGGCCTGTTTCCTGCGTTAGATGCTATTAATACCTGCTTCAGGAAGTGATGGCTTTCAGAATAGCCCATCAGGCTCTTAGCTTGTGTCTTAACCAGTGTTAAATGTCATGTTGTTATTATTTCTCATATTTCTGAAAATATAGAGTAGACTTTAAAAAAAAATATTAACACTATGATAAAATGTACCTTATAAAGAAAAAAAAGATAGAGTCTCATGTAGCCCAAGCTAGCTGTAGCTGAGAATGATTTGGTCTTCTGTTTTCACCTCTTAAATTCTGGGATAACAGCTGTGAATCTTCATACTCAGTTTGTATGTGGCTTAGAATGAAGCCTCAGGCTTTGTATCTGTCAGGCAAGTATCCCAGCAACTGAGCTAAATGACCCTCAGCCACAAATGCACTCTTTAAATGCCGTAGCTCGTGTACGCTGTATATGCTGTGTATGTTAAGCTTCTCATTTTTGCTTTCTGATAGAAAAAGAAGAGTGTCACTTGTAGGAATCCATGAAAGAAATGTGAATCAGGAAAGCACATTTATACATTTCTCAAAGATATCTTTTCTATACAATGAAGAGTATTTTGTGTGTATAGATTTTCACTATAATGAATTGTTTATAATATATTTCTTTAAGCAGACTTACTGTATTAAGAACATAGACTCTGTATACCTTGGTTATACACTGAAGGAAAGGTAATACCCATTATATAAAAAAGCTTGTATTTTTATACCCTCACTATCATTTATTGACTTTAAAATATTATAGTCTTAGATAATAGCTACAGATACAGAAATGAACCCCAGGTGTCAGAAACGCTGTAACTATTACTATTGCATTTTGCCCTTTAATTGTGCTTCTGATTTAAGAATGAATAGAAATTTTTATTTTTTTATTTTTCTGTAGCTAAGTCTATGACGCTTTCTGCTGCCCATGAAACCCAGTTCATGGAGAATGTTAAATAAGCATTCTACCATGGAGGCATGTCCATAATACTGTGTCCGTTTTTTTTTTTTTTCTTCAAGGCTTCATGCTAAAAGAGCTGGAGAGATGGTTTAGAGGTTAAGCACACTGGTTGCTCAACAGAGGTCGTGAGTTCAATTCCCAGCAACCACATGGTGGCTCACAACCATCTGTAATGGGATCTGGTGCCTCTTCTGGCGTACAGGCATACATGCAGGCAGAATGCTGCATATGTAATAAAAGACAAACAAAACAAACAACAACAATAGGGCTGGAGAGATGGCTCAGCAGTTAAAAGCATGTACTGCTCTTACAGAGGTCATGAGTTCAATTCCCACAACCACATGGTGGCTCACAACCATCTGTAATAGGATCTCATGTCTTCTGATGTGCCTGAGGACAGCTACAGTGTATTCATATACATAATAAATACTTTTTAAAAAATGGCATCCCAATCTACCCTTCTGTCCCTGGTTTTTACCCCTGTTTTTCCTGTTTCCCAGTGTCCTGGTAAAGTTTCCCTGGATTACCTAAGGAGATACCAAAGTTCACATTTGTGATTTCTCTCCCTCTCAGTTGTTTTCCTAGACTTGCTACCTGTGAAGGCAAATACTTCTAGGACTCTTAAAATGATTATTATTTATGTGTATATGTATGTATCTGAATGTCTGTGCACCATGTACATGCATTTCTCCTAGGGGTAGTCAGAAGAGAGTATTGGATCGATTACAACTGGAGTTATAAGCAGTTGTGGGGCATTTGATTTGGGTGCGGGATACTGAAACTGTCCTCTGGAAAAGCAGAGAGTATTTTTAACCAAAGAAACATCTCTAGCCTTGAACTCTTTTGTGTGTGTGTGTGTGTGTGTGTGTGTGTGTGTGTTGTGTGTGTGTGTGTGTGTGTGTTGTTTTTATAAGACAAGGTTTTTTTGTGTGGGCTTGGCTGTTCTGTAACTAGCTGTATAGACCTGGCTGGCCTCAAACTCGCAGAAATCTTCCTGCCTCTGCCTCCTGAGTGCTTAGATTAAAGGTATGCCATCCCCCGGCTTGCCCTAGACTCTTACTGCCTATTTTTCTTCCTTATAATTTTCAAACTTGTAGTAATGTAGTCCAGTTAGACCCTGTCCTATAATCTCAGTAGAAATGTTGGACTTCACATATTCTGATTCAGCAAGCTCCTTGAACATGCATGTATCCATGATGAAGGCATGTGACAGCTGTACAGATTGTTCTCTTCATCAGATTGGGTGGAAGGACTAAGAGTTGTTGGGGGTGGGATGGTGCGGGCAAGAAATTCTGCTACTGTCAAAGAGAGAGGTGAAGAGAAAAAAACTGATGGTGTTAGCCTCTAAGTGAGACAGGTACCTTCTAGGGCAGACTTCTGTATTAATGTTCCTTCAAAGTGTTTTTGTTTACTTTCAGCTAGAATGTAATGGTATAAACTGAGCATGCCTAGAGAGAAGCATTCCTGCTCATCACTTTAATCTCTTTAGATGTGTGCTCTAATGACCTTAAGTGGACATACTTAGGAATGGGCCCACCCCTATATGAATATGCATAGGATCTTTGAATAAGATCCTCATGCTCCCTCTGTTCCAGGAGGGCATTGCTTTGAAAATAGCCCGGTGCTCTCTTTCTATGTTGTAGGCAATAAATCTTTCTTCAGTCTTGTTTTGGCTTTGCTTATTTTAGTCATTGTGAATCCTTTTGTATTCATTAACAGTGGGAGTTGTGGCTTCACCAACCACTATTATTCTATTATTTCCACTTTAAAGGGGTTATCAGTTTTGCAGAGAAGACCAGCATAAATTATACTTTTTTTATATGCCCATCAACAACCTGACTTTGTGATTGTCATTATGAAGAGGCCGAACTGCCCCCTTGAGTCTATCCAGTGGATTGTAGGAGTTTACAAAGCCATTTTTCCTCATACCTTCACTCTACCATTAATCCCTTACTCATAATGCATTTTTGGTATACTATTTTGAGACAATCTCTAGCTATTCAGCCAAGTTGGCTTAGAAGTCTCATTATCCTGATAGTCTCTTTTGAGGTATAATTTCGAGCTTGCGCCATCATATTTAGCCTAACAGGAAATATCTATTGTAGTCATTTTGGAATACACAGACAAGATAGAAGGGAAAAGAATAACTGTGACCCAGCTACTCACACAAATCCCTTGTAATAGGTACCATACTTCCAACATGTTTTGTATATCATTTTCTGGTTTTTGTTTGTTTATTTGGTTTTGGGTTTTTTTTTTTTAGTATTTGAGGTAATATAGTACCCCATACTGAATTCTGAAGTTGTTTAGTTTATTATTAGGTAATTAGTATATTTCGTTGAAACACAGAATCCAGTACTTCTGCATATTATCCTTTATAAAATACTTAAAATGTCCTCTATTGTTTCTGAAGTAGAAAAAAATACAATGCAGCTGATGCAGGAGAAACTGAAAGTAGTAAAAATTGATGCTATGAAGGACTTTCTAGGGAGCTTGCTTAGGAAGTATTAAGTGGCACAGAGGAAAATTTAGCTAAATGAGTGCTGCATTCCAATAAAACTGGAAGATAACTAGTGTATTAACATGACTTGTTGGAAACTGAGAAAGAAGAGTCTAGACCACTAGTGAAGTTCCAGGTTGCTGGGAAAGTTTCCGCTAATATTCACTCACCAAGATTGACTTCCAGTTAGGCTCCATTCCTATAACAAAAGGGAATAACCCTGACTTAGAACCAGTTATTAAAAAGGACATGCCTCTAAGGGGGCAGTGCAGGGTTACAACCATTAGGTCCTGGTCTGCCTTTGTGTCCCCTCTGCTTTCATTAGGAAGAGCACAGTTCTGCCAGGTGGGCAAGATGACCCTGGCTAACAACTATTAAAAAAAAAATTTTTTTTTTTTGGCTAGATCCTCTGAGCATTAGCCAGAGCTGGACAAGTGCCATAAAGAGCTTTTTTTTTCCCATTAATCTCTTAATTATGAAGTATGCAGAGTGATTTCCCACTGGGAAGACTTTCTTTCTATTACTCTACAAAAAATATTGTTAATAAATCCTTATCCACATTTGAGATGATAATTCTCATGTTCGGTTCTACAAGTTGACATATTTCTGGGAGTTGCTGGGTTACAGCACCCTGGTTTTAGCAGCCCTAACTAAGATAGGCTCGGCCAACCATCTATTATCAATAAGCCAATTAGAGAGACAGGTAACAGTGAAGATGTCAGTGTGGCCACATTCGAAAGAGGAACAAATAAAGAGGTCTAGGCATCCCCATTTTGGAGGTCGTGACATTAGGACTCAGCAGAAGGTAAGACTTCTATATTACTGAGCAGATGATCCTACTCACCATTGACACATCCCTGTCAGGTCTGCAGGGTCATCCATCTAAAGTGTCAGCAGTGTGCAAAATCTCTTTCCAGGAGACAAGCTCCCTCTGACTAGCACCTGGGTTCAACATTTCCCTTCCCAAAATGAGACTCTTGGAGTAAATTCCTATTTCTTAGGCAGGGGCTCAAGTGTTAGAGCATTTGCTTAGCACTTCAAGGCTCTGGGTTCAGTCCCTAGCTAAGCAAAAAGTAATGACAAAAAGGGAGAATATCCTCATAAGTAAATATTTAAAAGGTGGTGGAAAACTGCTCTCAGAAACTAAAAAACACACCTGGGGTGGTTCCCTGTAGAATCATAGACTCCATTCCCTGCCCTAGATAAACTACCATCTTGCCTCTTGTCTAGCCTCATATGCATATCAGTTGAAAACAATTTACATTTGAGTGACAGTTGGATATGGTGGGACACATCTGTAATGCCAGCATATAGGAGGTCCAGGCAAGAGGATCCAGAGTTCAAGGTAGCTAGTTATGTAGCTAGTTGGAGGTCAGCATGGACTACTTGAGACCGGTTCACAAAAAATACTGAATTTGAGTCACTTGTTTAATTTTTACATTGTGATATTTTGCCTTGGATACATTTGAACAATCCCCTCATGCTAAGATTACAGACAAGGACAGAGCACATATACTTTCCTCATGGGAAACAGCAAGTTTCATTCCTAAGTAATCTGATATTTCTTTATCTAAGTGTCCAGGTAGGGACGAAGATATCTTAAGGAGATACTAAACATTTGCTCCTTTTGGCTAACTGTTGAGCAATGGACCTCAAGGAATTGGAATCTCTCCAGGAATCTTATTCTGGGATCTAAAATACTAGAGCTCAGTGCCCGCCAGAGGGAACCTACCTCTGGACATAGAGTTCCTACAGCTCTGATGACTTGTCAGACTAACCTTGTAAAAGCCTAACTATGAGGGCTGGGACCACACCATGACCAGGACAGCTTAGTTCTGCAGATTTTTTGCCCTCTATTTAAATCTAAATGTCACTTCTATGCACTGGAAGATGGGCTTGGGGGCAGATCACTGGAGTCCTGTGCTCCTCTGCCCTCTGTGACTGCAGTAACCACATCTTTTCACTTTCTACTGTTACTTTGTTTAATTGACTTATTGAGCATAGGTGTACAGGGCCTTTGCTACTTTACTTTATGACTTTAGAAGTAAAGGTTTCCCCATGCACCTTAAATCAGAAAGGGTGCTGTAACAAAATAGCATAGCCTACATTGTCATTAGGAACTTCATACTGGAAAAGGCATAATGAACTTACTATTTGAAAATTTAGCCTGTTTTGTTTGTTTGTTAAAAAAAAACAACAACAAAAAAACCAAAAACCCTCACCTGAAATGGAAGGACTCAAATATCTATGGACTTTAGTAGTTTTTAGTGCTGTTACAGTCTATGTACCACCATACTGTCTAGGTAGGACATGGTATGGCACTAAAAACCTTTAAAGTGAATTTTTTTTCTTCAGATACTCTCTTAATGTGAAAGCATATCAGTGTTGTAGCCTAAGCTTACAGGTTACTTTTGGATGGCTGTACTCTTCAGGATGGTAGACTTCACTCATTCTTGTAATATCCAAATTCTCAAATTAATTTTCTGCTTGTCTAGGAGAGTGAGTAGAAGGAAAGGCTTAGAGAGCATGTAGGCCTTTAAAATCTCAGGGATTTTACTCTTGGCTTACTGGGAGAGTGCGGTGCATGGAGGGAGCAAGTAATAGAAGCAGGGCCTTTCTTATCACCTTGCCTCAAAATAAAGGGACTATGGAGCTAAGATGGAAGGGAAATTCTCTGGCCCAGGTCCAATCCTTGCCTTGGACCCCAGGAGACCCCAGGAAAAGTAAAGAACTGTGTGTGTCTGCCTGTCTTTTTTTTTTTTTTTTTTTTTGCAAACCTGTCATTAAAAACGTGGCAAACAGTTCCATTAAAAAATGGAACCTGTTTTTGTTACGAAATATGATTTTTCCGGTTATGTTAGGATAGGGCTAAAATAATTCAGAAGTCTTTTATGGTATTACCCGTCATTGCCTCTGGGAGCTCAGATACAGGGAGGGGACCTATCCATTATTGGACCTATAGGCACGCTCTTCCTTGCTGCTCAGGTGTGACCATCTGTGGGAAAGCCCCAAAGGATGAGAGGTTCCAGTGGCGGCTTGCTTCGCGTCGTGGACACTGCTGTGGGTAGTTAGATTCAGAAAAGTGAGGGCCGAGAGGATAGTGAGTGCGTCAGAAGTGGGTTCGAGGCTGGGGTGAGTGGGAGGAGCATGTCCTTGTATGCGTCTTGAGCGTGAGACGCAGGAGGCTGTCGGGAACAGGTTCTGGACAGCACCAACCGCGTCTCTTAGGCAACAGGCAACTACAGCATTGGAAGGAAAGTGCAGAAGACTCGAGCCAGACTGGCAGCAACCTTCCCAGCATATGCGTGCAGACTCTGAACCAGCCAATCCTTCCCTACGAAGAGTTCATCATTCCAATGTGGTAGGGACTTCCTGTTGCTGTTGCCATGGTTCCGCGGGCGGGACTTAAAAGAGGCTTCCTTTGTTTGAATGGTTCTCCAGTCCCCCTGCTCAGGTTTGAGTGTGTTGTGTGTTGTTCATCTCACCTGTCTTTCCCAGCCTTCATCATATGGGCTGTGGGCAGAAAAGCAGCGGAAAAGATGGATGATCCTCCGAAGATGGACGATCCTCCGATGTGGGTGCCTGTCTGTTTTTTTTTAAAGTCTTAGATGGCAGTATTGTGCCATACAGCCCCTTCTCTTCTGCCCTATGTGTTTGAAAAAAATACTGTGAGTCTTTTTAAAGAGGCTTTTTTCCCCTTTCCTTCTTCCCTTCTCTTCTTACCCTTTCTCCTCCCCTCCCCTTTTTCCCAGTAGGATTTCTGCCTGTCTGGAACTGGCAATTGAGTTAATAAATTCTAGAGTTTACCTTGTTGATATTCACAGCCTTAGAACAAATCCCTTTATTTTTCAAGTTGACTTTACTGTTGTGAGGCATCCTAGACACTGTAGCTACTTGTATTTTAGCTTCTCTGAAAAGCCTTATTATTCTACCCTCTGCTTTCCCTGGGGTTTGTCAACCTTTATCAATGTGTTCTTTCAGTATAGATTTTGTTTCACTTCCGTTTGGATATTTTCTGTAAAGTGTTAATGAAAACAGTTTTTTTCCTACAGTCTCATCACCCTGTGGTCACCATTAATTGCATTTTAATGGTAATTGCCTCGGAGGTTTTTCTAATCCATGCGGGTCTTTTAAACATACTGGGATGCATATTTATACCTTCTCTTTAGCATCTTAAAAACTTATTTAGAAAATAAGAGAAAATTGCATTGACATATGTAATTGCTGAGTCACATTGTCACCTGAAGATTTTCTTCAGTGTGACAAAATTATTTAATAACTGATGTGAAAAATACAAACAACCCACAACCCCCATCTCAGTATCAAATATTATAAAAGTATTGTTGCTAAGGACAAGATCTGTACTAGTTTTTTTTTTTGTTTGTTTGGTTTTTTTTACTCACCATTGATTTTTGAGCACATAAACTGGTTCTAAATAGATATGTTGTGTATATGAATTAGTGTTTGATTTTGTCAGGGCAATTTTGTTTACAAATACAATGTGACATTTCATAATATCCTATAGTGCTTAAACAGTTTCCTACATGTCTTTTCTTTTCATTTAAACTATGTAATAAGTACCTTACTGGAATTTCAAACCACCTTTATTTCCAGGTTTACATTCCTTCCCAGTGTGCCTTTTGTTCTTGTATTCAGCACCAAAATACGTTCTATAAAAAGAGTGTATAATGTAGAATGTTAGTCCACACCTGTGTGCCACAGTTGTCACAGATATGAAGGGTGATGGTTTTAATATGTGCTTCAGTGTTGATACCCTGCATAAATAGTGCAACAGGTTCTTAGTTTGAGTCCTCGCTACTAGATGTCACCTTATTGTTAGCTCTGCTATTTGCCTTGACATGCATAGTAGGGAGAGATTTTTAAAACAGCATTTTATTTATTTAGCATTTATTTATTTACTTGAATCTGGCTATGGTAAGATCTCCTTTTGTAATGTAACCTTTTGCTGTTCTCATTCCTACCTTCCAGTAGGAAAAGCACTGTGTAATTTTGAGTGAACTGAATCGAGGAAAATCTTAATACATTCTTCAAAGATACTTCTTTTGTAAATTACAAAGAATATTTTCATACATTCTTATATTTCTAGAAGCAGATTTATAGGCTTCACAAATCCAAACTTTTTATATTAATTAAATTTGATTTTCACAATATTATACTACATAAGTCTAACCTTTTTATTTTATGAGTACATTTTGCATGAAAGTTAATTCCCATTCTGTGTGAACTTTCTTTTCTTGTGCAGTTATCATTATGTATACATTTTGAAAAATTGATTTAATGTTACAGGTATAGAAATTAACCCCACAGTGACACATATATTATGAATGCTTTCCTTTTAAATTATGATTGTGGTTTTCAGATATATAATTATTATTACTACCCTACCCCCACTTCTCTGCTGGGGGTGGAGCTTAGAGCTTGAAGCACTCAGGTATACACACTACCACTGAAGTACTGCTGCCTCCCTCCTAGCATTGAAGCCTATGTTCCACCATTTTATTCTTCTGTGCAAAGCTGACAGTCCCATCTAGTCCTCCTTCCTGAGCCACTCAGTTTTAGCTTTCTCCTTTCATTTTTCCACTATTCCAAAGAAGTCCGCATCAAAATGCTTTGAAAACCCCAAATAAAAATTCTAAGTTCACATTTGAATAGTCTCCTAGCTACTTGTTGAACTCACTACCCTCTAGGACTCCAGTATATTTCTGTTCCCCATATCCCTTGTGGTAATTTAGCACAATTACATGCTTTTTATACTCTCACTAGAAGGACTGGGCCCCACAGATCCTGATTCATCAAAGCTGCCCATACATGCACATAAATTTAACCTTCACCCATGAGGGCAGAGCTGATAGTTTTACAAGCAGTTGTCTTCGACCTTCTGGAGTTGAAGGGGTGGCTCAGCAGTAAAACATTATCAAAGGAAGAGATGAATACAAGATGTGGCTGGGAGTGGTAGCTCCGTTAACCATAACTTCTCCCATTTCCACCTTAAAAGGAATGTCAGCATTGAGTGAAGACCCACAGGAGTTCTACTTGCTTTCTCTGTCATCTGGAAGTTTTACTTCATTATCCCCATGGAGAAGGCTGACTGCTTCTTTGATCCTGTCCAGTAGGTGTGGGAGTTTACAAGACTTGCTGAAGAAATGTTTTTCACATATTCACTATTAATTTATCATTAATTCCGTGTGATGAAATGGCAGTGTCTTTTGTTTGCTCCATTAGTTAGTTATTTTTAAATAGAGTAAGCTTGTGGGGTTCAGTCTGTTTCTAGTCTTCTGCCTCAGCCTCCCATGTTCTGGGATCAGAGAAGTGTGTCACCACCTTGACTTTCTAATTCATTTCTGTTGTGGTTACTTTGGTATATATGGAAGAGAATAAATGAAAAAGTGTAATTTTTTCTTAATGTGTTTTGCATATTGCATTCATTTTTACATAATTGTGGTAATATACTGTTCAATATTAGATTATGAAGTAGTTTTTTCCTATTAGGTAATTAGCATATTTTCTTTCTTTCTTTTTTCTTTTTTGAGACAGGATTTCTCTGTGTAGTCTTGGCTATCCTGGAACTCAGACTGTAGATCAGGCTGGCTTTGAACTCAGAGATCTGCCTGCCTCTGCCTCCTGAGTTATGGGATTAAATGCATGCGCTACTCCAGCCTACCATCTATATTTTCTTAAAATTCAAATTTCCCAGTTCTATCATATCTATCTTCTATAACATGATTAACAGTTCCTTCATTGTGTCTGACAAAGAAAAAATAATGCTATGACAAACATTGTTAGGACGTCATTGCCCTCATTTTAAACAATGTGCCTTCTGTGACTTTCTGCCAAGTGGACAGATACTGCAAAACTCCTTTGACCAAAAACCTTGCCAGTATCTGCACCATTGTATACTGAGATTACTGTTAACCTTCAAAATGTAACTATGTTGAGATTTGAATTTGTTGTCTTCGTTTTTAAAAATGTCTTTTAAGTTATTTATGACTCAGTGCCTTTTCATACATTTAAGACCTGTACATTATTATATACTCTGTGAAAATGTATTTTTAAGATTTTATGTGATATTAATTTTACATTAATTACATTGCAGCCGGAAGTAGCTTTGTACTTGTGCAGTACAATTAACTCTGTGGGCTGAGAACCCAGTTATGCTAAAAAGGGGTGGGGGACAACAACAAACAATGAATAAATGAACAGTAAAACAACCCAAACATTTCTCCAGGACCATTCTGTCAGCCATGCACTCCAGATATTTCTGTGTGCAAATATATAATCTGAGAAAGATCAAAGGTTATGGTTGCATACTTGCCTCCCTGACCTATGTAAACTGGGTAAACCATGGTTCATCACTATTGTTGGTCTATCTCAGGGTTCTCCTTGCTGTGTGTCTCAGTTGAAACAAGTTAATATGAATCCCCTTCCCCCATTTCATGTCACAATTCCTTGAGCTGGATATTTCTGAACAATCTTACCATACTAAGATTGCAAGGGCTAAAACACATAGGTCCCCTTCTTGGGACCGGCTGGTCATATTATAACACAGGTTCCACTCCTGACCATGTGTTCTGGTGTTTTATTACATCAGGAAGCTTGTGGGCTTTGACTCTTTAAAGCATATATACTCAGTCTTAGTCACATAAGACCACCAGCTCTGGAAGCACACTGTTAGGGAGAGCAAAATTTTCCTTACATCTTCAAAATGGCAGACAAAGAATTCGGCTACAACATTCTATAATCTATGATGCCAGATAATTGAATTTAGGACAAACTGTGCTGTGCTGTTTGGAAAAGATAAGCTATACACAATCACGTGAAAGAACATGACCCAACTCTGTAGAGATTTGTTTTTCAGTGATAAATGCAGATATGATGTAGGGAGTCTGAGAAGGAAGAAAGCAAAGATATACTACCTTGAAAAAAGATGATTTTTAAAATATCTCATGGTTAAGTTTATGCCTGGGTGGCAGCTTATCAGTATTACAGACTAAGTTAGCATAGCGGTTACTTCTGGGTGTATATAGAGGCACTCCTAGGGATGGTTAAGTTTACTCATTTTCTTTGTTTCTTTTCTCTGTTGTCTTTTCTGTTCGGGACACTGGGAGGAAAGCTTAGAGAGATTGTGATACCAGTCGATTTGAAACAGTTTTAAGTGCAAGAAACTTTCTTGGGGAATGGGTGTCTGGTGGGATGAGGAAGCACTGTAGATGAAAGGGCTTCTTCTCTTAAACTCTCCTACCTAGTTGGTGCTACCCTCTGGTTCTTAAAGCTGAAGAAACAGCCAGAGAACAAAAGGACTTTTGTTTGTTGGATTATTTGTTTTTCAGGAAAACAGGAGAGGCTGATGGAGCTTGGACTGGAAAGGGTGGTCTCTTGAGCCTGGGCCAAGTTCTATCCTAAATGGGGCCCTGTTTGCTCACAGTACTGTTTAAGACCCCCTTAAGTAAATATGTGCTTTTTTTTTGCCACCCTTGACTTCTTTGAGGATTGAGTTAAAATAATTAAGATATCTTTGTTATTCTTATACTTGTCCAGAAGCAGAGATGTAAGTAGGAGTTCTTGGTGGGTACTGGACAGTAGCATGTTTAGGGCATAACCACCAGTAGGAGATTTTGGAGAGGAATAAGTGGGGTCCCCAGGAGGGAAGGCTCCATTGGCTGCCTGCATTGTGTCCTGGGCCGTGAGGTGGGCCTTTAGGGTTAGAGGGGATGTGAAGGCTGCAGGGAAGCCAGTGAGCACAGCCACGTGAGAGTAAGTATCAAAGGCTGGGCAGAGTGGGAGGAGCATGTCCAGGGACTGGCACACCTCTCACGTGGCCTCCTGGGCAGTAGGTCCTACTTATCAGCAGTCCCATTCTGCCTCAGCGGTTGCATCCCTTGGCCAGCAGAGAACCACAGCATTCAAAGGAACGTGCAGGCCTGCTTCAGGAGGGAGACTAGCAGGGCCTCTCAGGACTCCTGTGCAAGGGCTTGGACTATACTACGAGGAGCAACATCTTTCAAATGTGGTAGGAACTTTCTTACGCTGTTATGTGTCTGTGAGCAGAACTAAGGAAGGCTTCCATTACTGGTGTAGACTGCTTAGCTATTTGGGCAGGTTCCAGTATGGTCTGTCTAGTCAATCTCAGTAGGTTGGCTTTTTCGTCTTTATTTAATTGGCTGGCAGCAGAAATTCTAGGAAAAGATGGACTTTTTCTCTGATGTCAATGCTTATTATACAATTCTCCAATCCTTAGATAGCAGTATTTCTAGATGCAGTGGGCCTCTCTGCACCTTCCCTTTGCGCGTGGAAAAAAAATCCCCACTGTAGAGTCTCCTTCTAGTATGGAGGCTTTTTTTAAAAAAAAAAAAAGTTGCTGTCTTGGAGCTGGAGATTAAGTTACCAACTTCAAGATTGCCTCCAAACAACTCCCTGCGTCTTGGACAAAGCCCTGTTCTTTCCAAGTTGCCCTTGCTTTAGTGGTGCAGCCTAGGAACTCGTTCTTTTTTCCTTCTGGCCTTGCAATTTATGCACCTTTGCAAATAGATTTTATTTCACTGCATTCTAGACATTTTCTGGGAGTATTAATGAAATTTAAAAAAAGACAACTTAATTTTACTTTTTACTTACTCACTTTACATCCCGCTTAGTGCCTCTCTCCTGGTCACACCTTACCACAATCCTTTTTCCCCTCCCCCTTCCCCCGCCCCTCCCCTTCTCCTCCCCTTCTCCTCCTAGGGCGAGAACCCCCCAGTATCTTCCCCACCCCCATCCCCACCCCCACCCCCACCCCCACCCCCACCCCCCTTTTCAAGTCTCTGCAAGGCTAGGTTCTTCCTCTCCCACTGAAGCCAGACAAGGCAGCCCAGCTAGAAGAGCATATCTCACAGATAGGCAACAGCTTTTGTGATAGGCCCTGCTCCAGTTGTGTGGGACCCACATAGACCAAGCTGCACAGCTGCTACATAAGAGTGAGGAGGCCTAGGTCCACTCTGTGTATGCTCTTTGGTTGGTGGGTCAGACTCTGAGAGCCTCAAGGGTCCAGGTTAGTTGACTCTGTTGGTCTTCCTGTGGAATTCCTATCTCCTTTGGGGTCCACAATCCTTCCTCCTATTTTTCCATAAGAGTTCCCATGCTCCATCCACTGTTCGGCTGTGGGTGTCTGCATCTGTCTGAGTCAGTTGCTGGGTGGAGCCTCTCAGAGAACAGCCATGGTTGACTTCTGTCTGCAAGCATAACAGAGTATCATTCGTAGTGTTAGGGATTAGTGCTTGCCCATGGGATGGGCCTCTAGTTGGGCTGGTTATTGGTTGGCCATTCCTTCAGTCTCAGCTCCATCCTCCATACCTGCATTTCTTGTAGACTCGATAAATTTTGGGTTGAAAGTTTTGTGTGTGTTGGTGTCCCTGTTGTTCCACTGGGGCTCCTGTCTGGCTACAGGAGGTGTGGCCTCTTCAGGTTCCTTATTCTCAATGTAGTGAGTCACAGCTAAGGTCACCCCCATTGAGTACATCTGAGAGAGGACTAATATCCAAAATTTACAAAGAACTCAAAAAGTTAGACACTAACAACCCAAATAACCCAATTAAAAAAATGTGGTACAGAGCTAAACAGAGAATTCTCAGCAGAGGAATCTTGAATGGCTGAGATGCAGTTAAAAAAATGTTCAAAGTCCTTAGTCATCAGGAACTGCAAATCAAAACATCTCTGAAGTTCCATCTTATACCCATCAGAGTGGCTAAGATCAAAATAAAAACAGTTTTTAGCCACAGTCCCATCACCTCATGCTCACTATTAATTCTGTTGGGTGTTTCTTGCTTTAGAGGTTTTCCCTATGCATTTATATTTAAAGCATACTGACACCCATATTTGCACATTAAAACAAAACCTGGAATTATTGCTGTTTGTCCCATTAACCATACAATTACTGCAAATTACCATAATATGCACATACCTAATTAGCCTATGGTGGGTTGATCCTACCTAGTAAATGAGCAACAGGGTTGACAAAGTTCTTTCAGACGTGGTTTGGAAAACTCAAAAATAACCCTTGAATTCTATGTAAATGTTAAACAACAAAGAATTTGTCCTAAGGACAGGAGCTTTACAAGTTATGCCCTCCCCTTACCCCAGTCCCCCCCCCCAGGACATTCATAGAACAATGTCTAGTAGTCTGTCTTCAACACCAGCATTTGTTGAATACAGGAGCATTTCTTCTCCATAATTGTTTTTATGCATGAAATGTTTCATAAAACTTTGAGTCTTTGCAGTTTTTTTCTTTTTTAAATGTATTTTTATTTCATGTGTGTTGGTGTTTGGCCTGCATGTATGTTTGTGTGAGGGTGTCAGATTACCTGGAATTGGAGTTTGTGAGCTGCCACGTGGGTGCTGGGAATTGAACCTTGGTCTTTTGGAAGAGCGGCCAGTATTCTAAATTCTACAGTTTACAAAAAAAACTTTGCTTGCTGCTTGACATTCTTAATTGTGTGTGTCTTTTACTCATCCTTGGATTCCAGGGCAAAAAGCATCCTCTAAACCACTGCGTTGTCTAGAAATCGACAGTGGCTATTGATAAACCTTTATGTTCGCTTTCATGTTTCCTGATACTATTGATAACTGACTCCACATATGTGATGTGCTGTCTCTAGAATCATATTTGTTAAAAGCAGTAAATAAATACCTGTTTCAGGTAGATGGTGCTTTCCATAAGTAGTCAAAAGATTTTTTTTAGCTTGTTATCTGGCTGTGGGTATATTTTTGTTGATAGCGACAGTATTTGCTACTATGTATAGTAGTTATCCCTTATTTTTGTGTGAAGCACGGCTTGCTATGCATATGTAGCCTTGGCTAAGCTGATAATTGCTATTTAGTACACACTAACCTCGAACTCCTGGGGATCCTTAGTCTCCCCAGTGCTGAGATTACAGGCACCTGTGATAGCAGTGGAAATTGGGGGTTTGTGGCCATCTGCTGAGATTTCCAGGTTCTTGTGTTTCAGTGAGGAACCGAACAAAGGAATGAATGTAACAGCAGAAATAGATGCAGCTTATCAGAAAGGAATACACTTCCAAGGGAGGAAATAGGCTGGAGCTGGGAGACAGATTAGAAGCATGGAGGATTGGGACTTTATTTTGCATAGTATGGGTTTTTTTTTTTATTACAGTCTCTTATTTTTTCCATGTGGACTTTGGTAGTGTATGTAGGGCATATTGTTCTAGTCTTCCTCTCTGCAGACTCATTTATTCTGGATTAGAGAGAGGTTTGAGAGAGGGGGAGGGAGGAGGGAGGAGGGAGGAATGGAAGAGAGGTTGAGAGGGGGAGGGAGGGAGAGAACAGAGTAGGGGAGAGAGACAGAGACAGAGAGAGAATGTGTAATGGCTTCATTAATCACAGTTTTACCATTCCTCACTTAGAGAGGGCATCTATTTTTGCATGGTAAAATGTTTTAAATCTGCATTCGTTTGTCTTCTGGTAGCCTGACTTTATTGTTTAGATGGATAGGGCTGGTACTCCTTGCTTAATCTACTGAGGAGATCTCAGCACACATTCACTCTATGACTTTATTTTTTTTTACTATAATTTTTTTTTTTTTTTTTTTTTTTTTTTGGTTTTTTGAGACAGGGTTTCTCTGTATAGCCCTGGCTGTCCTGGAACTCACTCTGTAGACCAGGCTGCCCTCGAACTCAGAAATCTGCCTGCCTCTGCCTCCCAAGTGCTGGGATTAAAGGCGTGCGCCACCACTGCTCGGCTGCTATAAATTTTTTTTTTAATGTGTCTGGAGAGATGGCTCATTGGTTAAGACTACTGGCTGCTCCTTCAGAGGACCTAAGTTTGATTCCCAGTACCTTCATGACTGCTCACAGTCATCAATAACTCTAGTTTCTGGATATCCAGTGCTGTCTTCTAGCCTCCATTGGAACCAAGAATGTATGTGGTGCACAAACAACATGGTAGAAAAGCATCCATACACATAAAATACGTTTGAAAATTAAAATTGTGTGTGGATATGTGTGTGTGTGTTTGTCTGCACATCATCGTATGCATGTGTAATTCAGGTGACATGTTTTGGGAATTGTTTTTTTCCTTTTATCATATGGGTCCTGGGAATTGAATTAAGGTCCACAGCCTTGGAGACAGACACTTTTCCTCACTGGGCCATCTTGCTAACTTGGCAATTCATCTCTATTGTAATTTGGAACATATAGAAAATAAGGGAAATCATCATTATTGAAATGCTCATAAACATCTTATTTCAGTGTGTTTTGTATATCACATTAATTTTTTTCACTTTCAAATACTGCCAGTATACTCTCTTAAAGTATGTTATCTAATACTGAATTCTGAAGTTTTCATATTAAATAATTAATACATTTTCAGAAATTCAAATTCTTTGTATTCTAGCATACGTATCTTCCATAGTGTATCTTTAAATTCCTATATTTTTCTTAAACTATAAAAGTTAATTATACAACAAATACCATAAATAAACAATTTTCCTATGTGGATTGCTCTAAGTAGAGATGAAAATAATATCTTTAAAATTCTTTGAGAGCTTGTGTCTTTTCATGCCTTTAACATATATGTACATGAGGGGTTTTGTTGTTTTTTACTTTTTAATTTTATATTCAGTTCTAGGGAGTGAACCAAGGATCCATGCATACTATACAAGCACTTGGCCACTGAGCTATAAAAGAGGGCTATAACCCAAGCCCTCTTTTAAAAATACTTGTGTATTTGATGTAGTTGATGATTACCTTACAGAAATCTTTGTATCTGAGAAATATAACATTTATTAATTTAAACATTGTATAAACAGTTTAAAAATTCTCAAAAATTATACAGAAATATATCCTGAGGAAAATATATATCTCAAATTAAGTAATATTAAAACCAACTAAAGGTTCATCTGCTCTGAAGAGTGTGTGTTCTGTGAGAGGGAGAGAGGGGTTGAGGGAGGGAAGGAGGGAGGGAAGGGGGAGAGAGAGAGAGAGAGAGAGAGAGAGAGAGAGAGAGAGAGAGAGAGAATATGAACCTATTGCATGAGGCTAATAGGAAAATCCCAGCAATTTAAAAAACAAAACATGCTGGAGAGCTGGTTCAGCAGTTAAGAGCACTGGCTGCTCTTCCAGCCTGTGTTCAATTCTCAGCAACCACATGTTTGCTCACCATCTATAAAAGGGACCTGATGCCATCTTCTGGTGTGTCTGAAGATAGCAACAGTATACCAACATACATAAAATAAATAAATCTTTTAAAAGCATCAAATTTCTCAAATGTTCATTAATGGCAATTAGTTTACAACCAAATTAAAAAAGGTACCACCTGGTAAATTAATACTCTGCTGCTTAAGTAAACCTTAGCACAGCAATCTTCAAGCCACGGTTTCAGTCCCAACCTAGTATCACATATCATATCCTGCATATCAGATATTTACATTATGATTCATAATAGTAGAAAATTACAGTTATGAAGTAGCAATGGGAATAATTTTATGGTTGTGGATCACCACAACATGAGGAACTGTATTAAAGGGTTGCAACTTTAGGAAGGTTGAGAACCACTGCCTTAGAGAATTATTTTACCTAACACTTATCTTCAAGAATGAAATTAGAAAATGGATAGTCGTAAGATCTGTTTTTACAGTGAGTACCTTATAGATGCCATACATTGAAAACTTTCAGAACATCTGCAAGTTATGTAATTTTGGGAGGCTTGTGCACAGATTGCTTTGTATCAAGTGCTTCATGCTATTTAATGTTGGTGCCACTCTACTGAATGAGGAGTGTCACCAGGTTTGTGACATTATTATAAATGATAAATTATCCTGCACATTTATGTGGTTTTGATCCATTGTTTATTTATTCTCTTTTGGTAAACTGATGATTTTGTGTATCTCTTCTAATCAAGATTTCTAACCAGAGTGTGTTATTTTATATTTCTTTATTGAACAGACATACTCCCAGGCATTTAACATTGATGAATTTTCTTCATTATGTGCTGTCATCTTTCTTAAAACGGTCTTAGGATAATAGAGCCTTCTCATTCTGTCCTTTAAAGTAGCTCTCTCTTGTAACCTTTTTCACAGGGAACCAGAACAGCCGACGACTTTCCCATTCCATATACTTTCACAGTTTTTGTTCATTGTGAATCGTTACATGACTCGGAAACCTTTGAGGAGAACTAAAGGCATGCCCACATTTTTTATATTCCTCCGTTTCTTTTTCTGTTCCTAATCTGGATGATTTTCATTCTGAGTCGTGATGTGAACATTTAGGGATGAATGGACATAAAGGATATCTCCATCTCCACATACCTGCCTTTCATATGGTTTTACTCTACAAGGATTTTCTTGTTCACAATGGTATCTAGAATTCAGCTGAATTTTTTCCCACAGTAATTATTATGTTCAGAGTCTCTATGATTTGATGTCTTTGATTTTTTTTTCCTGGAATTTCTGTAGTCATCTTCAAAGTTCTGCTGTTCCTGTCGACACCAGTTTTCTGAAGGTTTGCTGCATCACATGCCTGTGGAGCTTTTGTGGGGAAGAATCTTGCAAAGCCCACTCTTCCAAGGGGAAATTAACAGCCACGTCTTCACAGGTCACACCCTTCATTTCTGCTTCCCAATTCTGCTCTCTTCACAACTCCTAGGATTGGTTGTCACAAAGTGACAGATTGGGTCACCTGACAATGTCTTTCTAGGCTGCACAGACTGACCATGAATTCTGTAGCCCAGGCAGGCTTTGACCTTGAGATCTATTTTTTGAGATTGGGTTTCTCATTGACCCTAGAACTGAACATCTGGCAAAACTGGCTGGCCAGTGAGTTTCAGAAGTCTGTCTGTCTCCCCTACTACCACCCTCTTTGGCACCCCAGCATTGGGATTACAAAGTATGCACTGGGGCAAGCAGTTTACCAACTAAACCATTTAACCAGCCCCTGCTTCTGGTTATTCAAGGAATGGTTAATGAATACCATAGTGAGAGTTGGTGTTGGGGCTCGTGGAAGGCTACAATAAGCAGAGGAGTAAGAACACAGACTTTGTTATTGGGAGTTTGCAAGTTAGTGAGGAGGGGAAAAAGGAGCAGCACAAATGTTTTTATGAGTTCATAGCTACAGGTCTGGCATATGGTAAGAAAACTGGCCAGTAGAGTGGAAACATATAGGATGTTGAAGGTTGTGGATATGATGTGGAACCATTAGGGAGTTAGAAGGCCAGAAGAACTACTGATGCTGAGCAAGGAAGATGAAAGAAAAGGACAGCATGGAACACCGTCTTTCCTGCTGCTCGGGGCATGGCCATAGGCAGGGAGACTTAGCAGGAGAAAATGAGAATGTCCCTGGGAAGAGGATCCACTGGTGGCCTTCTCAGTGTTGTGGGCACCAAGATAGGCAGTTAGTTTTAAAGATTGAGGGTTGCAAAGAAGACAGTGGTGGAAGCACCAGAGTGGGAGGAATATGTCCAGGTGATTTGCACACTTCTCACTTCTGGCACCACAGGAATAAATTGGGCAGTATGTTTTATATTATCAGCGCTCCAGATCCTTAGCCTGCAGGCCACAACAGCATTAGAAGGAATATTTAGGCAGGCCCCAGGGTGGAGACTGGAAGTGACCTCTCTGGGTTCCTATTGTCCTAGAACCTACAGTCTTAGGTAATATTCCTCTCCTGTCTTTCCACTTTCCTTTAGGCTTCATGTGGCACGTATACTTCCTGTTGCTCTTGCCATGGTTCTGAAAGTGGGACTAAGAAAGGCTTCTACACTAGAGACCTCGCTAGTACCAATTCATGTGTTATTTTCCCTTTTATACTACTTGGCTTCCTTAGCCAAGTTTCTAGAATTTTCCAGAGAAAAGTAGCTGGAAAATTGGATTTTCCATCAAGATTGGAGACACATGGCAGCTTCTCTGCTGTTCTCCCCACCCTTCACTTTGGAAAGGGCCATGTAGAACCTTTTGCTGGAGAAGCCTTTTCTTCTGGTATCAGTGCTATGCAGGTTCTGGTGTGTGTGTGTGTGTGTGTGTGTGTGTGTGTGTGTGTGTGTGTGTGTGTGTGTGT
>JANHMN010000005.1:106966881-106977721 GCA_030674055.1 Rhabdomys pumilio
ACTTAAGTTGGACTTCTGTCTCACATGTACTTAAGTTGGACTTCTGTGCATGTTCTATGTAAGTTCGGTTTCCCGAAGGTTCCATTAATAACTGTTAGATGACAAGGTAAGTTCAGCTGTCTGATGGAAAGTTTGGTAAACTGTTTTCTTTCTTTCTGGTATTGGCAGTTTGTGGCCTTTGCTGGGTAATTGAATCATCATCCTGATGGGACATCGAACAGCATGAGAGTAGAATCTCTTTTTAATACTATTTTGTGTTCTTTGAAATTTCGTGCACAGATACCATATGCATATCGTGTTTGCCTGCCATCTCTCCCTGCACTTGTACATTGGATGCCTCCAACACACGCCCTTCCAGCCTTCACGTCCTCCTTTTTATTATGTGTGTATGTTCCCATTTAAACCACTGTGCACACTTAGTGCTACTCAAGTGCACAGAACTGTGGGGTCACCCGTGGGGTCACAGGTAACTGACTAGTGGCCATTTACACAGAGAGAAGTGATTCTTCTCCAGCAAACATCAGCCGCCAGGGGTGCCTCAACTAGAGGTTCGGCCACAAATCCCCTTCCGGGACATTTATCTGCCTTTATCTTGTTCAGGTCTTGTGCAGACAACTACAACAACTGTGAGTTCACATGTGCAGCAGCCGTACAACATTTCACAGTGTTCCTACCTGTAATCTGGCTCTGACATCCTTTCTACCTCTTAGTTGACAGTGTTCCCTGGCGGGGCAAGCAGATGGGGATGTTCCATCTGTGGCTGAGCACTCACAGTTTAGTGTCAGAACTTTGGAGAGTTATGTATTTCTGCACTGACTACTAATCCTTGTAACTAGAAGCCTCTCTAATCAGGGTGGAGAGTAGTGCATATCTATGGATGGAAACATACAGATTTACAAGCAGTTTAACAACATGATAACTTCACAGAATAGCACTAAGTACCCCACACCACTGTTGAGAAACTATGGGCTCACTAGCAGTAGGGTTTGACCATGTTTACAGTGCCAGGAATACACTTACTCATGTGGCACAGTCCTCAAGATCCAGTTAGGAGACTAGTTTGTTAGCCCCAGGAACAGAATTGCCAGTATTACACCAGTGGACTCATCATGCCTGCCAGGCCAGTATTATACCAGACAGGGTCCATCCATGGGTGAGACATGGCATTTTCTCTCATGACAGCCATCACAACATCTTCTGGGTACTATGAACATTAGCTTGCCTGGAGAGTTTCATGGTGAGATTTTAAGACTGATTTCCCTATGCCCACTAGCAAAACTGTGTAGTTTCTCAACTACAGGGTCCAGACCAGAGGCAATAGCCAGTATCCTTATGGCACCTCTGGGGCTGCCCAAGCATAGGAAGCTAAGTTGTTTCTGGTGCTTGCTGACACATTGTTTTGTTGACTTGTGGCTTCCAGGTAGAACTTTGTCCACTTATATGTAGCATACCTCTTTATATGTCTTCTTAAAAATAGCATGAATGACCTCATTTCCCTGTTAGTACATTTTTATAAGGCTTCATTCTTTCTTAGTTTTGCTAAACATGGCCAAATTCAACATCCTTTTCCCATCTCTGCTTAAACTTCTTTGCTTGCTTGCTTGCTTGCTTGCTTGCTTGCTTGTTTGTTTTGTTTTGTTTTAACAGACAGGGTTTTTCCATGTAGCACTGGCTGTGCTGGAACTTTCTCTGTAGACCAGGATGCCTCTGCCTCCTAAGTGCTGAGATTAAAGGGTGGTGACACCACCAACCAACCCCACTTAAACTTTGAACTCCAAGAATTCCACTCACATTGTTTCTCCCACCTGTGTTTCCCTACCTCCTCATACTATATTCTTTCCTTGAGGAGGAAGGTCAGGGGTTGCCACATAGCTTCTTTCTGCACACCTCATTTTGGTTAACCCCTACCCTGTGGCCACTTTCCCCATCACTCCACAAACTACTTATCCTTTATGACACCAGGATTTCTCCCCTCTACTTTTATTCTACCATGCTCTGCAATTTCCCAACCTGCCACACAAGCTTCCCCCACCAAATGGCCTCTTTTTACTTTCGTGTGTTCCACCAGGACTTCAAGATAATCACAGGAATCATTTGAAGGGAGGTCCCATATATGAGAGAAATCACATGATATTTCTCCTTAGGGTGACCTTATTCAGCATACTCCTTCCCAGTTCAATTTATTGACTTCTTAGTTGTCTTACTGAGAAATTATTTAAATCAAGTTAGGGTGTGTCTGTGGGGGTTATTTTGATTGTGAGTGAATGTTGTAAGACCTAACCCATTGCAGGTGGTGCCACTCCCTGTGCAAGGGATTCAGAATGCAATAAGAGAAAAGGAAAAGCAACTCTAAGGAAACAAGGGAGCAAGCTAAGATTGCTGTGCTTATTCTGTCTGTCCTTGAGTGTAGGTGAGATGCTTTCAGTATCCTTCGTTGAGTTTCCTACAACAAGAGATGAAAACCTGGAGTTGTAAGCCAATTAAGACTTTTTCCCCTGAATTGCTATTAGTTAGGATGTTTTAATCACAGAAACAGAAATGAAATGAGTGTGGGACCATTTCTGTCAATCTAGATCTCTTCATATGATCTGGAAGATAGAACTTCTGGAGGGAGACATTCGAGGGCTCTGATTCTATGACTCTGAGCCAAAGGCATGTCTCTAGTTGTATTATGAAACCCTAAGCAAAGGGGGTCCCCTCTGAAATGACCTTCTTAGAAGATACAGTCATTGAACTTTTGTGTATGGAGGCATGGAGACTGCAAAAGATGGACAAATAGCAATGTAGACATATTAAAAATTCTTGTTCATGGAACATGCCAAAGTATGGCAAGCAGTCTCTTACTCAAGTTCACTTAGAGACTGAGTTGCTTCCTGAAGATAAATAGGTCCACGTGTGTGCTAGAGGTGTGGGGTACCTAATTGTCCAATGAAAACTGCTCAGAGCTCAAGGTCTGGTCCAATTTCACCTTCTGGTCTTCAGAAAGCCTAGCTGAACCCCCTGCCTGTGCACAGAATTTCACACATGAATGTCCTTCATCCCTTGGTCCTTTGCAAAGTGGTAGTAATTCAACAGTCTGCTTCCCTGGCTGTCCTCTGGCTCAAGAGGTTTTGCAGTGTTTTGATGGGCTTGGGGAAGGTGAGGCAGTCAGTTTGAATGTGAGGAGCCTCTGGGAGTTCATAGTCTAAAGACTCCAGCGGGCTTGCTAGGGCTTGTCAGTTTCAGTTAGTAAACAACAACCTGTCATTCCAGGGGTGCAGTCACACAAGGGTGAATTTCCTTATACTGTTGGTGTTCATCGAAGTGAGTATCTGTGAGGAAAAATGGAATTGGGTGGGAAGACAGAACTGAACTAACTTGCTTCATAAGTTAGGAGGCATTTACTGTTCTGTATCATCAATACACATGAATTACCATTCGGTTCTTGTCATGGCCTTACCTGATAAAGTTTTTCCTTACAGGTTCCATTTGTCCTGAATTTGTGTCATTAGTCCACTGAGGCTCTCTTCCCCCTACTGTGAAGCCTGCTGGGCCATGATGCTTCTTCAGGTGCTGCCTTTCTTCTGTCCTGTGATTCTAAGCTGCTGTCTGCATTCCTTCCTGCCACTTAAGCCTTTGGCAGCTTCTTTCCAACAGCTGCTTGCCCCACCTTACTTTTGGCATCTGCCACCTTGCTCTGCTATAGCTTACAAGGGAGAACTCAGTCTGGGGTGTCTGCCAATCTGAAGCACAGAGATGTTTAAATTGCCAAGCGCTGCCTGCAGAGGTGGGATGTGCTTGTGCATCTGTCCAGTGCTCTCAGCAACTCCTTCCTCCTCCACTTCTCTGGGCATCACTGGATCATCCCTTAGGTTTCTGCCAGTATGTTGCTGGATAGTTTGCAACTGTGTGGGTGGCCTCAGTGCTCCTCGTTCTCCTCTACTGTTTATCCATTACAGACAGCCATTAGGATATGTGCGTGTTCATGTCACATAGATACCCCATTCCTGTAGAGTTGTCAGTACAACAGGCAAGGACTCCGATTGTCCTTGACATGTCTTCTCTTGCACCTCCATGGCTCAAGAATTTCCCAAGGGCCACAGACTCTCCTCATCCTAGCAGCATCTGACTGCCCCTCAAAATCTTCCTCATTCTTCTTGAGCTCTTGTTCTCCCCAGTAGGCACACTTTTCTTGTTAGTATTCCTCTCATCATGCAATGTGTGGTACAGGGGACTGTTTTCTTTTAAGTATTTAATTTTTGATATTATAGTATAATGACATCATCTTACCCTTCCCTTGTCTCCTTCTAAACCCTTTCATATACACGCCCTTCTTGCTCACTATCTAACTCATGTCCTCCTTACCTAATGAGGTAATCTTACACACACACACACACACACACACACACACACACACACACACTCAGAAATGCAAGCTGTCCAGTCTGTATAGTGTTACTTGTATGTATGTTTTCAGGACTGAACTTTGGTGTGGATAACCAGCAGGTGTGCTCTCTTCTTCCCCTCTCAGCTTTCCTAATCTCCCTGTCCGCTCTTCTTAGTTGCCTGTAGTTCTTTTGTAGCATTGAGGTCTCCTGGGAATTCCCTGTCCTCTCTGGCATGTCTACTCTGGTTCTTTTCAGTTCATGTTTAGGCAGTCAAGCTATGGGTATAGCTTCTGACATTTTTAAAAGACACAGTCTCACAAGACAGTCTATGACCTTCTGGTTCTAGCAATTGTTTGATGTATCAGTTGAAGCTGGCCTCCACATGTCTCCCCTTTGATGAGATGTAGTTTTCTTTAATGATCTGTGAAGAGATGTTTCCTTTATTCAGCCCGAGGACTGTGGTGCTCTGTGGATATAAGGAAAATATTTGGTATGCCATTTGGGATAGTGATTCTGTCCCAAATTTCTTTGACATATCTATCCCTGAGAAGTAGCCTAAGTTTCTTGGCATTAGGCATGTTTCCCATCCTTTGAGAAGGCCTGAAAGAAAGCTGAGTAAAGCGCTGTAGGGTTCCCACCAAGGTGTGTGTGCCACTAGTGCCCCCTTAGGATTAATGTGCCATGCTGATCGTTGTGGTGGCTCACAGGCATCATAGCTGAGTAGGACTGTTGGTTGCTTCCCTCGTTTGGAAGCTTGTCTTCATGGAGGATAATCCTCATGAAAGCTAGTCCTTCAGGAGAAAGATTTCAGGTCAGTTCCAGCTGGGGGTTGGGGGGCACTGGAGATGGGATGAATTTCCTGCTTGGTCAGTAAACACATAAGCAACTGTTTGGACTGACTGTACATTGGCAGGACATGTGCCTAGTCATCGTTCTCCCACTAGTGCAGCCCAGGTAAGTAAGATGTGAGGCAAGCTGAGAAAAAGCCCCCCAGGTGATTCTGTGTCCTCAAATAGAACTATAGCAGTGTATGCTCTCCTCACAGCTCCTTTGGCCCTGAAGTAAACATGCAAATTTTATGAAGACCTTGAACCAAATACAGCCTTGCCTTTGCACACAGATAGAGCCTACACCACCATGGTGTAGCACACTTGGAAATTTTGAATAGTGAGACTTCTTCTCCAGCATCTTCATAGATGTGCTCTTTCTTTTGCAGTGTGTGTGAACCTGCAAGGACTTGCTCAAAGCATGTACTAATCTATATTGAAAGTGCAGAGTGTTGGGAGTGGGCTTTGTGTGGCAGGATGGATGGCTCAGTAGTTGGCAACATTAGCTTCTGTTTCAGAGCACCTGACATCTTTATTGGGTGGGTCCCATCCACCTATAACTGCAGTTGGAGTGCAAGCAGGACCCGCCCCTTCCTGCAGAAGCTTTTACAAGGAATATGTAGCATAAACTCAGCAACACTAAAAAAATCAACCTTTTTGTTTGTGTTTTGAGACTGGGTAGTCCTGGCTTTCCCAGAACTCAAGACATATGCCTGCCTCTGCCTTCTAGTGCTAAGACTCAAGGCCTGTATCACATTGACATGGCCAATAAATTGTTGTTTTCCTTTTCTGTTTTTCCTTTTTAAAGTGTGAGCTTTGTACTTGAGCAGGACATTCTGAAAAGATGTTTCTAAGAGCACTCAGGATATGCTAAGAAACAGTTGTGTCCATGAAAATTGATTCAGCTTGGCAGCATTTCAGGTCTTTCTATTCTGGGAGAGAAGTTGTCTTTCTGAAACTCAGGTGTAGGAAGGTGTAAATGTTTATGTTATGAAGAACAGTGGACACAGTGAAAATACACACCTCTCAATCAAACAATAAACAAATACCAGTTGGTCCCACACTTGAGCATTTCATTAATTCAAGACTTTTCATTCTCGTAGGAAGAATGTTAGAGTCCAGGCTTTATGACTGGGAGGACTGTTGATTAGATTCATAGCGATTGTGGGTCCAGAAAGACTTGGTATGTGTGAATGTCTTTGCTACTTTGAAGAGCACTGAGCACTGTTACCAAGGTCTCATTTCCAGCCATAGAGTTCATTTCTCCAATCCTTGTGTTGAGCCTAGGAGGAACTGAGTCTCAACGTAGATTTCCACTGGCATTGGGGCATCATTCTTGGTTAAGTGACTTATAGGGAATCTTTTCTTGTCTATAAATCATTTGCTGTATATGACATGGAAAGTTAAGGTATTAGCAAAATGAAATAGTGGTTCCCATCTCAAGTTTTGAGTAAGGATCCTCTCTATAGGCTCATGTATTTAAATGCTTGATCTTCAGTTCATAAATCTGTTTAAGAAGGATTAGGAGGTGTTTGGACTTGTGGGAGGACATGTATCACCCGTGGTGGGCTTTGAGTTCTCAAAGGCCCTTGCCATACTGTTCTCATTTAGCTCTCTTTTTTGCCTCATGGTTGTGCCTGAGGTTCTAAACTCTCAGTAGGTACTGAGTACTGCTTAAGTGCCATGCCTACCTTTCTGCTGCCACATGCCCACTGTGGTCGTCTTAGTGTTTACCCACCCTCTGCATATGTAGGCCTCAGATAAGCTCTCCTATAAACTGCCTCCATCAATCTGTCTTCACAAAAATACAAAGTATCTAAGGCAACACAAACATATTTTTCCATTCAATGATTTCTGTTGGAATTTACAAACTGCACTTTAAAGTTTTCAAACTATTTGAGTGATACAGACATCCAATGAGAAAACAGGGAGCTCATTCTATATCAGCAAAACCACAATTGTATCAGCCTTGTTAGCAGAACTGGCCCTGGATACCATATTTAATTACTAGGTGTTCTTTGATTAGGTTGATTAAATTTACTCTTGCTTCCTGTCTTTCTTTGTCTGTCCCTTACTTTTTTCTTTTTGTCTGTCTTTCTGTCTGCCTGCCTGTCAAGCTGTTACAGCCTGTCTCTGCCTGTCTGTCTATGAGTATTGGCAGGTTCTCGATACATATCTGGGGCTGGCCTGGAACTCACTGTAATCCAGGCTGGCCTCCAGATCTTCCTGTCTCAGTCTTCCAAGTGCTACATCACAGGTATTTGCTCAGATGCCTAGCAAGTAACTTCCCTCATAAAAACCATTTTGTGACTTCTGATTGTCACTATCCAAGATGCTGAATTTCTAAAGTCAGTCAATGAACATTGCTATAATAGGAATGTCTCTACACCACAGACTTACAAATGTTATGTTTCAATCAGAAATTGGGGACTGGTCATCCAGTCTTTTCTTCACAATGATTCTGAAGAATTACTTTCTGGGCTGAGGTTTCCCATAAGATCTCATAGGCAGAGTCTAAAGTGTATCAGGTTTAACTGGCTTTCTTGCCAAAGAAGAACATGACCTTGGCATTCTTATCCTTTATAAGACTTTATAAAAGTGCTGCTCAGTCCCCTGCGTGCTGGGCTGGGTTTGAACCTAATACTTCCTGTGTGCTAGGGGAGCTCTACCAATGTTCCTATGTCCTCAGCCCCTTACTGACTGTATCCTCTCTTCATACAATACTATCATCTTCACAACACAGAGTGCAGAGCAAATATTCTGTCACTTGTGATGATTCCTCCCCTCACCATATCATTCAGAATATAGTCCAGGAAAAAAACCAGGAAATTTACATAAGGAGTCTCAGAATATATAGGAGGTGGTTTTACCCAATGTGATATCTTTATATGGTCTTTGAGTATTAATAAGTATACAGCAATAGTGCAACATGTAAAAATAAGTAAGTAGGTAAATAAATAATGTGCTGCATGTAGATTTTTACTGTAGGACTTACAAGAGATATTCTTTCTAGTTTCTTCTGAGACCCTTTTCACACATGTAGGTAGCCCTCAAATCCACTGATACCCATTTCCCAGATACTCACACATGGGTTGTTTAGGTTCAGTGTCTCTCACAGACAGTCTTTGAATGCATGAGTGTCATTGCCTGAATACTCTTATTTGATACTTGTGGGTGATGTACTGAGCTGAAGAGCTTTGCATGACCTCAGAATGGTGACATGTCTTGGTTTCAGTCCTTATTAAAGCTACCTTGACAACAATGGCCTCAGAAGCTGGAAAAACCAATATTGTTCAGTATGTTAATTAGGTAAGGCTCCTTGTGATCACATCCTCCTCCTTTGATAGTCCTAAGATTACAGGCAGACTTTGGTGGGTGTATGAACATGACAGTGATTTCCTGTACCTGAAGATGTAGAACCCTAGGCCCCAAGCATGCTAGGAAAGCATTCTAACACTGACTTATATCCCTAGTCACCCAAATTCCAGAATATAACTCTGTTTTGGAGATCCCAAATAATATGGCCAATATGAGAGAGTGAAATTATTTCAAGAAAAGACAATTTTAAGACAAACACAGAGACACGCTATACTAAGCCCACAAATAGTAGAACAATGGGTGTTAGTCATCAAAAATGCTGCTCTGTCAGTTATTATACCTTTCATTAAAAAATGTCAAAGACATTTCAAGATGTGAAGAGGAGCCTTGAATTGCTGTAGGAGGAGCACATCTGTCTGCTCTCATGGATACATAGGGAAAGATCCCATTATTTGTAGGTAAGAATGGGTGCCCATATATGTGGATGGAGTGTTTCCCATAGTTTATTTGCCACAATGGCACTTGTAATTGCATTCCATCTTACTTGCTTTGGACTCAATCCCTACCCCATTCTGCAGAATTGATTGCTGTTTGATCCTGGAGGATGAAAACTTCCTTCTCTGATGCAGGTAATTGGAATGCATGTCACAAGGAGGGCCAACAGTTATGTGCAGGGATTTGGAGCAAGAGCGCCTCTGTTTGAACCTTCTCCCTGACACTTCCTAGGGACTGACCATTGGAGATCTCTTTCCTATTCTGTCAAATGGGTGGTATTAAACCCCGCTTCATCAACAAGACTACTGTCAGGAGGGAATGAAATGCACAAATGCTTGCACATTATTGACTGTGAAGTCTTTTGTAGAATGTATAGAATGCCAGTATTCTTCAAGGGCACAGGAAATGATGACAGTATCATAATAGCCATCCTCCTTCTGTCTTTCTTCCAGTCGACAAGCAGTGATAATGAAAGGAACCAAAGCATCATCAATAACCCCAATCGTGAGAGAGTGCCAGAGAACAGCATAAACCAGACCACTGCTGAATTAGACTCCAATATCCCTGGGTTCTCCCAAGAGGAGGACTATGAAGTGTGCCAAGACCAAGATCCTTACTCCCAAATTAACAACATCCTGAAGGAGGCTCATTTCTACAGCCTCCAGCAGAGAGGACACTCTCCGACATGATGGCCTAGGCATCCTCCTTTCTTGTTTATAAAAATCAATGGCATTCACGCAAAGCAGTCTTGGCTTTTGTCTGTATTTTCAGTAAGAGATCAATCAATGGGTGTTGTATTCTTTTGCTGTTTTGCTCCACCATTGCAATTTCAAAGGATCATTCATGACAATATGATATGTTTCTGTCACGTCTGATGTCCTATTCATGTTAAAGTAGCAGCATGAGGACTTCTCCTGAGACTGAATGGATTTCATGTCCAATTCAGGTTTATTCTAAATTGTTCATTTAGGGTGTTCATGTTAAATGTCGTTTAAAATGTGATTTCCTTATTTTGAAAAGTTAAGTGGCCTGGTAAAGTTTGTGTGTTTTTCCTTGAAGTGTAAAAGAACAAACGATGGAGAAGCCAATACTAAACCAGTAATGAGCATTGTGGAAGAGGGGAAATGTGGGTGGCTTGCTCTCATTCTGATATGAATATGGGCTGATCCTTGAAAGGGAAATGTCTACAGAAGTCCTTCTCTACCTATACTCATGCAAACGTCAGCCCACGTAGGTTGTGAACTTGAAGCCTGTGTCTAGCAGCTACATTCTTTGTATTCCAAGGGAGAAGCCTTCTTCCTTTAACGCTCCTGTGTGTGCTCTTCAGACTTGTGTTGAACACTTATAATTCAGTCAGAGAAGTGCAGAGCAACGCTGTGGCTTAAGCACAAAATTTAGATATTTACTGCTTCTGTGTTGTCTCTTACAGCTCCTTCTATTATGTCTAATGTTGATAAAATCTAAGCCATTGCAAATGATATCTGACTTGAGAAGTATTGTAAACCTGGGCGGGTGACTGTCCATTGTCCAACAGATCATTCATGGGAAAGAGAGCATGTCAAGTCATCAAAATCCATACAGAGAAGTGTGGCTGGATGGGCCACAGTAGAACATTGCTTGCCTAGCCTGTAGCAGAGGCCCAGGATGGCAAATTTATCAGCACAGTTAATGTGGCTTATGATGGGTGAGCTGAGTTACCATTAGAAGAAACAGACAGTGCCCCTTAGTGATGGAACTGTCCTGGTGGTGAGTCATATTGAGAAGCCAGCCAAGCCTGTGGGCAGACTTGTGTGATGCCCATATTTTCTTGCTGATCAAAGAACTGAAGGCATC
>JANHMN010000005.1:106983326-106995161 GCA_030674055.1 Rhabdomys pumilio
ATCTATCTATCTATCTATCTATCTATCTATCTATCTATCTATCTATCCATCTCTTCCTGGCATTCATTCTTTCTGTCTCCCCACTCCTCTCTCCTTGCTGTAAGTCTCAGATCTCCAGCTCACAAGCTTGGATGGCTGAGAGCTGACTTGCAGCACTGCTTAGAGTCATATTTTTTTTAAGTATCTGCTCCTTAGAAGCTGTTTCTCCACACGGATGCAGTAGCTAGCTTACCTTAATCTCCCCAAGAATGGGTTACCGGTCATAGAATGCATCTTGCTTATGCTCTCTCCTCATGCCCTAGCAATGTGAGGTAGCCTTGCTAAAAGCTGGCTGCCCTAGCCTGCATAGTTTTGAGATTGTCTTTCCAAATTCAATTCACAAATGCAGGAAGCAGGACACCTGAGCAATGCCACTATACCTCAGTTTGGCCTCTTTTTCATCTCTAATGGTCATGGAATTTTACCTCCCTAGTTACATGGAGGTGATCTGTGTTAGCCCTGACATCTATTCTGGATTGGAAGGCACAGTGTGACAAGAAACAACCAAGGTCAGTTTTACAGCAAGGTAAACACAGACAGGATGGTTTGCTCTTCAAACTGAGCCTATCTGCTTCAGGGAGAAAGGTCAACAGTGGCTGACATAGAGTCATGGGGACGCTCCTTGCTTGGTCACCTCTACCTTGCTGCTGTCTGTGGGCAGAGGTGTGACTCCTATATTCCCATCCATGAGGGACGACCAGACTTTGCCCTCTCTCACAGATGCCTCTCATTCATTCAGTCCCTCTTTTGTTTTATTCCCAGTGTTTCACCTTCCTTTCTTTCCCGTGAATGAGGAGACTCCTTTGGGTACACAGCAGCTTGCAGCATTCACACATGCCTTGTGGAAGCAGTTTGTAGTCACAAGTTGAACAAACAATAAACCTTAGTTGCAGAATGCAAAATTGAACGTCAGCCAAGATGAAGACTAATACAGTCTTCACAGGCCAATTGATGGGTGGGTCAAAGAACTTACAAGGTAAAGGAGATACCATAGCAAATGGAGGAGCAGTAGACAGCTCTGAGCGCCATATCAGGAAATGCCTGACAGCTAATTTCAGGATTGGTCACTTTCAGGCTTTTGCCTAAGATCACATGTTGGTACACAGGAAGGAGCCACCTCAGAGTCAAAGTAGTCTGCCAGGATCTTTCCATGCTTATCAGAAAGAGGGAGATTTGGTTATGATCCGTGCATGTCATGGAAGAGTTCACACAGGTAACTGAGCAGATTCTAGGACAGCATGCCAGCCAATGATCAGTAAAGTGAAAAGTCAGAGATGGACGAGCTCCCGGGGTACAGTTCCTGGTAAGCCCATAAAATCCTGCTCTGCAGATATATGCAAGCACCGCGATGAAGAATGGCTACCACTGTCCATACATTGCAATAGAGTTGCTTTTGAGAGTTGGGGGATAGAGAGGCGAGAATCAATGCGATTCTCCATGTGATGATACTTTGCTCATGAGCTGTCAGACAAGGGAAAATACTGCAGCTGTGCCAGAGATGCTGTTGATGTACACGGCCCTATCCTAAGCTCTCTGGACATGTATCATCTCATGTAACCCTCAGAAGAAGCCTGGGAGGTGGCCCCACTTTGAAGATGAGGGACAGACAAAATGAGATGAATAATCACAAGCTTTCTTTCTTCTTTTCTCACCTCTTGTTACAGTCTGGATTTTCCTGGCTGCACCCACCCCTCCTCGCTCTCGCCTAGTAATTCCACAAGCCTCCACTTTCACGTTTCCTCCTGGAACCAGGGCTCAGTGTGGCCTTCAGCTCAGATTATACCCCCATGGATCCACTGCAGAAATGGGATCCAATGTCAATTTCTGTGCCCTCCCGCATAGCCACTGTGATGAACTCCCAAGAGGCCTCGGCAGCCCCTCAGCCTTCCTCTTCAGAAAAGCTAAGCATGGGCCTCAGCATCCTGAGCGTCAGCCCCAGCCCCAGCCCCAGTTCAGGTGTCCCAGCTCCTCTGTCAGAGGGGCTGTTCCATCAGCAGGCCCGGGAGAAGGCGGCCCTGTGGCAGCAGTACTGGGAGAAGCAGGGCATCCCTCAGAGGAAGAAAGTCTTCCTGAGGCACTCGAGACGCTGGCACCGGGATCACATGGCACCTTACCTGCTTGAAAGGGATGTCAGAGGCTTTTCCTCAGGCGACAAAGCTCAGAATCAGCTTCGATGCCAGGGCCACGTGCAGAATATTTCTGGGATGAGTGGGCAGGTGAACGCAGCCCCCAACCCTCCCTGCTGGGAAATGCTAGTGCAGGGCCTCAATGGCCTCACCCTCAGCCTGGGAGCCAACAGACCCAGCTCCTTGCCAGAGGGGCCTCGGCAGCAGCAGGAGCCAGAGGACATGTGCCAGCTGGACAGACAGCAGGAAAGCCTGAAGATGTTCCAGAGGATGCTCAAGTAGAGGATGTAAGAAGGCTAAGGTGCTGCCCCCTAGAGGATAGATGTGGAAACACATTTAGAAGGTGCTGTATTACCATCTCGGAGGCGTGGACTCCTCTGAGGTCAAGGCAGTCCACTGCCACTGGATGAGTCCCAACACTTGTGCTATGATGGGAATTGTCCTTGGAAAGGTCTCAACTATCCTGCCTGTCTTTTAGCATGCCTTTTTGGTTGTGGTGCTGCGTGTTAGCCTATACAGAAGAAAACTGGGTACCAGTGATCCCCAAATGTGTGTGATGTGATTCATACACTGAGAGTTTTCACTGATTTTTCTTAGAGCTCATCATCCCCTCCAGCTTCTAGTTATAAAGAATCAACACCATATGTATATATATGCATATATATGTATATATAGAGAAGACATACATCCACATGTCTTCTTGATGTCAGTTTATTGAGTGCCTCCACAAGAAGGATTACTACATATGTTGGGATGTATGTGCTGGGTAGGAGAGATTCACTGGAAGCTTCCAGAAACTGAAGCCATCGAATGCAGGCTTAAAGCAGCAACTCAATGTCCTGTGGTGGGTAAAACTTCCAGGAGTGTGAACCTACATGGAAGAAGACAAGTTGTCCTCCTTAGCCACACCAAATGGTGGCTCTCTGGAGAAATTTCCCATGTGTCCACTCAATCATGGATGTAGCAGAAGGTGACTTGGGATGGCAGAACTGTGTGTCATCCCTCCTCCCACTCCTACCCGCTGGTACTTCATGTCATTAATAAAACTAAAGACACTCGGGCAGGTCAGGAAAGCCATAGTTTTATTTAGATGAGGACGCAAAGAGATTAGCAGTTCCAGTATGCCTTTTGGGAGCAGGATCGACAGCCTAGGGATTAGATAAGGACTGTACTGGAGAAAGGTTTGCAGGATATCATTATGGCCTCAGAAATTTGGTGATACATGGTGAATGTTTGTAGAGACTTACAAGTCCCATCTTTTTCCGTAATGGCACTATGTATAATCATGTTCTGGGTATACACATATTGTTGACTAGAAGCTGTGGTTGGCTGTGAAGTCGACTCTCAAGTGTTCCCTTAGTGGTCAATGGCCAGCAGTGGAAAGTGCTCTAAATGAGTCTATTAGTGGTCATATTGGTGATCCGTGTGTACCTTTTTTGTTGTTTTCATTTTTTTTCTAGCCAGTAAAGTCCCTGATCATGCAAAAGATCAGCCGGGAGTGCAGAAATTCACCCCTAGGTGAATTGACAAAAGGGACAGCATTTTCCTCCCCTGTGTGCCACACGAGAGGGGTGAGTTCTTAGGTTGGGCTTGGTTAACTGCAGACTTGGCCATTGCTCCAGTTTTCTGCATGGTAATCATTCTGCAGTGGGAACGTGAAAGCCATGTGTGCTTAAAGGGAACATGCTCTTCCCCTCCACGCTCATTCTGTTTCTTCTGAGTGGACTGAATTGAAATCCAGGGGCAGCTGCTCACCATAGCTCCGGAGCAGCACACACTATAGTGATATATATGTATGCATATACATACACAAACACACACACACACACACACACACACACACACGCACACGCACGCACGGCTTCTGAATGAGAGAGGGAGCTGGAGGAGGCCAAGAAACATTCCTGCCAGCCACTATTGGATGTCTTGATAACGGTGTGGGTGAAGGCATCCTAGTGGGATCGCCCTTCTCCCTGGCCATTTGGCCATGAGAAGCAGAGCCTCTTGTGTACTAGGTAACGGAAGCATCTGTGAGACATGTCACTGACTGTACTGTTTGTCATCCTTCATCCTCTCATGGCCCTTGACATGCATGCTCTGTATAAAGCACCACCTTATCTCTCTCTGACCTGACGGGTCTGTCAGGGTATACACATGTGGATTTTAAGTTTCCTGACATGGAATTGATTTGCTTTCTTTCAAGGATGTGCTATCCTCTAATTGTACCAGATGGCATGGAATCCCCTGTTCCAACTGTGGAAGCAGGATCTCTTCTGTGAGCGCCTGTCTCACGCTGTCTGTGTTAAGTGGGATGACATAGTGTGGTCCTGTTAGAGATTGTGAGACTTAAAGAAATTGAGCAGTGATCTCCCCTCTACTTCTAGAGACAACTGATTTGTGTTACACATTGTGAGTTTTGTAACACATTGTCTGAGCCATGCTACTGACTGTGATGAGTTAAATTTCCATTGCACTTAAGTTTGCCTGGTCACTTAGCACTAATTTTCCTTTTGAAACAGCAATGCTTATCTTAGTTTCTTCCAACAGTCCCTCTCTGAAGTAATGGCATGTTTTCCTCCTGCGACATCTTCCCCTACCTGATACTTCAGCTACCTGGTGGTCTTCCTGATGTCCCCTCTGCATCCAGCATCCCTACCTGCCCCTCTTCAGAGTACATGGCAGGAAAGTTTCAGAGTTAGATGACAGTGTAGGAGGATGGTCATGGAACCATGAGGCCCAAGGTCTACCTAGTTGGATACTCAAGAGGGCCACTTCAATTGACAAGACGATTCCCTGTGACTCTGTTGTCCTGGGGATGCAGGAACCTTTGGCATGTTGACTCAGGCTCAGGTGCTAGCCTAATTATCACAACCCCCAGAAAACGTCATCCTACAGTGGATAAGAACACTAAGGGCTTGGCCAAGAACTCTGTCCCAGTCACTGGAGTGGCTTGGGAACCCTCGCACTTGCTCCTTGCTCACCCTACTAGTGATCCTCTTAGTGGATGGGGTAGCCCTTGGTACTACTCCACAACCCCTGGTTACTTGAACACTTTTGATAATCTCACTTGACCATAATTACTGACTATTCATCTTTACCCCCTTTAATTGCATTTCTTAATTTTCTTCCGGGGGTTGAGCTAAACTAATCTATGTGCCCTGTATGAGTGTGTGTCTGCATTCGTGTGTACCAGTGTAGGCAGCCACCTTGTTTGGATAGAGCTCCAAGGTTGATCCTGTGTGTGTTCCTCTGTTGCTTCCCATCGTGTGTGTACACATTCGTGTTTTCTAAGATTGGGGAACTCGCCAGTTTGGCTTCATCTGATGGTGTACTAGTCTCAGAATTCCTCTGTTCTCTGCCTAGCAGCAGTAAGATTATGGGTGTGCCCTTCCAGTCCTGGCTTTGAATGAGGGCTGGGAATCCAACCTCAGGGTCTCAGGTCCTTATGGCATACACTTACCTGCCCCCCTGGATTCCCAGGCATGAGCTGAACAGTTTTAATTAGTCACATTTGACCTTCACATTCTATCATTTCTCTTTCTGAGTAGTGAAGCCTCCAACCCAGTGTGCTCCATTCCTGGCCTCACACTCTTTGGAGGGGTGCTGCCTGTGTGAGAAGACCAGGGTGTGAGTCTCACACTCACAAGGTAGCAGGCAGCATGCTCATGAGCACTTTTCAGTACCTTAGGTGCATTGCTCTGCTGCTCTCAATACTGCAGCAAGCACCTTTAAAAGCTGGTGCTACAAGAGGGATTCTAATTATACCTTGACTGTTGTCATGGTGATGCCATTAGAATACCTTTCATCAATGCAACCTGATTTACCTCTAGGACTGGATCTTGCCAACCTCTCACATCCCTTTGGAAATAGAGATATATCTTCCCACTGCATCTGATTTTGTCTCAGGAGAGGTTGGAGATTTGTGTGCCATAAATGTGACTGAGTCTGTGGCCCCCCTGAGAATCCTGGGAAGGAGGTAGTGGTAGAGGTGTAGGTTGTTAATCTCATTCAAAAACCACTGTGCAATCAATAACCTGGGAGAATAAGCTCTCCCTGACAGGATAGAGTGTGGTTGGTTGCCTAGGTTACAAGTAGCAAAAGCCAGAACACATGGAGAGTGTCACATGACCAGCTTCATTCTGCAGGATCCAGGCCTAGATTGTAAGTTTGAGTGAGCATGCTCAGTTTCAGAGCCTCCTCAATATTGGCAGTTTACTGAAGATGCTCTGGGCCTGCTTATGAGAAGCAAATTCAGAGACGATGAGGACATAGACTCTAGCCACTATCTGCAGGGGTCATTGGGGTTTGAGTGAGAGTATGCAGATTGCATAGTCTGTTTCCTCATGGTGGTGGAGACTGTGAAGAAGCACTGATCCCAGCCACAAATGCTATTCCTTCTGTGCAGGTGGCCCTGTTGCCTGTGCTCAGGGCACTTTGATAAACATGTTGAAATGGAGTGTTCCTCAGTGTCTATGATCTGATGGGTGGACAATCTCCTGAAGATTGGAGAACACCACACACACACACACACACACACACACACACACACACACACAAAGGCATAAAGCAGAGGAAATTGTGACATTTCAAACACCATGTATTATCTCATGTTGTAATGCCAAGTTAAGTGAGCTTGACAAAAACCAAACAAAACAAAACAGAAAGCTCATATATGTATGTATATCTGTATATATGTACATGTATATATGTATGTATGTGTGTGTATGTATGTATGTATGTATTTATGTATGTATGTATGTACTGGATTACCTCACTGTGTTTGACACCTGACAATGGTTATATCTCTTTTACAATGACTAATCAGGTCACTGATTATGGTGAGGTATATGTTGGTTAGGCTTGCTGAGATGTGTCCTACATAAAATCCTCAACACTTGTGCCCTGAGATTTGACATGATAGGGTGAACTAAATATGCCAAGCAGAATCTCAATGTAGACCTTGAGATTGTAATGACCATTCATGGTTTGTTGTTCACAAAATTAAGAAATGGGGATATAAATGGAGTTGGTTGCTGTCAGGGTAACGTACTGAATCAGGTGAAAATGTTGACCTGGATGGAGAGACACTATACATTTCTGGAAAGGACATGATAAGGTCATGTCGTAGCATCCTACATGTCCTCCACCATGTGCTAAATCCCACCATTTTCACCTGTCGCATGTAGTTAACCCAACTGGAACACCCTGATTGTAGAACTGTCACAGGATACATGACTAAGTGTGAATATCAACCCAGGGACACATGACCAAGTGTGACTATCAACACGGGAATACATGACCAAGTGAGAATATAAACATGGGGATATATGACCAAGTGTGAATATCAACACACGGGGATACATGATGAAGTGTGACTATCAGATACGTGATCCAGTGTGAATATCAATAAGGGGATACATGACCAAGTGTGAATAGCAACATGGGGATACATGACCAAATGTGAATATCAACACGGGTATAGATGACCAAATATGAATAGCAACACGGGGATACATGACCAAGTGTGAATATCAACATGGGTAGTAGACATGATCAAGTGAGAATAACAACACAGTGATACATGACCAAGTGTGAATCTCAGCACGAGGACACATGACCAAGTATGAATATCAACATGGGTAGACATGACCAAGTGCGAATAGCAACACAGGGATACATGACCAAGTGTGAATATCAAGCTAAGAGAGAAAGCAAGTTGGAACATGCTTAATAAACTTGAAAGGAAGTCGGATGGGATAGGAGACCCCAGGCATTCTGCCTTCATTCTCCACTAGTTTTTCTTTGGTTTGTTGGTTTGTTTGTTTCTTTGGTATTTTGAGGCAGGACTTCTCTACCTTGCAGCTGTGGTGATCCTGGAATTTACAATGTGCATCAGCTTGGAAGAAATTCACAGTGATCTCCCTGCCTCTGCCTCCTGAATGTCGGGTTGATGGCTAGAGCCACCACACCACCTCCGTTTCTTTTCCTTTCTTTCTTCCTTTCTTTCTTTCTTTCTTCCTTCCTTCCTTTCTTCTTCTTTCTTTCTTTTTTCTTTTTCTTTTGATAATATCTTTTAAACAAAATTTATTTTTGTACACTATGTTTATAAGTAGTACCTAATCATTTCAGAGGTAATTGCAAAATACCAAAATATTTAAAATTGTTTGTATCTATTTCCTTTGAGACCAAAAAATGTTAGCAGATACAATATGCCATAAAACTCATGACAGTTTGATGTATTGTTGCAGATTCAAATTGGAAGTCATTTGTTTTTTGTCATCCAGAAGTCCTAGAAAAGCAAATCAGTGTTCACCTAGTTTGAGTTTCATTTTTAAAATGAAGAAATAAAACTTGGAGCGTATACCATTCCATATGGCAGCCGCATGGAAATTCCATCCTGGTTTATTGTCATTATTTTGTGGTGTATTATTTTATTACGTGTTCTCTGTGTATGATTGTGAGAACCTGTCTGGGAGTATGCCTGTAAAGGCGAGAGGTAACATCAGCTCTTTTCCTGTGTAGATTCCCACCTTAGTGTTTTTGTAATTATTATTATTGTTATGTTTTTTACTTTACAACCTGATTGCAGCTTCCCCTCCCTCCTCTCCTCCCAGTCCCCTCTAACATTCCTGTTCCCTATCATTCTCAACTCTATCCCTCATGACTACCTTGCCTTTGAATGCAAACATTCATGGGCCAGTCCAATCAGTGGGTGCTATTCCCACAGACACGAATCTTTCCCTGCAATTGTCCCATTTGTAGGACACTCTCATGGCACATACAGTCTTGCTGTGTACATGCAGCACAGGGCACAGGGAGAGGTGAGACCTGTTCAGGAAGGGATGGACAGACCTCGATGACATTCTTGCAAAGAGCATTCTCATGGGATTACAGCTTTCTTGCCCCTGGTTGGTAGCCCTCATCATTTCCATTCACTGTGGGCATACTGCAACTGGTCTGAGGTTTGACCTCCTTGCAAATGGTGATGCTGGGGTAGGGTTGCTGAGATTGCTTAATAGACTTCAGACTTTAGTAAAGTTTCTCTCTTCGTGATGTTTGGGTACATAATGAAAGGATGAGACTGTTGGAGGGAAAAGCCTCTCTTGCCAAAAGTCAGTGGTCAGTCTGTAAGGCTTCAGGGCAAGCTAGGCATTAGGGGCCAAAACCAAGGTTACAGGAGAAAGGACAAAGTAAAAAATAGTAATGTGAGTCCTTCAAAAGGCCTCCCCTGCTGCCCTGATATGCAGTCTTCTAGTCTGACAGTGAATCCTGAAACCCATGCATGTCCTGTAATATTAATGGCTTTCTGAGCTCACACAGAAACTGACAAAGGGGAACTGCTGCTTACATGATAGGCACCTTTTCCTAGCAGCCACTGGGCAACTCTTCTGGGCAGATTTAGTGGCAAGCTTATGGAAACGGCAGTCATGTCCCCATAGAACTATCCAATGTGTAGCCAGCTCCTTCCAAACAGCAGAAAGAAGAAAGAAAACAGCTTTAATTTAAAGAAAGAGCCTCAACCAACTGTTGTTAGCTCTGGCTCTCTTAATTTTGAGGAACATAAAACATATTGTTCCTTTCAGTAGAGGCAATTGAGGGGATACAAGATGGGGCATTAGACTTGAGAGTAAAGTGCATGTACATTGGAAGAAAGGGGACACCAGCAAGGAGTTCCTGGGTTCTTTGTCTACTTGTGAGGCCATTTTTATTCCTTGTCCTTTGCTGCGTCCATGCTTGACTGGCGAAATGTATTAAGTAAGCAAGCAGCACTCTCCAAACTGGTTTCCTTATATCCCTGAGCCCTTGGGAACCTGGGCAAGGATTCTGGTGCTTTCAAGACACAATTTCCATTTTTTCTGAAGTTTTTCTTACATTTCAAAACTGTGTGTGTTTGAGTGTTCACACATGCAATGACTTAAGACACATATCTAAAGAGTGGAGACCAACACAGGAAGTCCAGTCTCTCTACAAACCACATGTGTTCCAGGACCTGAACTCAAGTCGTAGAAAGGCATAGTGACATGTGGAATGCCAATCCTACCAAGTCTTAATCTCTGACTTTCATGAGTACTGTTACATAGAACTCTTCTGCTCAATGAGCATCAGAGGCAAAGCTTGGCCCTCTGTACAGAAGACGCACACTCTGACTGCTAACGCCCTGGCATTAACACCCACTGGATGCTGACTCCCATTCTAATGGAAACTCTGGATTCAGGAATGAATGGCTACACTTGGCATAACTCATCCAAAAGCATATTTCGGTCACAGGTTAGAGGCTGAAGGCTCAAGCAGCATAGCTGCAGACATTATAGAAGTGCACAGGGCAAGGCACAGAGTACTCAGTTGAGGTAGGAAATGAGCTAGAAGCTGAGGGGGTCATGACCTCTGTCAAAACCTTGAAAAATCCTCTCTTTTTAGTTGCCTGGGATTTTCATACATTGTCTTTTTATTACATTCACCCACAACTCTTCCCAGATTGTAAACCTTCCACATTCTCCTAAATTTGTGGCTATTATTTTTGTTTTATTTTAACCCCTTCAAGATCCATTTGTGTTGTCTTTTATTTATTCATCGATTGATTGATTGATTGATTCATTCATTCATTCATACGGACATCCAAAGGCACCTGTATGGATAAGCTGTCAGCAGTTCAGACAGAAGAACAGACCTGTGCAGGCTGAAGCCAGATCTATGTAATGCCATTGAAAAGGATCTGGGGAGTTAGCTCAGACACTAAAGGTGCTTACAGCATGAACAGAAGTGAGTGAGTTCATGGTTGAAAGCCAGGCCTGGTGGCTTGCCCTCAGAATCCTAGATCCAGTGATGTCCTAACTGGTGGGTGGACATAGTGGGATCACAGGCCAGCAAGCCCAGGCTAGTCATTAGTTTGACATCCAAGAAAAAGTCTGTGTCCACAAAGTGGCCAACTCCTGAATGATATGTGGAACTGAAAGCAAAACACATTTTCTTGTGGGTATATACCTTGCCCTCATACAGACATGCATCTACTCACAAAGGACACCCACAGAAACAACAGACACCCATAAACGGCCTCTGAAGGGCAGATAGACTGAACTTCCCAACTTCCCTGTGACTCCACCTCTAAGCATCTCACCAACGACTGCTGAGGCCACTCAGAAGACAACAGGTGCATCCTGTGAGTGTTAGGGGCACATGCTCAACCACAGTGATCACCTATGTGTTGTATATTGACTTGTGACATCTTATTTGAACAATTGAGAGACTCATTCCTAAGGACTCCTGTCACCTCTTCCCAAGTGGTCAGATTCAGGAGGGACAACTGCTCTTTTAAGATCCTACAATCCAGATCATCGTCATTTTACCTCATGACAGAGATGGCGAGTTCCTTTTGACCCTTTGTTCAAAGATCTACTTCCCATTGTTAATGGACAGAGGCTCACCAAGGCGGCACTTTGATGGCACTTGAAGGCACTGGTAAAAGAGGAAAATCTACCAGAGTCCCTCAGTGTAACAAGCTGCTCTTCTTCCTGCAAGCTACCCTGATTATAGGGGGTGGTGCAGTGCAAGTGACAGCTCATCTAGGGCAAAAGAACATGCATCCTCAGAACTCCTCTTCTTCTTCTCCTCTTCTTCTTCTCCTCTTCTTCTTCTCCTCTCCTCTCCTCTCCTCTCCTCTCCTCTCCTCTCC
>JANHMN010000005.1:107009765-107048994 GCA_030674055.1 Rhabdomys pumilio
TCGTAGTGTGCTCCCATCTAGTGTCCATGACCTCACCATAGTCTAACTTTTTTTTGGATGTTTTGTTTTTTTTTGATTTCTTGTTTTCTTCCCTTTATAAAATCATTATATTGTTGTATTTGGTTTTAGGATTCTTTTATTTTTTCCTTTGTCTTTTTTTTTGCTGATTTACATTTTTTCATATGTTATATTATGTTTATGTATTAACTGTCCCCCAAGTCCTCCCAGATTCACTTCTCCAGGCCAAGTACTCCTGAGCATGTGCCCTGCCCTGGAGTGTGCTTGACATCTTTGGTCTCATTCCAGTGTAGAAATCCAGTCTCCCCTTTGTCTGATGGTATAAATTACAAACAGGTAAGTGCTTAGTGGTAGCACCCTGTGTCCACTTCCGTTTCTCCCTGCTTGGATCCCATCTGGCTTCAACCCATACAGGTTTTGTGCATGCTCCCACTGTCTCTGTGAATTCACATGTGTATTGGTCCTGTTTTCTCTAAAAGTCACTTTATGTTGGAGTCGCCTTTACCCATGGCCCTTATGATTGTTTCTCTTCATACATACGTCTATGTGCCTTGAGAACAGGATTTTGAAAAAGTCATCATGCTGTGGACCGAGCAAGCCAAAGTCTCTCACTCTTTGCACAGTGTCCATTTTTGGTTCTCTGTGTTCATTTTTATATTCTGTAGGAAAACCCTTCCTTGATGTTGCCACCTTGCACTCTTTTATGAGTATAGCAGTATGTCATTAGGAGTTCTTTTATACATAGCAGTAGGTCTTCCAGTATGCCCCTGATCTATGTAGTCTCAGGTTTTTGAACACTTCAACACTGTCAGAGTTGAGTTCCACCACTTCAAGTAGATCTTAAATCTATTCAAAATTAATTCATTGCTTTCATAACATTTATGCCACTATCACATCGGTATATTTTACAGACTTGTTGCTGTTGTAAGTCAGAGGTTTAATAGCTGGGTCATATTTATGATTACTTTTCTCTTTTGGTAGCCTGCATGGTACCTAGTACCATGAAGTCTCTTTAGTAGCTGTGAATTAGTTGGGCACCAATTCAATTTCAATTTTGGAGCTTATTCCTTTCAACCACAGGACCCTGATTCCAATCTCTTGAAGGAATTAAAAAACAAAAGCAAACTAACAAAAACCTCAGAGGTAAAACAACTAAGAGACAAAGAAGTGCTTCCGTTCTGTACCTGAGCATTGAGCAGATCTTAAGTGTCAGCTCTGCACCCAATCCCACAAAACACAGAGGAGGCTGGACTCCCAGGAGCTCTAACCCACCCAGATTTTAGGTAGGGAGGCATCATCACAGGCCCCAAAACAGGGAGTAACTGGGACCCACAGGGACCCAGGCACTCACTCCTGGCCAGAGGCACAGGTTCCTTTAAGTCTGCACCTGAGCACTGAGCAGATCTTGAGTGTCAGCTCTGAACCCAATCCCAAAAATTCCAAAGGGGGCTGGACTCCCAGGAGCTCTAACATGCTCAGGAACATAGGATCATAGGATCACTGGATCTCAGGAGATTGGGCACACCAGCATTTCAGGATCACAAAAGCAGTCTGACTCCCAAGAGCAATCACAACCAGGATCTCAGGATCAAAGGGTTACAGAGACAGCCGGACTCTGAGGAGTTCTCACACAACCAAGATGAAAGGAAAGACAGGATCTAGTCAGAGACAGTGAGTGCAGGTAGCACTAAAAATAACCATATGGCAAAAGGCAAGCACACGAACATAGGCATCAGCAAACAAAGGTACTTGGCATCATCAGAACCCAGTTCTCTCACCATCGCAAGTCCTGGATAGCCCATCACACCAAAAAAGCAAGATTCAGATTTAAAATCACTCATCATATTGATGATAGAGGAATTTAAGAAGGACATAAATAACTCCCTTAAAGAAATACAAGAGAACGTGGGTAAACAAGTAGAAGCACTTAAAGAGGAAACACAAAAATTACTTAAAGAATTATGAGAAAACACAACCAAACAGGTGAAGAAATTGAACAAAACCATCCAGGATCTAAAAATGGAAGTAGAAACAAAAAAGAAATCACAAAAGGGACACTACACAAAAGATAGAAAACCCTGGAAAGAGATCAGGAGTTATAGATGCAAGTGTCACCAACAGAATACAAGAGATAGAAGAGAGAATCATAGCTACAGAAGATACCATAGAAAATAATGACACAACTGTAAAAGAAAATGCAAAGTGCAAATAGCTCCTAACCCAAAACATCCAGGAAATCCAGGACAAACCTAAGGATAATAGGTATAGATTAGAGTGAATATTCCCAACTTAAAGAGCCAGTAAATATCTTCAACAAAATTAAATAAGAAAACTTCCCTAACCTGAAGAAAGAGATGCCCATAAACATACAAGAAGCTTACAGAAATCCAAATAGACTAGACCAGAAAAGAAATACCTCCTGTCACATAATAATCAAAACACCAAATGCACAAAACAAAGAATATTAAAAGAAGTAAGGGAAAAGGGTCAAGTAACATATAAAGGCAGACATGTCAGAATTACAACAGACTTCTCACCAGAAAAAAAAAAACCCAGAAGATCCTTGACAGATGGCATAGAAACCCTAAGAGAACACAAATGCCAACCTAAGCTACTATACCCACCAAAACTCTCAATTACCATAGATGAAGAAACCAAGATATTCCATGAGAAAATCAAATTTATCCAATATCTTTACACAAATCCAGCCCTACAAAGGATAATAGAATAAAAACTCCAACACAAGGAGGAAAATTATACCCTAGAAACAGGAAGAAAGTAATCTTTTCCCAACAAACCCAAAAGAAGATAGCCACGTGAACATAATTCCACTACTAATAACAAAAACAACAGGGAGTAACAATCACCTTTCCTTAATATTTCTTAACATCAATGGAGACAATTCCCCAATAAAAAGACATAGACTAACAGTCTGGATATGTAAACAGGACCCAGAATTTTGTTGCCTACAGGAAACAGACCTCAGTGACAAAGACAGACACTACTTCAGAATAAAAGACTGGAAAAAAAATTCTCCAAGCAAATGATCCCAAGAAATTAGCTGGAGTAGCCATTCTAATGTAGAATAAATTAGACGTTCAAACAAAAGTTATCAAGAAAGACAAAGATGGACACTTCATACTTGTCAAAGGAAAAATCAATCAAGATGAATCTCAGTTCTGAACATCTATGCTAGTAATGCAAGAGGACCCACATTCATAAAAGCTCAAACACAGGTTGCACCTCACACAATAATAGTAGACTTCTACTTCCCACGCTTATCAATAGACAGAGCATAGAAAAAGAAAGCAGAGATACAGTGAAATTAAGAGAAGTTATAAAACAATTGTGTTTAGCAAATATTGATAGAACATTTCATCCAAAACTAAAAAATATACCTTCATCTCAGCACCTCATGGTACCTTCTCCAAAATTGACCATATAATTGGTCACAAAACAGGCCTCAACAGATATAAGAAAATAGAAATATTCCCATGCATCCTATCAGATTACCATAGACTAAGAATGGTCTTCAATAATGACAAAAAACAACGGAAAGCCCACATACACATGGAAACTGAACAATGCTCTACTCAACAATAACTTGATCAGGAAAGAAATAAAGAAAAAATTAAAGACATTTTAGAATTTAATGAAAATGAAGACACATTATACCCAAACTTATGGGACACAATGAAAGCAGTGCTAAGAGGAAAACTCATAGCTCTAAGTGCCTGCAAAAAGAAGCTGGAGAGAGCATACACTAGCAGCTTGACAGCACACCTGAAAGGTCTAGAACAAAAAGAAGCAAACATACAAAAAAAGAGTAGACAGCAAGAAATAATCAAACTAAGGGCTAAAACCAACCAAGTAGAAACAAAAAGACCTATACAAAGAATAAATAAAACTAGGAGCTGGTTCTTTGAGAAAATCAACAAGATGCATGAACCCTAAGCCAGACTGACTAGAGGGCACAGCAACAGTATCCAAATTAATAAAATCAGAACTGAAAAGGGAAACAGAACAACAGAAACTGAGGAAATTCAAAAAATCATCAAATCCTACTACAAAAGCCTATACTCAACAAAACTGGAAAATCTGGTTGAAATGGACAATTTTCTAGACAGATACCAGTTACCAAAGTTAAATCAGAAGCAGATAAACCATCTAAACAGTCCCATAACCCCTAAAGAAATAGCAGCAGTCATTAAAAGTCTCCCTACCAAAAAAACCTCTGGACCGAATGGTTTTAGTGCAGATTTCTATCAGACCTTCAAGGAAGACCCAATGCCAGGTCTCTTTAAACTATTCCACAAAGTAGAAACAGAAGGAATTCTATGAAGTCTCAATTATGCTCATACCTAAACCACACAAAGACCCAACAAAGAAAGAAAACTTCAGACCAATCTCCCTTATGAATATCGATGCAAAAATAATAAAATCCTCACAAACCAAATCCAAGAATATATCAAAACAATCATTCATCGTGATGAGGTAAGCTTTATCCCAGGAATGCAGGGATGGTTCAATATACAAAAATTCATCAGTATAATCCACTATATAAATAAACTCAAAGAAAAAACACCACATGATCATATCACTGGATACTGAGAAATCATTTGACAAAATTCAACATCCCTTCATAGTAAAAGTCTTGGAAAGATCAGGAATTCAGGGCCCCTACCTAAACATAAAAAGAGCAATGTGCAGCAAACCAGTAGCCGACATCAAAATAAATGGATAAAAACTTGAAGCAATTCTACTAACATCAGGGACTAGACAAGGCTGCCCACTCTCTCCCTACCTATTCAGTATAGTACTCGAAATCTTAGCCAGAGCAATTAGGGAACAGAAGAAGGTCAAAGTGATACAAAAGGGAAAGAAAGAAGTAAAAATATCACTATTTGCAGATGATATGATAGTACACTTAAGTGACCTCAAAACTTAGACTAGAGAACTCCTAAAACTGATAAACAATTTCAGCAAAGTGGTTGGATATAAAATTAATTCAAACAAATCAGTAGCCTTTAGCTACTCAAAGAATTAACAGGCTAAGAAAGAAATTAGAGAAATGACACCCTTTACAATAGTCAGAAATAATATAAAATATCTTGCTGTGAATTTAACCAAGCAAGTGAAAGATCGGTATAACAAGATCTTCAAGTCCCTGAAGAAAGAAATGGAAGCAGATCTCAGAAGATGGAAAGATCTCCCATGCTCATGAATTGGCAGGATTAATATAGTAAAAATTGCCATCTTGCCAAGAGAAATCTACAGATTCAATGCAGTCCCCATCAAAATTTCCACTCAATTCTTCACAGAGTTAGAAAGAGTAATTCTCAAATTTATTTGGAATAACAAAAAACCCAGGCTCTCTGCTCCTCCCTGTTTCAGAGATCGCTGCATCTTCTTGTGCAGTGCCAGCCTCGTTCCGTAGACAAAATGGTGAAGGTCGGTGTGAACAGATTTGGCCATATTGGGCGCCTGGTTACCAGGGCTGCCTTCTGCTCTGCATCTGGCAAAGTGGAGATTGTTGCCATCAACGACCCCTTCATTGACCTCAACTACATGGTCTACATGTTCCAGTACGACTCCACCCATGGCAAGTTCAACGGCACAGTCAAGGCTGAGAATGGGAAGCTTGTCATCAACGGGAAGCCCATCACCATCTTCCAGGAGCGAGATCCTGCTAATATCAAATGGGGTGATGCTGGTGCTGAGTATGTCGTGGAGTCCACTGGCGTCTTCACCACCATGGAGAAGGCCGGGGCCCACTTGAAGGGTGGGGCCAAAAGGGTCATCATCTCTGCCCCTTCTGCTGATTCCCCCATGTTCGTGATGGGTGTGAACCATGAGAAATACAACAAGTCGCTCAAGATTGTCAGCAATGCATCCTGCACCACCAACTGCTTAGCCCCCCTTACCAAGGTCATCCATGACAACTTTGGCATCGTGGAAGGGCTCATGACCACAGTCCATGCCATCACTGCCACTCAGAAGACTGTGGATGGCCCCTCTGGAAAGCTCTGGCGTGATGGCCGTGGGGCTGCCCAGAACATCATCCCTGCATCCACTGGTGCTGCCAAGGCTGTGGGCAAGGTCATCCCAGAGTTGAACGGGAAGCTCACTGGCATGGCCTTCCATGTTCCTACCCCCAATGTGTCCGTTGTGGATCTGACATGCTGCCTAGAGAAAACTGCCAAGTATGATGATATCAAGAAGGTGGTGAAGCAGGCATCTGAGGGCCCACTGAAGGGCATCCTGGGCTACACTGAGGACCAGGTTGTCTCCTGCGACTTCAACAGCAACTCCCACTCTTCCACCTTTGATGCTGGGGCTGGCATTGCTCTCAATGACAACTTTGTAAAGCTCATTTCCTGGTATGACAACGAATATTGCTACAGCAACAGGGTCGTGGACCTCATGGCCTACATGGCCTCCAAGGAGTAAGAAACCCTGGACCACCCACCCCAGCAAGGACACTGAGAGCAAGATCGAGGCCCTCGGTTGCTGAGGAGTCCCTGTCCCTAACACTGAGCATCTCCTCACAATTCCCTTCCCAGACCCCACAACAACAAGAGGGGCCTAGGGAACCCTCCCTACTCTCTGAAATACCATCAATAAACGTTCGCTGCACCCACCAAAAAAAAAAATAAAAATAACCCAGAGTAGTGAAAACTATTCTCAACAGTAAAAGAACTTGTGAGGGAATCACCATTCTTGACCTCAAGCTGTACTACAAGAGCAATAGTCATAAAAACTACATATTATTGGCAAGAAGATCAATGAAATAGAACTGAAGACCCACAAATGAACCCATATACTGATCATCACTTGATTTTTGACAAAGGAGCCAAAACCATTTGGTGGAAAAAAGACAGCATTTTCAACAAATGGTGCTGGTTCAACTGGAGGTCAGCATGTACAAAATGCAAATCAGTCCATTCTTACCTACTTTTATGAAACTCAATTCCAAGTGGATCAAGGATCTCCACATAATGCCAGATACACTGAAACTAATAAAAGAGAAATTGGGAAAGAGCCTCGAACACATGGGCACAGGGGGAGAGTTCCTGAACAGAACACCAATGGCTTATGCTCTAATATCAAGAATTGACAAATAGGACCTTGTTGGGAGCTGACTTGTAGCAGAAAGCAGCTATCAGCTTTGCAGCCATCTCGAGCCATATATCCTGACATGAGACTTGTTTTTCAACAGCCTACAACAGCTGAAGCACACTCTGATATCCCATATATCTTGTTTTGCTGTTTAGTGCCCCCAGATGCAAGGCGCACGTGGTATCCACGCCTGCAAGGCACGTGGTATCCATGCGCCTACAAGGCATGTGGCAAAAGCGCATAAATACCCTGAACTTCCCTTCAATATGAGAGAGACAATAAGAGAGAGACAATAAGGGAGACAATAAGAGAGACAATAAACGAGAAACGAGACTTGATTAGAACCTCTGTCTTGTCTCCAGTTTTCATGTCTCTTCCCCTTTATCCTCTCATCCTCTCTCTCTCTCTCTCTCTCTCTCTCTCTCTCTCTCTCTCTCTCTCGCTAGACCTTGACCCGCAAACTGAAGCCACAGAGCAGTCTGGGACATTTGGGCCCCAGAGCGTGGAGTGGAGAGAGCCGCAACAGGACCTCATAAAATTTCAAAGCTTCTATATGGTACAGGTCACTGTCAATAGGACAAAACTGCAACCAACAGATTGGAAAAAGATCTTTTCCAATCCTATATCTGACAGAGGGCTAATATTCAAAATGTATAGAGAACTGTAGAATTTAGACTCCAGACAATCAAATAACCCTAATAAAAATGGGGTACAGAGCTCCAAAAGGATTTTGATCTGAGGAATTACTGAATGTCTGAGAAGCACCTAAAAAATGTTCAACATCTTTGGTCATCAGGGAAATGTAAGCTAAAACAATTCTGAGATTCCACCTCACACCAGTCAGAATAACTAAGGTCAAAAACTAAGGTGATCATGCTCAAATATTGCAGACAGGTTTTTCCCTTTACCCTTCTCTCTCCCTTGCTAAACTGTTAGATTACATTCCTAAAGCTAGCCCTCAAGGTCTATTCCCTTATTTGGCCACTGATTCATTCCTGAGACTCACAGTCCAACTGTCAAAACACCAAGGTCCAGCAACCAAAATTCATTATCTGGTTACACTGGCTAACCTGTCTAATCAGGACTTACCAGTTCACTCTAACGCAGAGAATTCTGCTTAAAAACCCACTTCTGTGAAAAACACCTGCTGCCTGCTGTCTGCCTTTGCTGGATCAAGAGCAACAGACACCCCTCCATGTTCCCTACTTGTCCCTCCAGGGTAATAAACCTCCTTTGTGCTGAAAACAAACAAACAAACAAAAACAAACAAACAAAAAATCCTAAGGTGATAGCAGAAGCTGGAGAGAAACTGAAGAAAGAGGAACACTCCTCAATTGTTGGTGAGACTTTAAGCTGGTATAACCACTCTGGAAATCAGTCAGCTGGTTCCTCAGAGAATTGGACATAGTATTACCTGAGGACCCAGCTATACCACTCCTGGGCAAATATCCAAAAATGTTCCAACATATAACAAGGAAGTATGTGCCACTATATTCATAGCAGCCTTATTTATAATAAGCAGAAGCTAGAAAGAACCCAGATGTCTTTCAACAGAGGAATGGATATAGAAAATGTGGTACATTTATACAATGGAGTATTACTCAGCTATTAAAAACAATGAATTCATGAAATTCTTAGGCAAATGGATAGAATTAAAAAAATATCCTGAATGAGGTAACACAATGATAAAAGAACACCCATGTTATACACTCATTTATAAGTGGATATTAGCCCAAAATCTCACAATACCCAAGACATAACTCACAGACAACATGAGCCCAAGAAGAAAGATAAAAGTGTGGGCACTTCGGTCCTTCTTAGACAGAGTAACAAAATACTCACAGGAGTAAATATGAACCAATGTGTGGAGTACAGATTGGAGGAGGAACAGTCCAGAGAGTGCCCCATCTGGACATCCCTCCCAGGTGCAATCACTATGTGCAAACACTGTTGTGGATGTTCAGAAGTACATGCTCACAGGAGTCTGATATACCTGTCTCCTGAGAGGCTCGGCCAGAGCCTGACATATACAGAGGTGGATGCTTGCAGTTAACCATTAAATTGATCACAGGGTCTCTAATGGAAGAGTTAGAGAGGAGACTGAAGGAGTCAAAGGGGCTTACGGCCCCATGGGGAGAGTTGACAATACCAACCAACCAGACCCCCCATGGTCTAAACAGCTAGCCTGGAAACACACCTAGGGACCTATGGCTCCAGCTGTATAAGTAGTGGAGGATGGCCTTGTTGGGCATCAGTGGGAGAGGAGGGCCTTGGTCTCTACAAGGCTGGATGCCCAGTGAGAGGGCATTCGAAGGCAGGGAGGTGGGAGTGGGTGGGTGGATGGGTTGGTGGGGGCACACCCTCATAGAAATAGTAGATGGGATGATGGCATAAGGGGTTTCTGGAGGGGATGGGGAAAGGTGAGATCATCTGAAATGTAGATAAATAAAGTATCCAATAATAAAAAACAAAAAAGAAAAAGAAACAAACAAACAAACAAACAAACAAACAAACAAACAAACCAGATAATGGAACTGGCTATCACAATCGAGTATTTCAGACTTTTTGGCAGTAATTTAATATTACCCATATTAATGGGATTCCTTATAATTGTCAAGGACAAGGGACTGAGGAAGGGGCCATGGAACTTTAAAACAATATCTTCATAAAATAGAAGGAGGTATATATCTGTATACCACAAATTTATTTAAATCATGCTCTTCTTATTTTAATTTTTTTCTAAGGAACTTTCTGCTGAGTGTTTATGGCACTCTACAACTAGGCATACATATGCATAGGTGAAAGGGAAGGATCCACTTACTGGCATATGGCATGATACCAGATCAGGTATTTAATATGGGGACGAAGGCATGTTTGAGTTTTTCCTGCAGGATGTTGAAGGTGTACGGTGGCTTCCAGAATGATGGGTGAGACATGCTGATATCAGGGCAAAGAATGATGCTGACCTGTGAGCTTGCTGAGTACCCTGACAATGGTGAGTGTGAACCTGTACTGGGCCTATGTTCCCGACCCACCATTGCTTATCTATATGCCTGATTAGATAAGCTGCCTTGCCTCACGTTTTTAGACCTTATGGAAGAGAGAATCAGAAAGAGAAATTATAATGACTCTTGCATTTTCCTTAAATGTAACCAGTTATTCAAACTTAATCATGTATTACCCTAGAAATCAATCCAATATTGGAAATAATAGTCTTCATTTGGAAGGCTGGTTCTGAATATTTTCAGAGACATATTTGGAAGTTAGGTGTAGTTCTCTATGATGTTATGTTAGCAAGAGATAAAGTTGAGACATCATCTGGATTTCAAACAAGTGTTAGTACATGTGTTAAGGCTCTTTTAATTGTCAAGTTAAAATTACTTTTGATTTTCTACAGTATTTAATGTAAGTTGCATTGATTGTACACTTTTAATAATGTTAGTGTGTTGAAATCTGGCATGCCAGCTACGAAGGTCTATCAACCAGCTTTTGTTTTATTGCCCTGAGTATCACAGAAACTTGGTCTTCTGATAAAAGCTTGCAAGTACTGGAAGAAGTGAGTCAGACTTTAAGGAGAAGCAAGAGGGTAGTGGGCTTAATTGTTGCTGGTATAACAGATTTAATTACATTAATTGCTAACACCACTGTGTCTGCAATACCTTTGATACAAAAAGTTAAGAGACCTACTTTTGTTAATCATTTAGCAAAAACATGTTCCTAATGTGTTGAATGTACAAGAGGATTTAGATTAGATCCAATGAATCAATGCTCTTTATCCTATTCAAATTATTGGAAGGAGGTTCAGAGTTTAAGAGTTAGGAGCCATCTCGAGTGTCATACCAAATACAATTGGGTTTATGTTAGTTCTAAAATTTACAGTGGTAGTCATAATTAGGAAAAAGTTTAAAGACACTTGCAATGTATTTGGCATAATTCTAAGATCTCTCTGGATGTTTTAACTTTGCAGACTGAACTTATCAATTTAAATATGCTACTCTGCTGAGTGTTGATGCAGTAGATACTGCTGATAAAATTACCCATGGCCTGAGGTCAGTATTTCTATTTTGGTCAAGCTTCAAGACTGGCATATATAGCTTGATCATACTAGCCCTTTTTGTCCTGGGAGTATTTTATTTCTGCCTATTGTAATAAAGCTTGTCTTTAACATCAACATGCTGGCAGCCAAAGTACATGACTTAAATCTGAAAATGGACCCCCAGACAGAGTTATTAAATTACCAGGCTGGCAATCCAAGGCAGGGTAAGATTCTGCACAGAGCCTTACCAACCTCAGACAGAAATGCATTCCTTTGGATAATGCATATTTCATGATGGGTAAGGAAGGCATTTCTTGTCAGAATGACCTAAGACAGGCTCAGTCTTGTTAATTAAATAAAAAGGGGGAGAGGCGGGGAGCTTTTGGGGCTGCTTGGTAAAAATCTGACATGGGCTAAGGACAAGGAAATGGGCTGCTTGGCAAGAACATGACATTGGCCAAGGACAAGGAAGTCAGCTTCAGGTAGAAATCTGACATTAGGCTAGAACAAAGAAGTAATTTCAGGCAGAAACCTAAATTTTAGGCTAGAACAAGTAAGTAGGCTTCAGACATGAAAATGACTTTGGGTTAGGACAGGGAAGTTGGCTCAGATATTTGGTTATCTTTTTAAAACCTTAGAAACTGTGATAATGGAAGTGTTCATGGAATTTTGTTTATTGCCTTGCTTGTTCTTTGACTATTTGTGTTTATTGTTGTGCTTGTTCCTTGATTATTTGCATCTATTGTATTGCTAGTTCCTCAACCTAGAACTTACCTTAATACTTGCATGGAATTAAAAGCCAAAAGGAGGAGGGGGGACGGAATAGGGGGTTTCTAGGGAGGGGAGATGGGGAAAGGGGAAGGCATCTGAAATGTAAATAAATAAAATATCCAACGAAAAAAGAAGAACTTGCCGGGCAGTGGTGGTGCACACCTTTAATCCCAGCACTTGGGAGGCAGAGGCAGGTGGATTTCTGAGTTCGAGGCCAACCTGGTCTACAGAATGAGTTCCAGGACAGCCAGAGCTACACAGAGAAACACTGTCTTGAAAAACAAAAACAAAAAAAGAAGAACTTTAAGTCTCTGAAGAAATAAATTGAAGAAGATATCAGAAGATGGGAAGATCTCTCATGTTCATGGATAGGTAGGATTACCATAGTAAAAATAGCCATCCTACCAAAAGAAATCTACAGATTTAATGCAATCCTCATCAAACTTTCAAAACAATTCTTTACAGACTTTGGAAGGAAAATTCTCAATTTTATGTGAAAAAAGCAATAAACCCAGGATAGTTAAAATAATTCTAATCAATAGAAGAACTTCTGCAAGTATCACCATTCCTGATTTAAAGGTATTGATTGATGTCTATCGTAGGTGCCACAGGAGAGAGAGATGCTCACCAAGATGCTAAGTCTTCATTTTCTGAAGGATCAGAGTGGTTCAGTCTTCTTGGAAAAGACTGAAACACAGCTAACTCACTCCAGTTACTTTATTTAAACACCATAAACTGCTAGTTGTGACTGGAAAAAGTTCCAACTACCAAAGTTAACTTGCCCTTTTCTGTTCATGAGAGCAGACAACCCATACAAATCTTAGTCCCTTATGACCATGGCTAGCCACAATCAAAAGCAAGAACTCCAGATTTACCAGGAGTGTCTTAGAACCAAGATTAGTGCAGCTGCATACTCTCACATAGTATGAAGTGCAGAGTTTCCAGAGACAACATTTCTTCAAAGTTTTAACAGTCTCATTACAATTTCTTAGCCTCAATAGATTGACCCAAACATAGCTGAAACATTTCACTCAAAGGCAGACATAAAGGTTTTACTGAACATTTCATTTAAAGCCAGACATGAAGGCTTTACTATACCCTTCATTAATCTTTCACCTTTCTGTTTTTAGATGAATTTGTTAGAAATAACAACTATGTTGGAGATTATGGAGTTGTACAGTAAATATAGCTTTTTAAAAATCTATATGTCTAACAGTTTTATGCAAATAAATCAGCATATATTTCAAAGTCAGTAAAGTTATCACCACAAAGAGAATTATAAATATCACAAGAGCAAGAAACTTATTAAAATGATTCATGGAATTAATTGAAGCTATAACATCTGAAAGAGGTTCTATAACATCCATACTTGTTATTTCAGGCAGCTTCTTTGAAAACATTTCTATAGCTTCTTGCTGAAATCATAAATCATTTAAGAATTAGGATGACCCAACAAATGCACTTTAACTTTTTCCCAATTATATTTGCTATCATTGAATCTTAAAGCTGTAATACAATAAGAAGTAAGATTCCAATCACATTTCAATTTCATTTGTCCCCACAATAATACTAATAGATCTCCAATGAGTAATTACACCTTGTCTTAATTCAGCTATTTCATCAACTATTTCCCTGTCTATCTTACCTGATTGAGTCCAAAGTTCATGAAAATGCATATACCAATCTTTAACAAATTCAAAAGTTTGAACTTTATGAAGAGCAACTCCAGCTGAGGTAGCAGTAGCAGTTAATGAGATGATTCCCAGGGCTACAGCAACAGCAATTATCATTCCCGCCATCTATTGAGTTCTTATCAATATTCTCTCAGCACTAGTACAGCACCAGCATCATCACAAATGAATCTTGCTGTGGTTTTGGCAACCTAACTAGCATTCAAACTCTTGGTCTTGCTCTGATAATATATAAACTTTCAAAAGCAACATTTAAAGATATACTAGCATGTATATCTTTATGAATGTATGAAGAGTACAGCATGTACAAGTGTTGGTACAATTATTAGGGTACCATTGCACGGGTTATTTCAGTAACAGATATGACTTTAATCTAAATTGAAGGACAAATGAAATCTGTCATTAAAGTTTAACTTTCCATTCTTTGCTTCAAGTGGGTGAAAAGCTCTTCCCAATTTCTACAAATTAGTCTACAGAGAACGTCCAAATTTTAATAGAGGGTTTGGCATTCCAGTTCCATGTCACTCAATAGAGTCTCTAGAATAAGAGACAGCTTCCACAGTTTTATAGTAATTGAACCATTGCCATTTCAATTCTGAGTAAGAATATAGTCCTCAGAGACTGTAAGACCTTGGAGCATAAATGTTCCAATGAATGACTTCTCCTTGGGACATATTAACAAATACCCAAGGATTCTCACCTATAAATTGCTGCCAATGTATCTAATCAGATTCCTTATTAGTAATCCATTACTTACAAGATGGCAATTCATGGAACTAGTGGCATTAGTCTTTTGTCCTTCAAATCCAAGTGCATGAAGCATAAGAAGTTTGCTGTAAGAATTCTGGGTAGTGGCTGAAGAAATAGCTCAGAGGTTAAGAACACTGACTGCTCTTCCAGAGGTCCTGAGTTCAATTCCTGACAATCACATGGTGTTTCACAAACATCTGTAGTAGGATCTGATGCCCTCTTCTGGTGTGTCTGAAGACAGCAAATGTGTGTTTATTTAACATACCTAAACTAACTAAATAAATCTTTTAAAAAGAATTATAGGTGGTATTATAATCAATTATAGATAACCAAGTTTGAGAAGTTATGTTTAAAAAAAATCAATTCCACTACTCACACAAACAGGAATTCCTTTTATTCCCACAGTATAATTTACAGTTTCTTTACCTTCCTCAGCAGGTTGAACAGGTCCATGATGGTCATAAGGACCAGGTAGCCAAGAAGATTACAGGAATATCCATCTCTCTCCAACTTTACTCCTATGTTAATTGGAGGATTGGGACTATAAGTTCAATAAGTATGATTTGTTCCCATTGCCTGTACAGTTACCACAGACAACATGGCAAAAAACCCAAAGCTATAGTGTTCGGAGGCTTTTCAGACAGTAGGAAGATCAGCTGTCTAATTCAAAAATCTTTTTTTTTTGTTTCTTTCTTTAAACTGTGCTATCCATGTCAGCAGCCAGGGCTTTCTTGAGACCTCTCTTGGTCATGTCAAATTTTAATTAGTTTTGATGGAATCCACAGTTTTTCTTCTCCTGTAAAAACACATAGCCTCAATCCCACTGTAATACTTTCCTTGCTTTCTATTCTAATGTTAAGACATCCTGGTACTACACTGTTTAATTTAACTTAGCAGTATTTTTTTTAAATAATTCAATACCTTTCAGAAGCTGTTCCTGTTTCACTAGCATTAGAAATATTTAAGTTAATCACACAATGTTCAACCTATCTCTGGGGGCCCTTATCTTTCCCCTTTTTTGTTTTAAAAGCATCTCTTTTAATGTACAGTTATATCTTTCCAGAATTGCTTGTCTTATAGGATTATGCGAAATACCTGTAATATGTTTGTGTTGTATCATGTAAAAATCATTTCAGTTTATTAGAAATATAAGCAGGTGCATTATCAGTTTCAATTTTGATGGTATCCCCATAATAGCAATTGTTTCTAATAAATGTCCTATTTTATCATTATTTATTTATATTTTAATTATTTATTGTTATCTATTTATTATTAAATATAATTTTATTTAATTAATATTATTATTTTATTTAATTAATATCATTAAATATATTTATAATTAGTTATATATTATTGTTATTTATTATTAAATACTATTCAATAATACAGAATCTGCCCTTTCAAATCTTAAGGCAATTGCCTATTGAAATCTTGTGGCTTCTAGGCTATCATAGTTACCATGATGCTATATTTATTCTCCTTGTATGGCCCTTCTTATTTTATTATTATCAAATCATAATTTTAACTTTTTAACACAGGGGTTATAAATGTATCTAATACTCTTGGTAATTCAGTCAGATGAAAGTAGAGAGTTGGATCCAATATGGCAGTGTTCTCAGATGACCTTGACAAGCATAATGTACACAGAGGTGGGGGTTTGAAACTCTGACTAGAATAAATGTAAGGCAAATAATTGGACAGTTAAATCTGGGGGCATGTAAATCTTAACTTTTAAAAGGTAGATCATGCTGGACCGTGGTGGCGCACACCTTTAATCCCAGCACTTGGGAGGCAGAGGCAGGCGGATTTCTGAGTTCTAGGCCAGCCTGGTCTATAGAGTGAGTTCCAAGACAGCCAGAGCTACACAGAGAAACCCTGTCTCGAAAAACCAAAAAAAATAAAAATAAAAAATAAAAGGTAGATCATTTTATAGTGCTTTTAGACATACAAGAATGAACAATTAAATTTCCATATACTTCTCACCTAGTTTCCCCTAATATTAACTTCTAGAATTAATATAGCACATTTATTACAATTGGTGAGTGACTATTGATGCACTATTCTAGCTCATTTATTACAATTGATGAGAAAATATTGATACACAATTATTGACTAAACATTAGGGTTCACTTTTCATGTTGTCTACTTCTATGGGTTTGACAAATCTATAATGTCATATATCCCTTATTACAGTTAAATTTTGGAGTCATAGATTGTTGCTAACTATGTAACCATAAGCAAATATGTAAGATGAGATTCTAAATTGTTATGCCTAAATAAAATAACTTAGATGAAAATCCTGGGATAAATACTGGCAAGTAGTAAATGTTAATTTCCTATCACTTTCTCTTGAATAGAAGCCAGGAGATATGGCTAAATACATTGAAATTTCTTGATAACCTAAGTGTTTTTGATCTATGTAATTAAAAAAATCAAGATACAAAAAAAAAAAAAGAAATCCTGAATAAGTAGTAATAGGATGATGTATATATTTTAGCTTTCCAAATTTTGTTAAATAAAATGTATCCATTTGGCAACTTTCATTCTTTTGTTCAACATAAGATTAACGCCTGACAAGTAAGGATGAATTTCACTTACAAGGGAGAATAAAATAATCATAAGAGGCAGATGGAGGGAGGGAACTGGGAATGAGAGGGGATGGATAGGGTAATGGGGTGGGGTTCAGGATCAGGTGTGGGGAAGAAGAGGAATGATGGTCAGATGGCCATGAGAATGAATGGAAATCTTCAACTGAAGGGGTGGGATGTGTTGGGGTGGGATCTCCAGAAAGAGACAGAGATCTAGGATAAGAGAGATGGCCAAGAATCAATGAGGGTGACCTTAGCTGAGACTCACAACATTGAGAATAAAGAACCTGACGAGGCCACCTCCTGTAGCCAGCGGGAACCCCAATGGAGCAGTAGAGACACCAACCCACCCTCAAATCTTTCAAACCAAATTTATCCTGTCTACAAGGAATGAAGGCGCAGAGGATGGAGCAAGAGAATGAGAGAATGGCCAACCAATAACTGGCCCAACCAGAGACCCATCCCATGTGCAAGCACCAATCTCTAAAACTATTAATTTTACTCAGTTATGCCTGCAGACAGGAGCCTAGCTTGGCTGTCCTCTGAGAGACTCCACTCAGCAGCTGACTCAGACAGATGCAGACACCCACAGCCAAAGAGTGGATGGAGCTTGGGGCCCCAAAAGGGATAGGAACTCTACAGGAAGGCCAATGAAATAAGCTAACCTGGATCCTTGGGGTTCTTTAAATCTGAACCGCAAACCAAAGAACATACACGGGGTGGACCTAGGCCTTTCCACTTATATGTAGCAGATGTGTAGCTTGGTCTTCATGTGAGTTCTGAACAACTTAAATGGGGGCTATCTCAAAAGCTGTTGCCTATAAATGGAATATGTTCTTCTAGCTGTCTGGCCTCAGTGTGAGAGGAAGTGCCTAGCCTTGCAGAGACTTGAAATGCCAGAGTGGAGTGGGTATGGGGATTGATTGCTAGGAGGGGAGAGTTGATTGCCACACGCTTAGAGGAGAAGGGGAGGGGGAATGAAGGAAGGTTTTGAGGAAAGGTAGGCAGTGATTGGGATGTAAAATGAATAAGTAAAAAAATAAAAATTAAAATCAAGTTTTAAAAAAAGAAAGGAGAAAAATATTAACATACAAAAATGATTACTGTACCCAGGTATAGGAATTTGATTATATAAGAAAGAATTAGGACAATTTTTAATAATAATATGAAAAAATAAGCTCACTGCTATGTCACTTTAAGCCTTTACTATTAATGTGATATATTTCATAAAATTTTCATGATTCTAACACATTTTTAAATAATGTATATATTTCATTGTTACATTGTGTCAGTGGTCCTAGCAATCCAGTATGAGAATGGATATGAGTTGTATATAATGAATAATTTGTCTCTAATTGCCTATTGCAACTGCGTAACTAATAAGTTTAATTCTGAGTTATAAGGAACAAGTTCAGCAGTTTCCATATGTAAAACAACTACTTCTGCATATTGAAAACCAGTAAGTATATTGAGAGCTTCAGGCAAATCTCATGTTACTGTAAGAATTGCATATAATTCTGATTAAAAAATACATTTTAATATATTACCTTTTCTTGTAAAAATATTCCAGTAGAAGAATGAATGGAGAGTAGAATAACTAAATACTGTCAGGTTTAGGATCTACTCTGTCCACATAGGTGTCTTGTAATCTCTGTTCTACCTGGACAAATTTCTTTTCTGTTTCAGCTGTAAATTTTTATGGACTGCTTAAATTTGAATAACCTTACAAGGTTTGAAACAAATTACTTAACTCTTGAGTGCTGAATTCAATAGTAGGGCATAACCAGTTAATATCTCTCAATAATTTTTGAAATCTTTGAGAGCTTTTCATTTATTTCTTCTAATCTGAACCTTTTCTGGTTGAACATTTTCTTGAGAGACTCAGTTTAAATTCTAAGTAATTTATAGAATCTCTTTTCTGTATATTTTTCTGGTGCAATCTATCAGTGAATATCAGTGAAGTAAAATCTTTCATGTTTCATTAATATTTTTCCTAAGATTATCTGTATCAGAATCAGCCAATAAACTATTATCTATGTAATGGTAAATAATGGACTGAGGAGATAGTTTATGATTTTTGCTACCAGTTGTTGCACAAAATTTCAACATAACATTGGACTATTAAACATTCCTTTAGAAAAAACTGTCCACTATATCTCTTTACTGGTTTAGATTATCATATGTTGGCACAGTAAAAGCAATTTTTATCTGTCTTGTTTGCAAGGAAATAGTAAAAAGAATCTTTTAAATCAGTAATTATTATAGACCAATTTCTGCATGGTATAGAAGGTAAAGAAATTCCAGGCTGCAAAAACCTTTAGGCTGAATTTCTTAATTTACCACTCTTAAATCTGTTAATTCCCCATTTTCTAGATTTCTTTTTTTACTACAAATACAGAAGAATTCCAGGGACTAGTAGACTTCTCAATATGTCTAGGAACCAATTGTTCTTGCACCAATTGCTCTAGTGACTGGGTGATGGTTTGAATATGTTTGGCCCAGGAAATGGCATTATTAGGTGTATCCTTGTTGGATTAGGTGTGGCCTTGTTGGAGGAAGTGAGTCACTGTGGGTGTGGGCAATGAGACCTTCATCCTAACCACATGGGAGCCAGTCTTCTCCTGTCTTTAGATGAAGTCGTAGAACTCTCAGCTCCTCTAGCCTCACATCTGCCTAGTTGCTCCATGCTCCCACATTGATAATGGACTGAACCTCTGAATCTGTAAGCCAGCCCCAATGAAACGCTGTCCTTTATAAGAGTTACCTTGGTCATAGTGTCTGTTCACTGCAGTAAAACCCCAACTATGACAGAAGTTGGTACAAGGACTATGTGGAAGAATGTGGATTTTAGGACTTTGGATTTGGAAAGCAGTGGAATGCTTTAAGTGGAAGTTAATGGATTATCCTGGTAGAAATATGAAAGACTTTGTTGCTGAGAGCGATTTGAACTGTGCAGACCTGGCGCAAAAAGTTTCAGTGGAGAAGAATTTGAGTATGTGGACTAGTGAATGTTTTTTGTTGTATTTTTGTGAAGAACATGGCTATTTTGCTCTTCTCTACCTGAAAAGTCTACCTGAGGCCAAGGTAAAGGGCTTTATATTAATTGAACTGACAAAGTCTCAAAAACGCCCAGTAGAGACTTTGTTCTTTGGTTTAGTCTCATAAAGAACATTCTGATCATGCATAGCAAGTTTAAAAAGAAAAAATATATAAAATGTATGGATCAAGTAATAAGAAAAGTGTACCAGGAAGTGAAATGGAGCTGAATCCTGTGTTCAAGGAGATAAAGAGTTTAATGGAGCGGTGATCTCAAGGCAAGATCTCACACAGCTAAGCTTATTATGTGTGTTTGCAGTTGAACAAGGACTAGTTTGGACTTTTAATCTGGAATGAGCTACAATCTAGAAATGGAGGGCACACTTGTGATCCAGATCTTGAGGTTGGAAGACACAAGCCAGGAAAATCTTAGACCCAGGCATGATGGAACACATCCTTACATTCAATTAATATAAATTTAATACGAGGAGACAAAGTCAAGCAGATCTCTGAGTTCAAGGCCAGTTTGGGAGGAATGAGTTGGAGGTAAAGAAAACCTTAAGTTCAGGTGTGATGGTACATGCCTTTAATCTCAGCATTCATGAGACAGAACCATGCAGATTTCTGACTTCAAGGTCAATTTATGGACCAAATTTCAGGAGAGCAAAGTTTAGGCAGTGAGGGAGTTGGAAAACAGAAAGCTAGTAGTTGAATAAAGGGGAACATGTTCCAGGCCCAGCAAGCAGCAAAACTCAGCAGCTTTGGCCGTGTGGGTCTTGCTTTAAAGAATAGAAGAGACTACTGGGACAATTCATTCTGGTTAGGTCTGGTTAGGTGGAGCTAAGAAATAAGCAGTGATTAAGAAGAGACCAGCATCACTGAGGTGAACTCTTCTGGGAAGTGTTTTTCTGAGATCACAAAGAAGCTGTGTTCCAGAGATAGCCACGGATGTACCATGTGCTGCAGCTGTACTTGGTAATGTGTAAGAATCACCCAGGTGATTGAAGGTTTTGAAGGTATAAAGGGGTCGTGGACAGCAACTGAGGCTTGGCACTGTGAGAGGTCGTGGAAAACTATTGGTGAAGGTGCAGCCTCAGTTGCATTTGATGGCTAGAACTAAAGGGGTCATGCAAAGAAGTTGAAGCTTGGTACAATGAAAGAAACTATGAGAGGCTATTGGTGAAGCCTAGTTGCAGCAGAAGACCCCAGCGTATTGGAGATGCCAGTACCATGGGATGATTACCAAGAACAGCAGCAGCAGTGGAGTGGATCAACCTGAGCTTAGAGTGCTACAGAGGGCAGAGCTGGAGAAGAAGTGACACCAGCCCTTTGGAGGATCCCAGAAGGTCATTCGTGGATTCCAGACATTACAACAAGAAGCTGTGACGTTGAAGTTGACTTAGAGATACAAACATGCTAAAGATGCCAGAGCCATCCTGCAGATGAAAGCTGCTAATAGGGCGTAGAACCAGCCAAGGAGGAAGAAGTTTGCTGCAGTCAACAAAGATAAAAAAGGAGTTGGAGTTTGGTGACTGTATATGGGATGGATCCCCAGATGGGGCAGTCTCTGGATGGCCTTTCTTTCAGTCTCTACTCCACACTTTATCTCAATATTTTCTCCCATGAGTATTCTGTTCCCCCTTCTAAGAAGGACTGAAGTACCCACACTTTGGTCTTCCTTCTTCTTTAGCTTCATGTGGTTTGTGAATTGTATCTTGGATATTTCGAACTTTTGGGCTAATATCCACTTATCAGTGAGTGCATACCATGTGTGTTCTTTTGTGATTGGGTTACCTCACTCAGGATGATATTTTCTAGTTCTATCCATTTGCTTAAGAATTTCATGAATTCATTGTTTTTAATAACTGAGTAGTACTCCATTGTGTAAATGTACCACATTTCTGTATCCATTCCTCTGTTAAAGGACATCAAGGTTCTTTCCAGCTCTGGCTATTATGAATAATGCTACAATGAACATAATAGGGTACATGTGCTGGTTAAATATTAAAGAATCTTTTGGGTATATGCCCAGGAGTGGTATAGCTGGGTCCTATGTCCAATTTTCTGAGGAACGCCAGACTGATTTCCAGAGTGGTTGTACCAGCTTACAATCCCACCAACAATGGAGAAATGTTCCTCTTTCTCCACATCCTCGCCAGCATCTGCTGACACTTGAGTTTCTTATTTTATCCATTCTGACTGGTGTGCGGTGGAATCTCAGGGTTGTTTTGATTCAAATTTCCCTTTTGGCTAAGGATATTGAACATTTTAAGTGCTTTTCAGACATTCGATATTCTCAGTTGATAGTTCTTAGCTTAATAAAAGCTCTGTACCCCATTTTATTTCAGCCTTTAAAAAATTTTTATTTTTTATTGAATATTTTATTTACATTTCAGATGTTATCCCTTTACCCCATTTCTACACCCCCCCCACCCAGGAACCCCCTATCCCATCCCCCCTCCTCCTGTTTCTATGAGGATGTGCCCTCACCTACCCCCCACTCCCACCTCCCCACCCTCAAATTCCCCCATGCTCGGTTTCCAGCCTTCATGGGACCAAGGATCTCCTCTCCCATCTATGCCCAACAAGGCCATCCTCCCCTGCATATACCGATGGGGCCATGGGTCCCTCCGTATGTCTCTCAGGCTGGTGGTTTAGACCCTGGGAGCTCTGGTTGGTTGGTATTGTTGCTCTCCTCATGGCGCCATAAACCCTTTCAGTTCCTTCAGTCTTCTCTCTAACTCCTCCACTGGGAACCCCTTGATCAGTTCAATGGTTAGCTGAGGGCATCCGCCTCTGAATATGTCAGACTCTGGCAGACCTCTAAGAAGACATCTATATCGGGCTCCTGTCAGCATGCACTTCCTGACATCCACATCAGTGTCTACCTTTGGTGACTGCACATGGGATGGATACCCAGATGGAATGGTCTCCAGACAACCCCTCCTTCAGTTTCAGTCCCACACTTTGCCTCCAAATTTGCTTCCTTGAATATTTTGTTACTCCTTCTAAGAAGGACCGAAGCACCCCCACTTGGTCTTCCTCTTCATGAGCTTCATCTGATCTGAGAGTTGAATCTTGGGAATTGACAGCTTCTGGGCTAATATCCGATTATCAGTGAGTGAACACCATGTGTGTTCTTTTTTGATTTATTTACCTTGTTCAGGATGATATTTTCTAGTTCCGTCCATTTACCTAAGAATTTCTTGAATTCATTGTTTTTAATAGCTGAGTAATACTCCATTGTGTAAATGTACCACATTTTCTGTATCCATTCCTCTGTTAAAGGACATCTGGGATCTTTCCAGCTTCTGGCTATTATAAATAGGCTGCTGTGAACATAGTGGAGCATGTCTCCTTGTTATATGTTGGAGCATCTTCTGAGTATATACCCAGGAGTTGTATAGCTGGGTCCTCAGGTAATGTTATGTCTAATTTTCTGAGGAATCACCAGACTGATTTCCAGAGTAGCTGCACCATCTTGCAATCCCACCAACAATGAAGGAGTGTTTCTCTTTCTCCACATTCTGGCCACCCCATTTTTAATAGGGTTATTTGATTCTCTGGAGTCTAACTTTTTGAGTTCTTTGTATATATTGAATATTAGCCTTCTATCAGATGTAGGATTGGAAAAAGATCTTTTCCCAATCTGTTGGTTGCTGTTTTGTCTTATTGACAGTGACCTTTGCCTTATAGAATATTTGCAGTTTTATGAAGTCCCATTTGTCAATTCTTGATCTTAGAGCATAAGCCATTGGTGTTCTGTTCAGGAACTTTTCCCCTGTGCCAAGTATTCAAGGTTCTTCCCCAACTTCTCCTCTATTAGTTTCAGTGTATCTCATTCATATGTGGGTCCTTGATCAACTTGGACTTGAGCTTTGTACAAGGGGATAAAGAATGGATCACTTTGCATTCTTCTACAGGTTGACCTCCAGTTGAACCAGCACCATTTACTGAATATGCTCCTTTTGCCACAGGATGGTTTAACTTAATTGTCAAAGATCAAGTGACCATAGATGTGTGGGTTCATTTCTGGGTCTTCAGTTCTATTCCATTGATCTTCCTGCCTGTCTCTGTACCAATACCATGCAGTTTTTATCACTATTGCTCTGTAATACAACTTGAGGTCAGGGATGGTGACTTCCCTCAGAAGTTCTTTTACTGTTGAGAATAGTTTTTGCTATAAATTCATTTGTTATTCCAAATGAATTTGCAGATTGCTCTTTCTATCTCTATGAAGAATTGATTTGGAATTTTGATGGGGATTGCATTTTACTAAGTTAATCCTGCCAATCCAGGAGCATGAGAGATCTTTCCATCTTCTGAGATCTTCTTCTATTTCTTTCTTCAGAGACTTGAAGTTTTTGTCATACAGCTATTTCACTTGCTTGGTTAGATTCACACCAAGGTATTTTATATTATTTTTGACTATTGTGAAGGGTGTCATTTCCCTAATTTCTTTCGCAGCCCGTTTATGCTTTGGGTAGAGGAAGGCTACTGACTTGTTTGAGCTAGTTTTATATACAATCATGTTGCTGAAGTTGTTTATCAGGTTTAGGAGTTCTCTGCTGGAAATTTTGGAGTCACTTAAGTATACAGTCATATCACTTGCAAATAGTAATATTTTGACTTATTCCTTTCCAATTTGTATCCCTTTGACTTTATTTTTTCCTTTTTTTAATTGGATATTTTATTTATCTACATTTCAGATGTTATCCCCTTTCCCAATCCCACCCCCCCAAATCCCCTATCACATCCCTTCTCCTTCTTTTTGGTTTTGTGCCATTTTAATTTCATGCAAGTATTAGGGTCAGTTTTAGGTTGAGGAGCAAGCAATACAATGGATGCAAATAGTCAAGGAACAAGCAAGACAATGAACACCAATAGTCAAAGAACAAGTAAGGCAGTTGGTTATTGGTTTGCTGCTTATACTATATTTAGGTGTGGATGTTGAATTCCTGTTCTTTCCAAGACTTTTACCATGAAGGGGTGTTGGATTTTGTCAAATGTTTTCTCAGCATCTAATGAGATAATCATGTGGGTTTTTTCTTTGAGTTTGTTTATATAGTGGATTTTGCTGATGGATTTCTGTATATTGAACCATCCCTGCATTTCTGGGATGATGCCTACTTGATCATAATGAATGATCATTTTGATGTGCTCTTGCATTCTGTTTGGGAGACTTTTATTGAGTATTTTTGCATCAATATTCACAAGGGAGATTTGTATGAAGTTCTCTTTGTGTGGTTTTGGTATAAGCATAATTGTGGCTTCATAGAACAAATTGGGTAGTGTTCCTTCTGTTTCTATTTTGTAGAATAGTTTGACAAGTATTGGTATTAGCTCTTCTTTGAAGATCTGATAAAATTCTGTACTAAAACCATCTGGTCCTGGGCTTTTTGGGGTTGGGAGACTTTTAATATTTGCTGTTATTTCTTTAGGGGTAATATCTGATCTTGATCTAACTTTAGTACCTTGTATCTATCTAAAAAATTGTCAGTTTCATCCAGATTTTCCAACTTTGTTAAGTATACCCTTTGGAAGTAGGATCTGCTGAGTTTTAAAATTTCCTTGGTTTCCCTTGTTATGTCTCCCTTTTCATTTTTGATTTTAATTTGGACACTGTCTCTGTGCCCTCTGGTTAATCTGGCTAATGGTTTATATATCTTGTTGATTATTTCCTCTGGTTGTTGTGAGACTTGGTGTGGAGATAGCCCTTAAGGTCTGCTCAGGGTTACAGCTCAGACCAGAAGGAACCCTTGCAACTGGCCAGCAGGGGTTCCTGTGTCCCTGGATCCCAGTGGTCACAGTTACTCCTGGTGTTGGGGCAGATGTTTTGACATCCTCACCTATGACCCTGGGTGTTAGAGTACCTGGGAGTCCAGCTTCCTCTGGGTGTTGTGGGAATGAGTGTGGAGCTAGGGCCCAAGGTCTGTTCAGGGCACCAGCTCAGACTGGAATAAATGTGTGCCACTGGCTGGGCTGTGGCTACTCAAACCTTGGATCCTGCTGGTCCCATGTACTCCTGGTTTTGGAGCAGATGTTGTAGCCTCCTCATTTATGATCCTGGTCGAGTTAGAGCACCTGGGAGTCCAACTTCTTCTGGGTGTTGTGAGACTCAGTTAGCCCCCAATGTCTTCTCAGGGCACCTGTTCAGACTGGAAGGAACCCATGCAAGTGGCTGGGCTTAGGTTCCTGCAACCATAGATCCCGCTGGTTTCAGTTACTCCAGGTTTAGGAGCAGATGTTGTGGCTTCTTCACCTATGCTCTTGGGCATGTTAACCCACCTGGGAGTCCAGATTCCTCTGGGTTTTGTGGGACTGTGTGCAGAGCTAATGCTCAAGGTCTTCTCATGGACCTGGCTCAGAACAGAAGGATCCATACCACTGGCCAGACTGGAGTTCCTGCATCCCTGGATCCCACTGGTCCATTGCTCCTGGTGTTAGAGCAGATGTTTTGGCATCCTCAGCTATGATCCTCGGTGTGTTAGAGCTCTGCGGAGTCCAACATCCTCTGGTTGTTGTGGGACTGGGTGCAGAGCTAGCTCCCACGGTCTCCTCAGGATACTGACTCAGCCTTGAGAGAACCAGGTCCACTTTCAGGGATGGGGTTCATGCATCCCTGAATCCTGCTAGTCTGTTATTCCTGTTGCTGAATCAGATGATATGGCCTCCTCCTCTATGATACTGGGCATGTTAGAGAACCTGGGAGTCCAACTTCCTCTGTCCATTGTGGGACTGGGTGCAGAGTTAGAGTCCAAAGTCTTTTCAGGGCATCGTTCAGACTGGAAGGAATGCAAGCCACTCACTGGGTGGGGGTTGTTACTCCATCCCTGGATACCACTGATACCAGTCAATTTCTATATTGGGGCAGATGTTGTGGCTTCCTCACCTATGATCTTGGGAATGTTAAAACACCGGGGGAGTCTAACTTCCTCTGGGTGTTGTGGCACTGGATGCTGAGCTAGCACCCCTAGATCTGCACAGGGCACTGTCCCAGACTGGAAGGAACACATGCCACTGGCTGGGCTATGATTCCTGAGTCCCTGGAGGCCGCTTTTTCCAGTTACTCCAGTTGTTGGGGCAGATATTATTACCTGCTCACATAAGATCATGGGCTGTTAGAGCACCTGGGAGTTTAGCTTACTTCAGGTGTTGTGGGATTGGGTACAGAGCTAGCCCCTATGATCTCCTCTGCGCACCTGCTCAGACCAGAAGGAATCCCTGTCACTAGCAGGGCCTGGGTTACTCCAACCCTGGATCTCTGCTCGTCCCAGTTAATTCCAGTATTTGGGCAGATGTTTTGGCCACCTCTCCGCTGATCCTGGGCGTCTTTGGGCACCTGGGAGTCCAGTTTCCTCTGGGTGTTGTGGCACTGGGTACTGAGCTAGCGCCCCTAGGTCTGCACAGGGCACTGTCTCAGGCCAGAAGGAACCTGAGCCACTGGCTAAGAAGAGGTTTCTCCATCCCTGGATCCCGCTGGTCCCAGTTACTCCTGGTGTTGGAGCAGATGTTTTGGCCTCCTCACCTATGGTCCTTGGCTTGTTAGAGCACCTGGAATTCCAGCTTTCTTTGGGTGTTGTGGGACTGGGTGCAGAGTTAGCAACCAAGGTCTCCTCAGGGCACTGACTCAAACTGGATAGATCCCGTGCCACTGGCCAGGCAGTGGTTCCTACATCCCTGGAACCCCTTGGTCCAAGATAATCCTGCTGTTGGATCAGATGTTGTTGCCTCCTCACCTTTGATCATGGGTAGCTTAGAGTACCTGAAAGTCCAGCTTTCTCTATTTTGGGACTGATTGCAGAGCTAGTGCTCAATGTCTTTTCAGGGAAAGACTTAGACAGAAGGAATGCATGCCACTGGTCAGATGTGTGTTACTCCATTCCTGGATTCCACTGGTCCCAGTTACTCCCAGTGTTGGAGCAGATGTCTTGGCCTCCTCACCTATGAACCTGGGCAGATTAGAGCACCTGGGAGTCCAGCTTCCTCTGGGTGTTGCCAGACTGGGTGTGGAGTTAGCACCCAAAGTCTCCTCAGGGCACTGATTCAGACTGGAACGGTCCTGTGCCACTGGCCAGGCGGTTGTTCCTGCATCCCTGGATCCTGCTGGTCCCAGTTACTCTTATTCTTGGATCAGATGTTGTAGCCTCCTCACCTATGATCATGGGTGTGTTAGAGCACCTGGGAGTCCAGCTTCCTCTGAGTGTTTTGGGAATGGGTGTGGAGCTAGTGCCCAAGGTCTTCTTATGTCAGACCTGAAGGAACTCAGGCCACTGGCCTGGAAGGAGTTCCTGTGTCCCTGTATACCCCTGGTCACAGGAGTTGGTGCTAGTGTTGTGGACAACTCACCTAAGATTCTGGGCATGTTAGAGCACCTGGGAGTCAGGCTTCCACTAGCTGTTGTGGGACTGTGTGTACAGCTAGCACCCAAGGTCTCCTCAGGAAATTGTCACATACTGGAAGAAACACATGCCACTGGCTGGGTGGGGATTCCTGTGTCCCTGGATGACACTGGTTCCTATTACTCCTGGTGTGTCAACAGATGTTGTGGCCTCCTCATCTGTAAGAGGTGAAGAGATGGTTTGGTCTCCCCAGTAGAGCACTGGGTTTGAGATAGCCTGAGACCCAACAGGACCATTGTAGGTAATAATGGCTGGGGAACACAGGCGCCAGCTGTAGGTAAAAATGGCTGGAGAACACAGAGAGTTCCTCATGCCATGCTGTGTGTAGTTGGCTGGGAACACTCTGGGTTCTTCCAGCTAGAAGTTAGGCCCAGTGGCTCACTAAAGGCCGCTCCACAGCTCCTCACAGCATGGTCTCAATACACAAGGAAGTCCTTGGGTTTCCAAAACCAGTTTATTGGCATGACGGATGGTGGATGGATCTAGATGCACCCCCCCCCAAATTTCCATATTAACGAGATATCTAAATGAATAAATAACGAGATTTCCATATTAATGACTTATCTAAAGGCCAGGGGCATAGTTCAATTAAGTTATTCCTTCCCAGTCCCTCTTCTTTTCCCCCTCCCTATTTAAGCCAGCTCTCCATGACTTTTTTTTTTTGGGTGGGGCACACATTTAGATCGAACTACCACACCAAGGCAATAAAATTTTTGGAATCCCTTTGGACTCCACGTATCTTCTGGGGCCTACTGCTGCCAAGGTTTCTAGCTTTTAGAACCTTGGAACCCACAGGTCGCAGTCCCACAGGCCCGAGGACCCAGCAGCCAATCCACCGCCACTGCGGATTTGCCCAACACTCATCTATGATCCTTGCTATGTTAGAGCACCTTGGAATCCAGTTTGCTCTGGCTGTTGTGGTACTGAGTGCAGAACTAGCACTCCTAGGTCTCCTCAGGGCACCTGCTCACACTGGAAGGAACCCAGTCCACTGGCCAGGTTGGGGTTCCTGCATCCCTGGATCCCACTGGTCCCAGGTACTCCTGGTATTGGAGCAGATGTTGTTGCCTAGTCACTCGTGATCCTAGGCGTGTTCAAGTACCTGGGAGTGCGGCTTCCCCTGGGTGTTGTGGAATTGAGTGTGGAGCTAGCGCCCAAGGTCTTCTCAGGGAACTGGCTCAGACCTGAACCCATGCCACTGGCTGGGCTGGGATTCCTGCATTCCTGGATCCTGCTGGTCCCAGTTACTCCTGCTGTTGGATCAGAAGTGGCCTCCTCATCTATGATCGGGGGTGTGTTAGAGCACCATGCAATCCAGCTTCCTCTGTCTATTGTGGGACTGGGTGTGGAGCTAGTGCTCAAGGTCTTTTCAAGGCACAGCTCAGACTGGAATGATTACATGCCACTGGCTGAGTGGGAGTTACTGTGTCCCTGTAGCCTGATGGTCCCAGTTACTCCTGGTGTTGGTGCAGATGCTGTGGTCCCCTCACCTATGATCCTGGGCATGTTAGAGCACCTGGGAGTCCAGCTACCTATGGGTGTTTTGGGACTTCGTGCAGAGGTGGCACCCCTATGCCTGCTCAGGGCACTGGCTCAGACCAGCAGGAAACCCTGCCATAGGCTGGGAGGTGGTTACTCCATCCTTGGGTGCTGATGGTCCCATTTTCTCCCAGTGTTGGAGCAGATGCTGTGGCCTCCTCACTGATGATCCTGGGCATGTTAGAACACCTGGGAGCCCAGCTTTATCTGTGTTTAGTGGGACTGGGTGAGGAGCTAGCGCCCAAGGTCTTCTCGGGGCACTGGCTCAGACCTGAAAGAACCCATGTGACTAAATTGGCGGGGTTTCTTGAATCCAGCATCCCCAGGTACCAGTTACTCCTGGTGTTGGGCCAGATGCTGTGTCCTCTTTACCTATGACCCTGGACGTGTTAGAGCACCTGGAAGTCCAGCTTCCTCTGGGTGTTGTGGCTCAGACTGGAAGGAATGCATGTCAGTGGCTGGGTGGGGTTTCCTGAGTCCCTGTAGCCTGCTGGACCCAGTTATACCTGGTGTTGGGCAGATGTTATAGCCTTATCACCTGTGATCCTAGGTGTTTTAGAACACCAGGGAGCCCATATTCCTTTGGGTTTGATGGGCCTTGGTGCAGAACTAGCATTCCTAGGTCTGCTCAGGGCACCGACACAGATCTGCAGGAACCCATGCCATTGGCCAGGCAGTGTTCCATTCTTGGATCACACTGGTTCAAGTTAATCCCTGTATCTGGGAAGATGTGCCCTCCTTACCTATGATCCTGGGCGAGTTAGGGAGTCCATCTTCCTCTGGGTGCTATGGGACTGGATGTGTAGCTAGAGCTCCTAGGTCTGCTCAGGGCCTCAGCTCAGACCAGAAAAATGCCATGTCACTGGCCAGGAAGGGATTCCTTCATCCCCGAATCCTGCTGGTCCCAGTTACTCCTTGGTGTTGGGACAGATCGTTTGGCCTCCTCACCTATGATCGTGGGTATGTTAGAGCACTTGAGAGTCCAGCTTCCTCTGTCTATTGTGAGACTGGGTGCAGAAGTAGCACACAAGGTCTTTTCAGGCACAGCTCAGACTGGAAGGAATGCATGCCACTGGTTGGGTGGTGGTTCCTGCATCCCTGTAGCCCACTGGTCCCAGTTACTCCTGGTGTTGGGGCAGATGTTGTGGCCTCTTCACCTATGTTCCTAGACTTATTACGAAACAGGGGAATCCAGCTTCCTCTGGGTGTTGTGGGATTGGGTGTGGAGCTAGCACCCCTGTCTCCTCAGGGCACTGGCTCAGACCAGCAGGAACCCCTGCCATTTGCCAGGAAGTGGTTACTCCATCCCTGGGTGCTGATGGCCCCATCTTCTTCCAATGTTGGAGCAGGCATTGTGGCCTCCTCACTGATGATCCTGGGCATGTTAGAACACCTGTGAGTCCAGCTTTATCTGTGTTTAGTGGGACTGGGTGAGGAGCTAGCGCCCAACGTCTTCTCAGGGAACTGGCTCAGACATGAAGGAACCCATGTGACAAAATTTACAGGGGTTCCTGAATCCCTGCATTCCCCTGGTCCCAGTTACTCCTGGTGTTGGAGCAGATGTTGTGTCCTCCTCACCTGTGATCCTGGGTGTGTTAGAGCACCTGGGAGTCCATCTCCTCTGGGTGTTGTGGGACTGGGTGTAGTGCTAGAACTCCTAGGTCTGCTCAGGACACTGGCTCAGACCTGAAGGAACCCATGTGACTAAATTGCCAGGGTTCCTGTGTCCCTGTGTACCCAGTTACTCCTGGTGTTGGGGCAGATGCTGTGGCCTCCTTACCTGTGATCTTGGGCATCTTTGAGCACCTGGGAGTTCAACTTTCTCCGGGCGTTGTGGGACTGGGTACTGAGCTAGTACCTCTAGGTCTTCTCAGGACACTTTCATACTGGCTTCGAGGGGTTCTTGCATCCCTGGATCCAATTTGTCCCAATTACACCTGGTGTTGGGGCAGATGGCTAAACCATCTCCTCACCTGTGATCCTGGGCGTGTTAGAGCAACTGGGGGTCTAGGTTCCTCTCGGTATTGTGGTACTGGGTGCAGACCCAGCATTCGAGGTATGCTTAGGCCACCAGCTCAGACCAAAAGGAACCCTTGCCACTGACTACTCTGGGCTTCCTGCTTCTCTGGAACCTGCTGATCCCAGTTACTTTTGCTGTTGGGTCAGGTGTTCTGGCCTCCTCACGTATGATCATGGGTGTGTGGTGTGTTAGAGCACCTGGCAGTCCAGCTTCCTCTGTGTACTATGGGGTTGGGTGTGGAAGTAGCGCCCCAGGTCTTTTCAGGGCTCGGTTCAACTGGAAGAAATGCATGTCACTGGCTGGGCAGGAGTTCCTGCATCCCTGTAGCCAGCTTGTCCCAGGTACTCTTGGTGTTGTGGCAGATGCTGTGGCCTCCTCACCTATGATCCTGGGTATGATAGAGCAACTGGGAGTCCAGCTTACTCTGGGTGTGTGTGGGACTGGATGTGGAGATAGAGCTCCTAGGTCTGCTCAGGGCCTTGGCTCAAACCAGAAAAAAGCCATGTCACTGGCCAGGCAGGGGTTCCTGCATCCCTGGATCCTACTGGTCCCAGTTACTCCTGGTGTTGGAACAGATTGTCTGGCCTCCTCTCCTATGATCCTGCACGTGTTAGAGCACCTGCAGTCCAGCTTTTCCTGGATGCTATCAGACTGGGTGCAGAGCTAGCACCCCTAAGTCTGCTCAGGCCACTGGCTGAGACTGGCAGGCACCTGTGCCACTGGCCGGTTGGGGGTTTCTCCATCTTTGGATCCTGCTGGCCCCAGTTACTTCTGGTGTGGGAGCAGGTGTTATGGTCTCCTCAACTATGATCCTGGGTGTTTAGAGTACCTTGGAGTCCAGCTTCCTCTGGATGTTATGGGACTGGGTGAGGAGCTAGTTCCTGAGGTTTGCTCAGGGTACTGGCTCAGACTGGAAGGTCTTAATTATGGTCTTTAACCCTCCACGAACTTGTAGAGCTAATGAAAGATAATGAATATGTAGCCTTAATGTATACATATGTAAACATCTTTGTTCTAAGCTTCTTGTTCAATATATGATTTGAATTTATGTTTAAACTTTTAGTAAACTTTTGTAAAAAAATAACAAAGGCGGGGGAGAGGGATGCTTGGGAAAACTATTCAATCTATTCCCCGTTTAAAACGGACAAAAATCTAGGAAGGAAAACATTGTAAGGGCATTATCCACTATGAGTATGTTCTTTCTGCACTGGCGTTTGATCTTTTGTTCCATATGCATATGTAAGTATGAATATCTCTCTCTCTCTCTCTCTCTCTCTCTCTCTGTGTGTGTGTGTGTGTGTGTGTGTGTGTGTGTGTGTGCACGCAATTATGAGATAAGTATTATCTGGGCCCAACTGGTTTGCATGGAGGTAATGTGTATGAGTTTGTATATGAATGTATGTGAGTTTTGCCTATTTGCTTTTGTAAAGGTTTTTCCTTCTGTGAGCATGGTTTTCTTCTCCCGGTTCAGTCTTGGGCCTAGTTGCACATATGTAGTAGATGTGCAGTTTGACCCTCATGTGGGTCCTGAACACCTGAATGTGGGTTTAATCCTAAGAACCTATACATGGGTTATGTTCCTTTAATTGGGCTTTCTTGTCTGGTTTCAGTGGGAGAGGAAGTCCCTAGACTCACAGAGACTTGATGTGCCAGGGTGGGGGGATACCCAGGGGGTCCCACCAGCTCAGAGAAGAATGGTACAGCAGGTTCTTAGGGTATAATTCCCAATTTTCTGAGAAACCTCCAAATTGTTTTCAGAAGTGGTTGTACAAGTTTGTATTCCTATAGGGCAAGTGGATCATGACCTGGTAAGACCGAAGCAGGTTCAAAAACCTGGGAATTATTATAACTGAGAATGGCAGGCCTTGGAAACAGCTCCCAGCCAGGCTCTACACATCCTGGAACATGTTCCCATTATACTCCATTGGGACGGCCATAACAGTTACGTAAGGAGAACACCTGAAGCCCATCTCCATGCAAGTTAAGCATCTCTAACATCCTAAACTGAGCCAATGGGAAGCATCTATCACTGGATCCCACCTTACCCCCACAAATTTCCTAAGGTCCCTAACTATAGAGAAATGTCATGAGGAGATTGCTCACAGCTTGCTAGCTGCTAGGCAACCTAGGATGTTTCTGTCAGTCTCAGCATACTGAGACAAAAAAGAAGCAGACTTTTTAAGCAGAGGATCCTGGTGTTTTGACAAGTAAGCTGCAAACCTGGGGAAGTGGCCTTCACGGTCCTTTTCTCATGAGAAAGTAACTTTGCTTTTAATTATAAGAAGCATCACAGCTAAGAATTGGACTGCTGGCAGAATTCTCTGTCTGCAAGGAGGCTTGGGTAACTCTGAACCAAGATAAGCTGTTGCTAGGGAAACAGCACTGGGTGAAAACTAGAAACTCTGGGAAATCTTTATTCTGCTTTGCCTTTAAACGTAGCTGGAGCTTTGAATAAACTGTGCATTGTCTGACTTGGCTGTGTGCCCCCTGTGTCCTGGTTAATGTGGCTCTACCCTTGGACCCCAATGCACTAGATATTGACACCTGTCCACATGGAATAAAATGCATGAGTTATTTCACCAAGAATTATCTGAAGGTGGCTGTCTTATTGAGCTGTGACACTCCAGGGGAGAGTTTCCTCTCCCTTGAAGCATTCATCTCTGGACTTTGGCTCCTCCCAGCAGGCCAAGCCACAGTTGCTTGACACTGTGGTTACTGGCTGTGGATTACTGCCAGTCCAACTACATCCTGCCACTCACCTAGTGGCTGCTGTTACAGTTTCTGGCTGCCCGCCTTAGTTCATCACTACTGCTGCCACTAGCACTGGGGGTGCGAAGGTAGCAAAAGAGATCCCACTGCCTACCCCGAGAGCTGTAAAATTATGGCCATTCTGACTAAGCCAAATCCTGGTGGAACCTTTCATTTTGACCTGACTAGGGATCCTTGGATTTCAACCTGTCTCCCTTGAACCTCCTGCTGTCTGTGATCCAGCATCCTTATAACATCAAGGCAGGCACACAGTCTAACACTGTATAGACTGCAGTCTGTCTTCTTTGAGCAGCCAACACAACACACTCCCACCAGCAACATAGGAATGTTCTCCATCCTCCCCATATTTACTGGCATGTTCTTGTATGAGATTTTGTTCTTAGCCATTCTGACAGGTGTAATCTCAGTGTTGTTTTGATTTGCATTTCTGTGATGACTAAGGACGTTGAACATTTCTTTAACTGCTTCTCGACCATAAGATATTCCTCTGTTGAGAATTCTGTTTAGCTTTTTACCCCATTTTATTTGGGTTATTTGGTTTGTTTGTGTCTAATTTCCTGACTTCTTTATATATTTTGGATAATAATCCTCTATCTGAAGACGGGTTGGTGAAAATCTTTTCTCAATCTGTAAGCTGTCATGTCCTATTGACGGTGTCCTTTGCCTTATAAAAGCTTTTCAGGTTCATGAGGTCCCATTTATTAATTGTTGATCTTAGTGCCAGAGTTATTGCTGTTCTGTTTAGGAATTTGTCTCTTGTGCCAGGGAGTTCAAGGTCGCTCCCCACTTTGTCTTCTATTAGATTTAGTGTGTCCTGTTTTTTGTTGACGTCTTTGATATGTATCTACTTGCATTCTTCTACATGAAGACATCCAGCTAGATTAGCACCATTTGTTGAAGATGATTTATTTTTCCATTGTATGGTTTTAGCTTCTTTGTCAAATATCAAGTGTCTGTAGGTGTGTGTGTTTATTTCTGGGTCTTTGATTTTATTCCATGAGTCAACCTGTCCATTTTTATGCCAATGCCATGCAGTTTTATTAATATTTGTTGCTCAGTAGTACAGCTTGAAATCAGGGGTGATGATGCCTCTAAAAGTTCTTTTATTATACAGGATTGTCTTAGCTCTCCTGGGTTTTTTGCTTTTCCATATGAAGTTGAGACTTTATTTTGCAAGTTCTGTAAAGGATTGTGCTAGAATTTTGATGGATATTGGCATTGAATCTGTAGACTGCTCTTGGGAAGATGGCCATTTTTACTGTGTTAATACTACCAATCCATGAGCATGGGAAATCTCATGCTCTAAGGTCTTCTATTTATTTCATCAGAGACTTGAAGTTCTTGTCATATAGGACTTTCACTTGTTTGGTTAAGTTACCCCAAAATATTTTATATTATTTGTGGCTATTGTAAAGGGTATTATTTCCCTAATTTCTTTCTCATACTGTTTATTGTTTGCATACATGAAAGCTACTAACTGTTTTGAGTTAATTTTGTATCAAACCACTTTTCTGAAGGTGTTTTTCAGCTATAAGAGTTCTCTGGTAACTGACACATTCAGAGGACGATGCTCACAGCTAACCACTGATATGATCAAGGGTTTCCCAATGGAGAACTTAGAAGACTGAAGGAGCAGGAAGGGTTTGTGACCCCAAGAGGAAAGCAACAATACCAAACAACCAGAGCTCCCCAGGGTCTAAACCACCAGCCTGGGAGCACATAGGGAGGGACCTACGACTCTAGCGGTATACGTAGGGGAGGACGGCCTTGTTGGACATAGGTGAGAGAGGAGATTCTTGGTCCCATGAAAAACGAACACAGAATGGGGGAGGGAATGTGAGGGTGAGGAGGGGGTAGTGGGGGTGGAGGGGTAGGTGCGGGCACAGCCTCATAGAAGGAATATAAGGAAGGGGGATGGGATAAGGGGTTCCTGGGTGGTGGGGGAAATGGGATAAGAGGATAAAACCTGAAATGTAAATATTATAACCAACTACATAAAAGGGGGAAAAGTTGTTAGAACCAACATTTTTTAAAAAAAATGTCAGCCCTCTAGGAAAAAAAAAATTTTTTTTTGATACTAAAACTTGTCCAGAGAATTGTAAGTTGCAGAATACACAGCCTTGGTGTATCTACTCATCAAGCAAAACGAGCAGACCTATTCAAACCTCCAGTGTCTGGGAATTCCATCTGGATGCAGTGAAGACACAGCGTCAGAAGCTTATCAATTTGTTCTTCCCCCCACCCCTCTTCTAATATCTCAATGCCCATAATCAGCTTGAAGAAGTTAAAGAAGAGTCAGTGCCCCTATTCCCTGGGCTTGGGGACTAAGGTGGTTAATATAATCAAGATAATCCAGATAATCAAATAACTCTATTAAAATTGGGGTGCAGAGCTAAACAAACAATTCTCAACTGAGAAATCTCAAAAGGCTGAGAAGCACCTAAAGAAATGTTCAACTTCCTTATTCATCAGGGAAATGCAAATCAAAACAACCATGAGTTTTTACCTCACATCAGTCAGAATAGCTAAGATCAAAAACTCAGTTGATAGGAGATGCTGGCATAGATGTGGGGAAAGAGGAACACTTCTCCTTTGCTAGTGGGATTGCAAGTTGGTACAACCACTCTGGAAATCAATCTGGTGGTTCCTCAGGAAATTTGACATAGTACTACCTGAGGACTCTGCTATACCACTCCTGGGAATATACCCAGAAGATGCTCCAACATGTAATAAAGACATATGCTTCACTATGTTCACAGTAGCATTATTTATAATAGCCAGAATTTGGAAAGAACCCAGATGTTCCTCAAAAGAGGAATGGATACTGAAAATATGGTACATTAAAAACAATGACTGCAAATGTGTGGTGGTGCAGTGTTTTAGCACCTGCCCTCTGGTGGCGGATGTGCCCGAGTTCCCGAGTTCGACTCCAGCCTGTTCTCACTGTGTCCCTCTCAGTGAGTTTCATGGGAGAAAATAAAACAATGACTGCATGAAATTCACAGGCAAATGGATGGAATGGATGGAACTAGAAAATATCATACTGAGTGAAGTAACCTAGTCACAAAAGAACACACATGGTATATAGTCACTGATACGTGAATATTAGCCCAAAAGCTTGGAATGCCCACAGTACAACTCACAGACCATATGGAACTCAAGAAGGAAGACCAAAGTGTGGATGCTTCAGTCCTTAGAAGGGGGAACAAAATAATCATGGGAGGTAGAGGGAGGAAGGGACCTGGCAGGGAGAGAATAGGGGGAGAGTAAAGGGAGAGGACAGGATCAGGTGTGAGAGGAGACAGGGAGAAATACAGAGAGGAAATTTTATGGAGGTGTGTAGTAGTGGGGGATGGGGAATTGTGAGTAGCCACTAGAAAGTCTCCAGGGAAGCAAGAGGTTCTCAGCCCCCAATGGGAACATTAGCAGAAATACCCAATAAAGGGGAGGTAGAACCTGAAGAGACAACATCCAGTAGATAGGCATGTCCCTCGTTTGAGGGATGGGATCACCCACCAATCTCAAAATTTTTAATCCATAATGGATTCTGTCTAAAGGAAATGTAAGGAGAAAGAGTGAAGCAGAGACTGAAGGAAAGGCCATACAGAGACTGCACCACCTGGGGATCCATCCCATCTGCAGACAACAAACCCAGACACTATTTGCTGATGCCAAGAAGCACTTGCTAACAGGAGCCCTGTATAGGTAGGGTATCCTCTGAGAGGCTCTGCCAGAGCCTGACCAATACAGATATAGATGCTCACAGCCAATCACTGAAGTGACCATAGGGACCTCAATGGAAGAGTTAGGGGAGGAACTGAAGGAGCTGAAGCAGATGGCAACCCCATAAGAAGAACAAGAATATCAACTAACCAGACCCCCCAAGAGATTCCAGAGACTAAAGGACCAACCAAAGTGTATGCAAAGTGTACCCATGGCTCCAGCTGCATATGTAGCAAAGGATTGCATTATTTGGCATCGATGAGAGGGGAGGCCCTTGGTTCTGTAAAGAATCAATGCCCAAAGTAAGGGGATGCTAGAGGGGTGAGGTGGGAGTTGGTGAGTGGTTGGGGGAGCACCCTTTTAGAGGCAGGAGGAGTAAAAATGAAATATGGTGTTTATGGAGGGAAAATCAGGAAGGGGGTACAACATTTAGAATGTAAATAAATGAAATAACCAACAAAAAGTTAAAAAAAAAAAACAGACACCATAGATCTAGTGTTAACAAGAAAAAGGGCATCAAGCATAAATATATCATGGAAAATATTTTCTCATTTTTATGCCAGTAAAATGGTATACTATATGGCTTATATAAAAAAAGAACTAAAAGACTTGCTCATCTCAAACACTGATTAGGTTTTAAACTTTAGAATTAAAGGAAAGAAATTTTTATAGAAAAAAAACAAGGAGAAAATTAAAACAAAACAAAACAAAACAACAAATGTTAGACTATGGTGAGGTCATGGACACTAGATGGGAGCACACTACGA
>JANHMN010000005.1:107056499-107067649 GCA_030674055.1 Rhabdomys pumilio
TCTCTCTCTCTCTCTCTCTCTCTCTCTCTCTCTCTCTCTCTCTTTCTCTCATAGAATCTGTTCCTTAACTTAAGACTAGGTGAGCAAGAAAGAACACCTGACAAATAGTGCATCGTGATTGAATGCTTTCTACAATTCTTGTATAAACACAACCTATAGTCTTCCAAAAAGCACAATATTTCATGTGCAAAATAGGATATCTAGATTTGTAAAACGGTAGTGATAAAAAGAGGTATCCTAGAAGAACACATATTTGTTTCAAATTGAGTCTCACCTGTGTCTGATGTTGTGCATATTTGTATAAATTACAGCTCTGCGGCCTGTGTCCAGTGTGGACACAGTTTTATGTTGGGCTCACTCAAACAAGGAAGTCATGACCCCTCCCTCCTACCCATCAACTTGATTTTTGAGAGCAAATGATCAGCAATACAACAAGCAGAGTGTTTTTCAGGGTAATGGATAAGTAACAGGGAGAAACCTGAGCAAAGAGAAAAGTATAGCACTTTGAGTCCTAGGGCTGAGCACTGTGTGACCTCAGCAACATGCAATTGTAGACAAAATGACTGTGTAGGAGGACAAAGCCAGCTCATCTGTGGGAAAAACTTTGAGTAACACATCCAAAGAAGCAGCTTGAGGAAAATCAAAGAGACTTGGGCAGAGACAAAGAGAGGATCTCCTGAGGCCTCAGCTAGAAGATTTCAGTGAGAAGAAAAACATCAGATTTCCTTAGATGCTGCTGGATGTGATTGCTTCAATGAGAAGAGAAGCATCCCACAGCATCTCCAGACCTGCTTACATGTGAGGTCTACATGTAACACAAACACTTACTGGTGGCAGCCATTTGACTTCATCCTGTGTTGCTGGACATGGAATCCAGCATGTCCCTGGGCATGGGAGACTTTTGCTCTACAGCTGAAATACACTCTGGTCCTTGTACCACATGTGTGTTACAACTTACTTGAAATTCCTGCATAAGTTATATGGCATCTTATTCATGAATATGAAAGCCGGTTGGGCTGCTGGCCCCAGCAGGATGGTGATAGGCATCCACGGCTTCCAGTTTATTAGAGTTTTCATAGGTAAGGACAGTTTGGGGGTTTCAATGAAAAGGGACCCTCAGGTCAGGGATACATCATTGTGTTTATGTGTGGATTCATGGCTATTTCAAAGACCAGTTTACCATAGAAATTTATGGTGGATCTAAGTCAGCAGAGACTAGTTTTTACCCAAAGTAGTTTTAGCAATTATGTATTCTTTCGAATGCTTTCACAAGGTAGCATAACTATCATTCAAATGCACAAGACACAATTTTCCAAGATAATTAAGCAATTTTCAAAAACATGCTTTCATAGAGTCAAATGGCATGTTAGATAAAACCTCTCTGTCTAGGGAGATAGTGTCTGAGTTATTCTAATCAACATTCTGCACTCTTCTGAGTGTGAAATGGAAAAGGAGTGAGATGGGAAACAATTGGTTTCAGAGCAGAGGTTGTGATGAAAAGGAGTGGCACTTGACGGTTATGGGTGTAGAAAGGAAAGACTAGAATGCATCAACCAAGAGCTTCTGTTCATAGCACAGGAATGTGTCTCCTCTGTTTGTAAGCAAATCCCCAAGAAGCAGAGTGATGTTGTCTTCAACCCTTGAGGGGAAACTCTTGAGGCCCACCTTGTGACTGTGCTGGTATTTGATAGGGGAAAGGAAGAGGACACCCAAGAACAAGTTCTCAGAGCTGTGTGGCTAAGGAAAGAACTTAGTGAAGGACATGACCTAACAAAATTGAGGAACAGCCAGCAACATCTACTTCGGTTGGACTCTAACTGAAACATCTAAATAGGAACCCTCACAGACATGGATCAGGAAAACCACAGTCAAGGAGGTGGGAAGACTAAAAGCCAGAAAACCAGGATGGGAGCATGGACTCAGGTTAGTGTCCTCTACACATGACATGGATGCTGCACTCAAAGAAATCTCAACACAGTTTGTGTAAACAAAGACTTGCATTGTGGTGGTCACAATAGTGACCATGCCAGTGCTGATGGGGGAAATTTCACAAGCCCCAATCCTGTTAGACAATGAGTTACAGACTTTCTGTGGTCGCCAAGAGAGGGAGAATCAATTCTTTGCAGAGTTGAGCACCGTGATGAGTTACTTAAGCTCACCTGGTAAGCCCTACTCCTATACACGTTGGAGCAATGTGGAACAGATTCAGAGGGATTGTGAGAACGTGTCCACAGGTCTCTGTGTCCTGCTGGATGTGCAAACATGTGTACCTGTGTAACTACCCTAATCACACAAGAATAGGTCTTGATTTCAAGAAAGCTCTGAGAGCAAATACTGGAGCAGTTCTTGCAGAGAGAGTGAGGGAGGAAAATGGTAGAAATGTGCTCCTGGACATGACATCCTACAAAAGAAACATTTTAGGTTAAAGAATAAAACACAAAAGGAGCACATTACTTGTGTCCTATACCATATGCTTCTTGTCAGGTCTTCCTCTGGAAATGCATTCATAAATCACACTAAGAGTTTTTATTCCCAGATGCTTTGGGATAGCTGTTTAGTTTTTTTGGATACAGCGCCTAACTCAGTATGTGGGTCTCCCCACGAACTCCCATAGTCCAGGCTGACCACAGACATACAGCAATCTCCCTGCCTCTTTCTCCAGAAGATTGAAGTTACAAACATGGGCCAATAATGCCCATATCCTTGTGATTTCAGGAAGAATTATTCAGAGTCCTGTACATGTTACTGAAGCAGGCCACTTACATTTATCTGGCTACCCATTGAAATATGATTTTTTTATTTTCATAATCGTACTCATTCAAAAAATATTGAGGCAGTCCACTGGCATGAAAGTGGTACCTATTATTAGGCCAATTTTCTCCTTTAATTTTGTTACTATCATGACAATATTTTTGAGAATTTGCAAGGCTGTGGTTGACTGAGGTCTTCAGCTTTACAATGGTACCCCATGGTCCTTAACATCAATCCATCAATAGAGCTGGTAACAGAATAAACAAAGGTGTGTCTGAAGGACCAGGCTTCTCTCTGAAAGAGCACGTGAATCACACAGGCAAGTGTATAGATTGTGTGGATTGGTGAAAACTGACTCACAGGAGCCATCTGATAAGGCAATATGTGTGTGGGAGAATTGGGTTCACATTGTAGGCAGGAGGACACTGTAGCCTGCAGAAAACTGTGCCTTCAGATTTGGTCTCCAGACCCTGCAGGAGAGCAGCCAATGATCAGAAGGAGATTCTCAGGGATCCTGTGGTGGGTGTCACCGCAGTTCAAGGAATGTGCCCAGTGTCTCACTTCCTTAGATGAGATTGATCCTGCCTGGGTAGGATCAAGGCCATGCATGAGTGTGACAGAGGGGAATGGACAGAACGACCATCAAATCTGGATCTTTGAAGATGGTGGAAGCAAACACCCAGCTGACTGTTTCCCCAAGGATTGGGTTTCAGAGCAGTTGAGTGTGGGAACTCAAGTGGCATCTTTGGGTTCTGAAGATCACATTCTTAGCAAAGCAGGACAAGATAGAGAGGAGGAAAAAGAGTTGTGTATATGGTGGGAAATATGGAGAGACTCATTGGAAGCAGACTCTGAAACTCCCACTTGAGTCCACCAGGATGAATCCTCTCTCCTTCAGCCATTGCACAGCAAATATTCTGCCCCTTAACAGAACTCGCTTAACCAAGGGAAAGGAAAGGATGCAGTGTAATCTCTAAGAAAGCCAAACTAGAAACCTTACTACAAACAGGAGGACATGGCTGTGTCTGGCAGTAGCCTGACTACCACGAATTACCTCCGAAGCATTACCTGTTGAAGAAAATATCCACAGAGCACACAAACCACACAACCACCACTGAGCCCTAGAATAGGAGGGCTATTCTGAGTGACACCTATGAATGGCATGCTTTCAGTAGCCATGAGGATGTCACAGTGTTTGAAAGAGGAGAAATACAATACAAAATCAAGCCCGGAATCTGTTATTCCCCCACACCACCACTGAATTCTGTGGTCACCACCTCACTTACAAAGACTTCCATTCTCCACGAACAACCAAGATAGCTTAGGCCATGCTTCAGAGATGCAAAGAAACTCTGAAGAGACAAGGAATAAGCCCACCTTGTTTGCAGACAACCTGTTAGAATGCGGGAGAAAACTTCTCTCCTGTAGCAGATTTGCTTCTAAAAGCAGAGCTCTGTGTGTCCAACCACAGAACATCCCACTTTCAGGCCACATGGACTTTATTGTTCCTCACATTTGGCAGGATGTCTCCGAACAAACACAGTGTCTCCGACCTTGTAGATTTCTGCCCTTTAGTGTAATCATCTACTTCTAATGCAATTCTAGTGCAATCCTACTTCTGCATCTTTCCTTCCTTTTGGGGGACTTGCCTTCCTTTGCAATTTCAGGTGTAGTTGGAATCATCTGTACAGCTCGTGCCTCATTGCTAACCTCATGCTTCAGATAGTGTCTACCTGCTCTCATGGTGCATGGATCTGATGCTCTCCTTCTGGCCCTTACTCTCAAGAGTAATACATGGGAATGGAGATGACAGTCCATAGTGTGCAAGCGAAAGAGGGGATTTTCAAAGATTTAATTGGTAAATTCTGGATTTGCCAATTTTTATGATCTTTATTTTCTCTGAATTCCTTTGCAAAACTCTTGAATTGCACTTTTCTGGCTGCAAAGACCCTGCAGGCTCTGCTGTGTGGGTAAAAAGAAAGCACACTCTCCATCCTCTATCCTCCTTGGAAGTAACACAAGATATATGTGTCAGAGATGGTGTCAGCTGAGAAAAACCATCATTTACTGCAATGTGTCTGGTAAGACATTGGTGAGACTGGAAAGGATGTTGAGAGACTACATACTGTGTCAGCCTCCCTCACCCCTTAAAACCCCACCCCCTCTCTGTCTGTCTCTCTCTTTCTTTCTTTTTCTTGTCTTTTCTAAGTTTTCATTTTCTTTCTTTCTTTTCTTTTAGTTATTTTCTTCTTTCTCTCTTTTCTCCCATCTTTTCATGTTTCTCTCCTGTTCCAGCTATCACTCCCTCACTTCCTTCCTTCATCATCCCACATAGCATTTCTCTGCATACCACAGCCGTCATGGAACTCACTTAGTAGACCAGGCAGGCCTCACACTCTCAGATGTCTTCTGCTTTGCTGCCAGTTCTGGTTTCACATTACTTGTGTTTGCATCCCAGCTGCACCATTTGGAAACATGTGTCTATACCCTAGCTGTACCATTGGATCTCAGTCCAAACCCTACCATTTTTGAGCTTCTGTCTATGTCCCAGCTGCAACATTGCATCTGTTAGTAAGCTAATCTCCACCGTTAGTAAGCTTGCATCTATACCAAGATCACCATTTGTAAGCTTGTGTCTATGTCCAAGCTCTATTGTTTGTGATCATTTCTCTATTTCTCATCCCCATCGTTTGTGACCTAGGCTTTATGACACAGCTCTACCAATTGTGAGCATCTATGTCCCAGCTCACCATTTGTGAACTTGTCTCTATGTCCCAGCTCAATCACTTGTAGAACATGCTATGCTGCTTCTCTTAGCACTGGAGCTATTTTTGTGAAAGGGGGTGTGTCCCTAAGGATCCCACATTGGAAGATCTCTTTGCGATGGTTGAGTGAAATTTGAAACTCAACCATTTTGAACACTAGCCTGACACACATTATATCGGAGGTGTGCCTTCACTCCTGCAAACTCCTCTTCTGTGCAGAACACCCACACTGACAGAGTCATCTGTTTGAACTCAGGGCTGTGAATCTGAAGGGATGAGAGGCCACCATCGTCTTCCTGCTGTCCACAAGATCCCTGAACCTTCTTTCAGAACCATGGAAATTCTCATGCTCCTATGTTCAGATCTGAAGGAAGATAAACCTACCTCTTCAGGCCTCTCTCAATGAGTTTGGTTGGAACGGAGTTCTGGATATGTCTAGGAACAATGATTTCTTCAGAGTGCTTCTTGAATTTCTCATTGGCTGGTGTTTGGAGCGACCAATGGGTACCATTCAAAGGGCTCTGTAGGGAAATCAGAGTTAAACATTTTCTACAAATGCTACAACCTATGATTTCTAACAAACGGACTGACTGTGTAAGCAAAGGTGCCCTGTATCCAGTCGCAAGCCTGGTGAAACTTAGTTCTCAGGAGTGTCCCTCTCTGAGCACTTGTTGGGTGGTAACACTCAGATTGGAGGCTATGGCCATATTTCTTCACCAGGGAATGTTCCTGTAAATTCAAGGTCTTGCAAATATGCATGCACCTGTGTGCACCATCCCCATGTGCCACTTGACAAAGGACATGCCAGAGAGAGCTGTAACTCTCACATGTTGGGGTGGGGATTGGGGTGTATCATAAAACTGTCTGCTGAAGTGCAGATTACCCTGGGAAACGGGAACAATCATCTGACCCTGATGTGGCTCATCTCTTTGCACTCACACTGACAGACATCTTTGGACTTGTCCCACTTGACCCTTCTACATTCATCAGCTTTCTTAGTATCTACCTAAAGAGCCTTCTGGACACATGTGGGATACCATGCTTCCTCCATACGGTAGCTAGTTACCTTTCCCTACACCTGCCACGGAGTAAACCTGAAGGTTCTTGCTGAGGGTCAATAAACATCCTGTAAAAATCCTATTCACATACAACCATCAGTTGGAAATCCAGAGGTCCTGCAAAGCCATACACAGTCTACTATGGTGGTGAGTTCATAAAATGTCCAAAGTGAGCATGCACAAGAAAATGATGTCTCATAGATTTTCCTATTCACGAATATTGATTGGTAAAAGGTTACAAAACTGCTCGCCCAGATGCAGACACCCACAGTCAAACACTGGGCACAGAGAAAGCCCCACTTGAAGATCTCCATTGGATTCCTCTCTTTGGAGCTCAAGGATGCCAGCTAAGAAGGAGAGAGAGAGGATTGCAGGAGGCAGAGGAGTCAAGGACACCAGGAAAACCTGGCCCCCAGAATTAACTTAGCAGGACTCACAAGAGCTCACACAGACCAAATTGACAATCAGGGAGTCTGTCTGAGTCTGTGCTAGGTTCTCTGCAAATATAGATGGGGCTCCTCACAGTGAGAGTGAAGGTGTGTCTCTGAGTCTTTCTCTTGATCTGAGGACCTCTTCCCTCCTACTGTGTTGTCGCCTCCAGTCATGAGAAGAGGGTTTGTGCCTACTCTTCTGTATCTGGTTATGCCATGTTCAGTTGATGTCACTGGGAAGTATGCTAGTATCTGAACCAAAATAGAGAAGGAGTGAACCTAGGACAGGGAGAATTGTGAGCTGGAAGGAGTGAGTGGAAGAATAACCAATGTCCTGATGTACTTTACGATTCTATGAGAGAAGAAGAAAGAGAAAAATAAAAAGGGAAATAAAGAATGTTAGCCAACACTGTATACATTGCTTAATTCTCCTTCCTATTTTGCCATCGCTAATAACTTGCTGATGAGGACAGGGAAAACTGGGAACACCTGATTGCTCTGAAATGTGGTTTGGATCTCCAATAACATTGCAATTCTAGTTGCCAGCACCCATTCCCATGCACAAGTCTAGATGGCCAAGGAGTAGCAATCACTAGTTGTCATGGACAATCTTGGCTAAACAATAGCCATTACAAGGATGTGAACACTCGCTTTGTAAATTCTCTGACCATGCCTTAAGCCTTACAGGTCAAAGGGGTATCTGATAGATTCTGTCCAGGAATACACACCCTTTGTAGTTCAATCGGTTTTCCACCAGTGCTGTACCAATAAGCCACCTATGCTTTGACTTCAGTTGGCTATCCTTGTTGCCCATCACCTGAGACAAACCAGGTGCTGCTGGAGAGGCTCCGAGTTCCCTCCTGTGCTCTCCCTTCACCCTCTTCCAGCACCCCACTCAAAGCAGTGTCTCTCTGGACTGAGGTCAGGCCCACTGCAGATTCCAAGGTCCAACCGAAACACTAAAGGTGTGCTCATAGAAGTCCCAGGAGTGGTTGGCAGTTGCATCCCCTTCTGCAGACTGCTCCTGGAACCTCCTGAGTTATTTAACCTCCCTTCTATTTCAGTGACTCACATCAGCCTTCATATATGACTGTGGCAGATGTTATCAATACTGGTGGACTTTATTTTCAGGCTTGGATTATTTACTTTTGTTTCATTTTTTGAGAGAGGGCGTCACTCTGTAACCATGGCTGCCCTGAAGCTTACTCTGTAGACCATATTGTTCATGAATTCCCTGCCTCTGCATCTTGATCCCTGGGGGCTGATTGTGGCCCCCTCAACAATTATGGAGATCTTCTGTGCCATGGGATGTAATAAGATATATGTCACATAGATTCAAGTCTAATGCGCTTCCTAGAGCCATATGACCTGTGTAGGTCCAGTTTCTTCATCCAGAAAAGAACCAAATGTTCTCCACAGGGTTTGAGACCATTAGATCACAGACATGTCACTAGACATGATGGACAGGATACAACTCCTCAGGGAGGCCACACTTAGCTGATAAGCAAACATAAAAGATGTGCCTGATCTCGAGAAACATTCTCTGCTCACCTGATGATGACAGATCACCTTTCACTGTCTCTGGACCCTGTCCCACGCTGTCTGGATGCCCAACTCCAATTCAGTTTTTCCTACTACCAGATGTTGTCCAATGGAGCGTGGCCTTGGGAGGAGACAGGCACCCGAGCTCTCAGAGCTGAGGGTCTGTGGATAGTGCTGAGAAGCTGGGCCCTCCTGCACAGATCTCTCAGGAACTGGTTTCTTAATGTGGCCAGAGCCTCTGCGAGGAAGTAGGAGTCTTGAGAAGATTGGCTTTTTCCCTGCGGGGAGAGGGCAAGTTAGAAAAAGGAGGAAAGACCAGGGTCCTGATGGCAGTCAGCTTATGGCAGTGATGAGCCAATAATTTTTTTTGTCTTTTCTTTCGAAATCAAGTTCCACTCCTTAATTGAGGACCCTGAGATCATCAGGCCCCCATCCCCTTCCCAGCCCTGGTGGATAATGTGGCAATACATTGCCAGCCCTGCCAAGGGCTCTGGTGTCATGTTGGGAGTCATTGTGACACAAGCAGTGTCTCCATGGTGCTTAGTATGACCTAGCAGTGCAGGGATGGAGAAACTGGTCATGAACTCTGTCCTCGGGGTGCTGGTTTAGGGGAAAATTTGCATGGTTAGGGGCACTGAAAAGGACTGAGAATCTCTGTGTAACAGGCAGTCATTGCCTTTCTGTAAAAACCTACCACAGAGCACTAATTTCCTTTGTTTGTTTTTGTGTGTGTGTGTGTGTGTGTGTGTGTGTGTGTGTTTCTAAGCGCAACACAGGGAATCTGCTCAGTATGTCTTTCAGCCATCATCAAGCACATTGAAGCCTTAGCTTGCTGCTCAAGCAAAGGTGTATACCAATGTGAACCCCCATGTAAACATTTAAATTTGATGACTGCATTCATTTGGAGTGTGTGTGTGTGTGTGTGTGTGTGTGTGTGTGTATGCCAGGTGTGGTGTTATCGCTTATGTGTGGAATTGTGTCTGTGTGTGTGTGTGTTTGAAGAGTCCATATAGCTCAGGCCAGCCTCAAATTTCCTTTCTCACCAGGACAGCCTTGAGATTTTGATCCTCCAGCCCCGACATCCCAAATGCCAGAATTAGACACCTGGTCCACTACACCTGCATTATGTAGTGCTGGAGACCAAAGTAAGGACTTCCTGCATGTATCCCAGGCATCAGGGTATCAAAAGACCTGCAGTCCCTGCCCCCAAATGGCTTTGTAGGTATAGAAATAAAGGGTTTCTGCACAACCGTGCACACATGATTGCCACGGTACTTAGCCTATTCCTCAGGCTACAGGATCCTTAGTTGATCCCCTCTGACATCCTCCTTAATCTCTCCTTACCCAAACAGAACCTCTGAAGAGCCAGGCATCTTCTAAGAGGGGTAACATGATGTCTCACCAAGTGATTGCTGCACCGTTGAGGTGTTGTGTTCATCTTCTCCTCACCATCTCTCTGGTTGATGTCAGAAAGTGGAGCAGGGAGGACTGTGCCACGCTGCACCCAATGGAGGACAGAACAGGCCCTTGAAGCTCCCTGCAAAGCTAGGCAGGTAAGTCTTAACTGCGGTGCTGTGATGCCATGTGCGGTTGCCTCCCAGCTCCACATCTCCACCCTCATCTGGGTGATGGTCCTGAGTTCTAGTCTCTCCCAGACCACACTCACCTGATGTTCCCAGGGACCCTGGACACTGTGTACCCACTTGAACTCATGCTGGCCAAACGTTTGTGAAAATACAGCTTCCCTAGTCTGGGTAATTCTTTGACAGCCATCTCCCAGCCTGTCCCCACAGCCTTAAAATCCTTCACTGTTCTCACATTCCCTGACACAACCTGGGTGTTACCAAAACGTGCCAAATCTTCTTACCCACTAAAGCTTCTCTTCCCTGATTCACTCATAATCGGCAGGAAGTGAACACAAGGAAGGTACCTGCTATCCAGAGACCTCTTCTCATGCTGTTGTGATCATTGCTACTTGAATAGAGCATGTTATTGTATGTGGTGTATGTATGTGAATGGACATGTATGTATTTGAGTATGGGTGTCTGTATGTGTATATGTTTATATGTATATGTAATGTACACATATATGTACATACATGTAAATACACACATACACACAAATACACACACACACACACACACACACACACACACACACACACATATATATATACATATGAATGTTTTCCACATATAGCCTAGGAGGTCCATGTGCATAGTTGTCTGGAATCTCCGGAGAACAGCAGGGTATGGAATGTTGGATAAGTTTTATCTCAGTCGACAAGCAGATGGTGAGAGGCTGCAGCCTGCTGTGGAGATAGGGAAACAGAATCTACTTTCACAGTGTCCATGAAGGTGACATAAAGTGGAAGAATGTCAGAAGGGAAGGATGTGACACCTTTGTGGAGTGGGCTGAGAGGGAACTTCTGCCTTCTCTTCACTGGACTAGGAGAGAACACCATCTCAGCAGCAGCTCTCTGCAAGGAGCTGTTGATTTCGGGAAATGTGTTCCAGGCTCTCAGTGTACAACACACAATGAAGGACCTCACTTTCCAAGTCACATTTCCCCCTCCTTTACTCTATCAACAAGGTGGCAAGGGA
>JANHMN010000005.1:107067749-107078433 GCA_030674055.1 Rhabdomys pumilio
AGGCTGTCTTAGAGGATAAATCATTGTATCCAGGCATAAAGGAGGGGGCATCTTACAGGGAGGCCAGAATCTCGAGAAAGCCCGTGTCTGTGGTATTATTCATTTTAGTTAGAGGTCCCAATTGATAATACTGTCCCCATAGTTGGTGTAAGGACAGCTGTGGCTGCTGTCTCCCCTGTGGGTTGGTGTCCTGAAGGCACTGAGTTAACCCTGGGAGAGCAGAGCCAGGTTGGGAAGGGGAAGTGTGTTAGATTTTAATAGGGTGATTTTTTAAAACCAATTCTGAAATATTGTAGCAAATATTTAGAGAGATATTTTCCTAATTCCAGTCTTTTCTTTTTTGACATACATCTCTCATAATTGTTGTGCCATTGTATGTTACAATATGTGGATATAATTTGATAAAAGACTTCTGGGATCTGGAAAGATCTCTGTACGTAGGAGCTCCGGCTACAGAGCAGACAGAACACCCCTTTCTGGGGGTCTTTACACATTCACACATAGCAGTGTTTTTAAGTGTGCTGAGACCGTGTAATGTGCTACCTACTGGTTTTAACCTGAACACTGAATACGAGCGTTAGTAATGTAAAGAATGTCCGAAAGTATACGCTGCTACTCAGTGTAAACACGTTAGGATTATTCTGCCTTTGACTGATGAACTAAGGCTCAAAGTGTTTATGGTTTTTCCCTGTAGAAACAGCAAATTGCTGGGCTGAGGTCTATTTCATCCTGAATCATATGCTTATTTTTCCTCTCCCGACACTCAGAAATAATAACCTCTCCACTTTACTCCTGAGATTTTAAATTTAAAGCTTCCGGAAGGAACACTGTAGAATTTGCCATCTTGGTAAATCCCTAACCCTACCTTGGTTAGTTTTGTTGTTGTTGTTTCTGGTTTTTTTTTTTCCTTTCTATTTTTTTTCTTTTTTTTTTTTTTTTTTTTTCTTTTTGAGTGCCATATCCAGGTGAAGCCTGAACCTTCCCAAGATCTTTTTCTAAAATCTGTGGCTGTTGTTACCTCTGGTAGAATCCCTTTCAGGAAGGGGTTTTTCTGCCTAAGGGGACAGCGGTGCCATTCATCCCGGTTGGAGGCCTGATTCCGGGGCTGGGGGCCCATACGTGGAGAGGGGAGGGGCCAGGGGGCGGCCCCCTTGTGACCAGCCCTGAAGAGAGGTCAGAGAGAAGACTGGCAGAGGAGCGCCTGGACAGCAGCAGCAGCAGCTGACTTTCTAGATCAAGCGCGCCTTGGGGCCCCAGGTAACAAACCCAGACCTTTTTACAAATCCGCGGGCTTGGGGAGCTGCCGTGGTTGCGGAGAGGGAGCATGCACTTTGGGGGTCGCGTACTGTGGATAGGGGTGGTCACGCGTGAAGGGAGTCTGAATTCTGGGGGAAACCCTAGGAAATGAGAGGACAGGAGCAAGAAACGGGGTGTGAGGGCACAGGCACGAAAGAGCAAGAGAGGGCGCTCGAGCGTGGCACACAGCAAGTGCGCTTAGGAGTAGAGGCTGGAAGCATAGGTAAGAAAGAAGCCAGGGGACACTTTCGTCCACTGAGTCAGTTTTTTTTACAAAGATAACCTCCTTTCAGCCATATTTAACATACATTGTTGACTCAAGGGGTTTAAAGATGCAAGGAAAGAACGTAGAGAAAGGTGCGCCAAAGCGAGGCTGCACAGAGCGCCGAAAAGACAGCGGGTTATGCCTTTTAAAAAGAGTTGCCATCCTTTTCACCCTAAAGCTCAGGCCAGTCCCCTTTCCCCCCTCCCCCGTACCCGCAGTTCTGGCGGCCTTTGGAGCAGGTAGCCGCGGGCTCGGGCTCGGCACGCCACGCGAGCCCCGGTGCAGGGGCGGAGCCGCGGCCGCGCGCGGGGCTCGCGGCAGGGGGAGGGGCTGAGGCTAACGGCACCGCGGCCATGACGCCGGGCTGGCCGTCCACACGAGTTCCTGTCTCCCTCCACCCATAGTCATAGCTCATTCCCAGACGCGTTTCTTCCCAGGCTTGGGAGTGAGCCGATGGCCCACGTTCGAGAAGCGTCCCGGTCCTCCCGCTCCGTCGCCTGTTGGAGTTCGGGAGGTGGTCGAGGAGCCTGTTTGGAGCAGGCGGCTGAGAATGCATCGAGAATGGAGCAGACGATGCGGGGTACACAGGGAGCCCAGGAGATGAAGCCGGAGCTGTGGCCGGAGCCCAAGCCCACGTCGGAGAACTTAACAAGTAGGGGCAGTGGCAGCGATGAGAAGGTGCTCCCTTCTATCCCGGCTGCTTGTCACACCAGCTCCAGCTCGGTTTGCCCGCGCCGCAAGCCCCGCCCTCGGCCCCAGCCCAGGTCCCGCTCCAGGGGAGGGCGTGGGCTCAAGGCCCCACCCCCGCCTCCCGCCAAACCTCCGCCTCCCCCGCCAGCGCCACCACCTCCACCCCCGCCCCAGCAGCGGTCGGTGGCCTGGCGCAATTCCAGGCGTAGATCCAGGCCTGGATCCAGACCCCCAACACGGAAAAGCTACTCTAGTGACCAAGACTGCTCTGGGGATTTTGATGACGCAGACGCAGAGTACAGGTTACTGGAGGTAGCGTCTAATAAGGGTCCCACAGGCTGCTCTCACGTAGAGAGCTTTAAAGTAGCTAAAAACTGGCGGAGGAACCTGCGGATGCTCTATCAGCGTTTCATTTGGAGTGGAACCCCGGAGACTAGGAAGCGTAAGGCAAAGTCATGCATCTGTCATGTATGTAGTACTCATAAGAACAGACTCCACTCTTGTCTGTCCTGTGTATTTTTCGGATGCTTTACTGAGAAACATATTCATACTCACGCAGAAACAAACCAACACAATTTAGCAGTAGACCTCTATCATGGGGTTATATATTGCTTTATGTGTAAGGATTATGTATATGACAAAGATATAGAAAAAATTGCCAAAGAAACAAAAGAGAAAATTCTGGGACTGTTATCGTCCAGTGAAGGAGATATATCATATCAGCAGTTAATGGCATATGAGGTTGAAGAAAATCAATCAACCTGTGAGTCAAATCAGGAAACCAGTTTGGTAAAGCCCAAGAAAAAGAGGAGGAAAAAGACAGTGTATTATACTGTAGGCCTCAGAGGGTTAATTAATCTTGGGAATACTTGCTTTATGAACTGTATTGTCCAGGCCCTGACCCACATTCCGCTACTGAAGGAGTTCCTCCTTTCGGACAAGCACAAATGTATGATGACAAGCCCCAGCTTGTGTTTGGTCTGCGAGATGTCTTCACTTTTTCAAGCTATGTACTCGGGGAACCAAAGTCCTCATATTCCCTATAAGTTACTGCACCTGATATGGATCCATGCAGAACATCTAGCTGGGTACAGGCAACAGGATGCCCATGAGTTTCTCATTGCAATATTGGATGTGTTGCATAGACACAGCAGAAATGATGGCATCGAGCCAGAAGGTAACTCCAACTGCTGTAATTGCATCATAGACCACATCTTTACAGGTAGTCTGCAGTCAGATTTGACATGCCAAGTCTGTCATGGTGTCTCTACTACTATAGACCCATGCTGGGACATTAGCTTGGATTTGCCTGGGTCTCATACCACAGGGAGGGCAAGTAGCACATCGAGCAGAGATGGCCAGAAGCCACGAGTCATCTCACTTACAGATTGCCTGAAGTGGTTTACAAGGCCCGAAGACCTAGGAAGCAGTGCCAAAATCAAATGCAGTCGATGCCAAAGCTACCAGCAATCTACCAAACAACTCACAATGAAGAAATTACCGATTGTGGCCTGCTTTCATCTGAAACGGTTTGAACATTTAGGCAAACAGAGACGCAAGATTAATACTTTCATCTCATTTCCTTTGGAACTGGACATGACTCCCTTTTTGGCCTCTACTAAAGAAAGCATCATGAAAGGCCAGCCATTAACAGAGTGTGTGCCCAGAGAGAATAAGTATTCTTTGTTTGCAGTGATTAACCACCATGGAACTTTGGAAAGTGGCCATTATACCAGCTTTGTCCGGCAGGAAAAGGACCAGTGGTTCAGCTGTGATGACGCTGTAGTCACCAAGGCTACAATGGAGGAGTTACTCTACAGTGAAGGGTATCTACTGTTCTATCACAGGCAAGATATAGAGAAAGAATAATCTTACCCAGAACGGTTTCCAGACCAAAAAATAAATAAATAAAAGTTTAAAAAAAGAGTAAAAAATAAGAAAGAAAACAAAAAAAGAAGAAAAACAAAAAGGAAGAAAAATAAAAAAAGAAGGAAAAGAAGAAAAAAAAGAAGAAAAGAGAAAAGAAAAAAAAGAGTAAGGATCCTGAAGAGACTCACAACACAAGCCTACCTGGATGGACAATTGTAATGCCATTATAACAACAAGCACCTCTTAAAGAAACACAAAAATCTACCTGGAGTGGACAATGACAAGTGGCACTTTGGCATAAAGGAACTATTTTACCCTGACCCATAAGTCTATGGGAGGAAGACATTGAATTTTCAATCAGTGGCCATTAGCCTTAAGAACTGGGGGGAGGGGGGTGTCAGAGGGAGGGGAGAAAAGGAGAGATTGAAAAGGGTCACAAAAAGCAAATTAGATGAAGTCTCAACTTGGAGGGAGGAGGATCTTCTCAAATTACTTTTTATTTCTTCAAAGATATTGTGTTAAGTGTGTGGGGGGATATATTTTAAGAAAGGGGTTTTTCATTGATTGTAGTTATAGTTTTGAGTGCACAGATAGTCTGGAAAAAAACCAAATATTTTAAACAAGAAAACTTTAAAGCTTTAAGATAAAACCATTAAGAAACACTTTTGAAGGTTTTAAGAGAACATTTTAAATATTAAAATTTTAAGTTAAGTATTTTAGAAGAAATATTTTTAAATGCTTTTAATTTAAAATGATTCCAAATTGTTAGTATGTGAAAATAGAGTATTTAGAAATTTTTGCAATTTAAGATAAAATATGAACATTTATAAGATGGTTAGTGAAAAAAACACTAAGTTAAAAACAGTAAAGAAAATCTTAGAAAATGAAAACATTTGGATTTTAAATATTTAAAGCATAAAATATATACATTGGGAAGACCAAAATTTACAAAAAGTATACTAATAATAATTTTAAAAGTAAAATTTAAAGGCATATAGAATGAAATGAAATTTTAAGTTAAATTCAGGTAAGGTGGTTTAAAAGAAGGAAGTTTAGAACTATTGAAGAAAATAGGTAATTGGTTTTAAAGATTTCAATTTCTTTTAAATATTAAGTGAGAGCCTTCTGTAAATTCAGCTGCAGAGATTTCAGTATAAAAACAAATTTTAAGTTTAGAAAGAATATTCTCATACAAATTCTCACCTGAAAAAACATGTAAATAAGATCATATTTGAAAGGTGAAAGTTTTATTTTGTACTTAAGCACACTGAAATATAGATGGATATAAAAGATATAAACGATAGAGAATGAGAAGACAAAATGGTTTGTGAACATATGTATTTTTTTAATCTTATGTCAATGCAGATAACTATATTGGAAAAGGTAATGCCATCAAGATTTTTCCCATTTAGAACTCATTATTCATATACATATTTAGCTTCTGAAGGAAAGCTTTTAATAATTTTGTGGCTTAGAGTAATTAACTCATAACTGTGAAGCTTTGGCTTTTGGTGTTTTTAGCCCCATGGTCTGACTGAAAAAGTGGCAGGGACCCTTAACTGAGGAAACTCCCACCCTCTCTGCCTTCAGTCTTTTGCCTCATGGGGAAACAAGATATTTTAATTTCTACAGTAGAACTATAAGTTTGTGTTTAACAGTCCTGCTAATTCCTTATCCCTCTTCATGCCCACCCACCCCATTCCTCTTTCCCTGAATCCCCTACTTCCCTGGCCTTATCCCAGCCTGCAAGGATCCTTTCTTAGCGTATACCTGGTGACTTCATTCCTTTAAGATTAACTCCCAGATAACTTCTCTGGAACCATCCCTGGATCCCCTATGCAGGCATAAATTAGATAGTCCCTATCCCCATCTCTCCTACTGTGCCTCCAAAGTACTTCGTCTATACCTCGATGAATAGTACTTATTCGACTGTGATTCTGCTGTAGCGTTGTGATTGTCTACCTCTCTGCACCAGACCCTGAGAGCAGAGGGACAAGCCTTATTCATTTTTGTGTTAATAAATGTTTGTTGAATGCAAAAGCAAGTTTCATTATTTGCTCTGTTCACCCTGTTAGGAATATATTTTCCCACATTTCACCTAGCTCTCATTAAACGCCCAGTGTTGCAATACAATATGATAAAGGTTGTATTCCCCCAGAGACAGTGCGTGAAATGTTCCTTAGCTTTTTAGGGAATAGCTTAACAAAGGGTATACTCACTGAGGGAATAATCAGGAGTGTGCGGGGGGGGGGGGGGGGGGGGGAGGAGGGAGAGAACCAGAAATAATAGAGGGAAAAGCACCCAGCCCTGGAAGACTGGATGGACAGTGGGGACCAGCAGCTGAAGAAGCTGAGCTCTCTGGTATGTATATGACAACACTCCTATCACAGTTTCCCACACCTTCCCACAGTGAGGCAGTGTAACTTTCCACTCCACCACAGACTTTTATATCACACTCTGTCATGACTGCATAGCAGAAAAGTGACATCTGGTGGCTGTAGTTTGTCTGTTTAGCAGTTCGTTCTGCCACTATTCTTTGTGGTCTAGATGAGGGTTTGTGTACTGGCTGGTTTTGTGTGTCAACTTGACACAAGCTAGAGTCATCAGAGAGGAAGGATTCTCAGTTGAGGAAATGCCTCCAATGAGATCCAGCTGTAAGGCATATTCTCAATTAGTGATCAAGGGTGAGAGGGCCCATTGTGGGTGGTGCCATCCCTGGGCTGGTGGTTCTCGGTTTTATAGGAAAGCAGGCTGAGCAAGCCAGGAGAAGCAAGCCAGTAAGCAGTATCCCACGATGGTCTCTGCATCAGCTCCTGCTTCCAAGTTTGAGTTCCTGTCCTGACTTCCTTTGAAGATGAACAGCAATGTGGAAGAGTAAGCTGAATAAACCCTTTCCTTGCCAGCTTGCTTTTTTGTCTTGGTGTTTCATCACAGCAATAGAAACCCCAAGACAGTATGAATCCCTTTGCCCTGACTCTCCCTGTGCATAGTGAGCCCATCACTCAACATAGGCCATGTTAATTTGCAATCTTCTCACACAGTTGGAAAGCAAAATAGAAAGCAGCAGGGGCCAGGAGCCCAATATCCCCAAAGGAAGTCAGGACAGGAACTCAAACAGGGCTGGTACCTGGAAGGAGGAGCTGATGTGAGACCATGGTAGGATACTGCTTACTGGGGTATGTCTCAGGGGTATAACTTCCTTCTACTATACCTCCTAAAGGTTTCACAACCTCCTGGTGGCTACAGACTAATGACCAGTGACTTTAACATGCATGTACTTTTGGAGGACATTTAACTGCCAAACCATAACAGCCTGTTAGCAGTTATTACCTAAATGTAATGTGGCAAATAGCAAGAATCCAAATGTAGTTCCTAGCTTGCAGAAACTTGGCCTGGATCTTAGTCTGCCTGTGTTGTAATAAAATGCCTAAGCCAGAGCAATTTTAAAGAACAGAAGTTTGTTCTTACAGTTCTAGAGATTAAAAAGTCCAAGATCGAGGTGTCATTAAGGCTGATGTCTGGGTAAGGGCTGTGCTTTTTGCCACGATGCTGTCTTGGCCCAAAGATGAGAACATCCTGTTCTCAGTTGGTGGACAGAGCGAGAAAGCCAATGAAGACCTAGCAGATCCCACTCAGCCTTAAGAGCATAAATTCACGCATGATGGCTGAACATTTTGACTTATTCTCCAAAGAGTCGTGCTCATTAGTACTGTTGAATTGAAGATTAATTTTCAATGTACAAATTTTTGAGATTCAGACTGTAGCAGTCGTCAAGCTATGCACTGTCTGTATAAGCGTCTAGAAAGGCCACTGCTGATCACGTGGTTTTAGCTGCCACAACCAACCACACGAAAGACTTACTGGTTTCAAATGAGAATGTTAAATTTCAGTGAACACAAACAAAGCTGCAGTTACAGAAGCACTGGAAAGGAGCCCCAAGCCATGCCATGATCTCCTGGATTATAGTCATTTGTTAATGTTAATTCGTCTTTCCCTTAAAGCAGAGGTTCTCAGCTTGTGTGTCTTCACCCCTTTGGAGATCAAAGTACCTTTTCACAGGGGTCACATATTAGATATCCTAGCTATCAGATATTTATATTACTGTTTTTAACAGTAGTAAAATTAGAGTTATGAAATAGCAACAAAAATTAATTTATGCTTGCGGGGGGTGGGGTGGGGGGTATCACCACAACGTGAGAAAGTGTTTTAAAACAGTGACCGCATTAGGAAGGTTGAGGACTGCTGCCCTAGAGTCCCACAGTTTAGTTTAAAAAGGAAGAATGAATAACAGGACAGGAGCCCCATATTTGGGGACTTGGATATTTGAACATACGAAAGACTTAGATCTGAGGTTTGGAGCTTGCATCAGGAATTGGAGTAGCAAACATCCAAAGCTACAGCAAGACAAGTAGAAGGAGGACTGGAGTCACCACTAGATGCCCAGGAAGATCCTGGGGAAGGGCATAGAGAGGTGCACAGAAAGTGGGAGAGGGGCAATAGTTTATTATTTATTAAAGACTGTCGTTGGTGATCCCTCTGTTCACCTAACAGTAGAGCCCAGAGACATTACAACAGAGGAAACAGATTCTGCATCTATTGAAAGACACCCGCATAGACAGCCCTGGTCTAGACAACCTCCATGGATCCTGCCTCAGACTGGACCCCCTAGGACTCTCTCCTCATTTCTTATTCCAAGCCTTTGACAGAAGAGGAGAGTTTACATACAACTACCCACAATGAAGGAGGATGGTCACAAGAGACTTCTGGATCCCAGTCACACGGAAGGGAGAGTGATTTGAATTATAGAATAAATTCCCAAGGAAAATTGTGCCTTTTTCCGCTATTCAGTGTAAGAGTATTTATTTCCTTAGCCACAGCTAAGAAAAGAATCTTTCATTTCATCCTTTCTATCATTTGTAGATATGAAACTATAGTTTCTACGCATGAAACTATGGGAAATTGTGATGGAATCATTGGCTAGTTAAGCAACCTGTGGCTTAAATCCTCACCCTTCAGAGACTACCTTACATACTTTAAAAAGAGGTTTGTTTTTATTATTTTAAGTCTCTGCGTGTGTGTGCGTGTGCAAGTGTGAGTGCGTGTGCGTGTGTGTGTATCTGTGTGCTTGTATGCATCTGAGGGCAGGTGCTGCAGGGGTCCAAAATGTCAGATTCCCCTGGGGCTGGAGGAGTTACAGGGTACAGTACAAGCACAGCTGCTTGAAGTGAGTACCAGAATTTGAATTTGGGACCTGTAGAAAAACAGTATGTGCTCTTAAGGATTGAGACATCTTCTGAGCTGCATTATGTCTTTTATGCAAAGTCAAATAGGGACTATAAATATAGTCAGAAGAATAGGAATGCTAGGTGTTTTTCAACTTGACATAAGTTAGAGTTATCTAGAAAGAAAGAACTTCAGCTAGGAAAATGCTAAGCTAGTGGGAGCGGGATTTTGTGAATAATGATTGATGTAAGAGGGACCAGATCACTCTGAAAAGTGCTATACCTAGGCAGATGGTCCTGGGGTATATGCAAAAGCAAACTGAGAAGACTGAGAGGCACAAGAAAACAAGCAGCATTTGTCTGCGGCCACTGTTTCAGGTCCTATTTCTAGGTTCTGCAATTGAGTTCCTGCCCTGAATTCCCTCAGGGAGAGAGTGACCCTTGAGTTGTAAGCTCACACACACCTTTCCTTTCCAAGGTTGTTTTTAGTCATGCTGCTTGATCACAGCAATAGAAAACATAACTAAGACAGTAGACCCTGACAGAGGCATTTATTCATTGCAAAGGAAAAGTGGACAGTCCTGTGGAACAGAACTGGAAACACAAAGCAAAACACCTATACACAAAACAGATTGCTCATGGGACTTGAAGAGAGGGCAAGAGACCCACAGGAAAGCAACAAAGGTTAATGTCAGGTAATAAGGGAAGTACAACAAACTGTAATCCAGGGCTTGATGTGTAGATCTGGGTGTGCCACTGGTTTAAAAATATTGAGAAGAAAATGTTTAAAGACAATCTCATCCACGATTTGTCCCAAAATATATAACATGAAGATAAATGTCACTTTTATGAAAAAATGCCATGTAGGAAAAATTACAAGCAGGCACAAGGCACAGGATTTGAATAATTAAAAAACAAACAAACAAATACCAGGTCTGGGCAAATTAGATGATTTGGGATTTCGTGGAAATGGCCTAATCCACTGATTTAACAATGCAGCCAGATTAGATGTGGTGCATTGCAGGGGCATGAACCCTGACTAGAGAAAAAATTTATCTAAAATTTTTATCTAAAAAATTAACCATTGTGTTGAAATCAAAAACTCATCCCTCCACTATCCTGGGGCTGCTCTCCCAGAGTTAACTCAGTGCCTTCAGGACACCAACCCACAGGGAGACAGCAGCCACAGCTGGACACCAACTATGGGGACAGTATTATCAAGTGGGACCTCTAACTGGGAAGACTCATACTATAGACACAGGCTTTCCCAAGATTCTGGCCTCCCTGTAAGATGTCCCCTCCTTTATGCCTGGATACAATGATTTATCCTCTAAGACAGCCT
>JANHMN010000005.1:107081459-107091546 GCA_030674055.1 Rhabdomys pumilio
GATGACCACAACTCTCCTTATTGGTGTCTATTGCTATGTGACAGGGCAGGTGAAGTTCCTACCATCCCTTTGGGTCCTGAACCTTCCATCTCAGCTCAATCATATCCAGCTTCCTCTTATGGTCTACTGCCCCACATTCCCCTTGAGTTGTCTTATTGTTCTAGCAAGAACTTCAAGTATTATATTGAATAGATATGTAGTGGACAACCTTGTCTTGTTAGTGATGTTAGTTTAATTGCATTGAATTTCTCTCCTTTCAATTGATGCTAGCTTAAAGGTTTCTGTAAGTAGTCTTTATCATGTTTATGTCCCTTTCATCCCAAATCTCTCCAAGACATTTAGCATGAAGGGTTGTGTGTTTTAAAAAGTCTTTTTCAGCATCTAATGAGATTATCCTGTGGTTGGGTTTTTTTTTCAGTTTGTTTATATGGTGGATGAATGTGATAGATTTTCACGTGTTGAAGCGACAATCTATCTCTGGGATGAAGCCTACTTGATCATGGTGGATGATCTATTTGATGTGTTCTTGGATTCAGTTTGCAAGTATTTTGTTGAGTATTTTTGTATCTGTGTTCATAGTGGAAGTTGGTTTGTAATTTTCATAATTTTTTGGCCATTAGGTAGTTTGGATATCATGGTCATTCTGGCTTACTAAAAGGAATTGGAAAAGCCTATTATGTTTCTATTTTGTAGAATAATTTGAATACTGTAGGCCTTAACTCTTCTTTGAACATTTGGTAAAATTCTGTGCTAAAACCATCTGGCCCTGCGTTTCTACTGTTTGGAAGATGTTAATGACTGCTTCTATATAACTTTTAGTTATAGATCTGCCTAATTGCTTGTCTGATCTTGATTGGACTTTCGTAAGTGATAGGTTTAAAGAAAATTATCCATTTCTTCTAGATTTTCCAATTTGCTGGAGTATAGGTTTTTTTTTTTTTTTAATGTATATCCTTCTGAATCCTTGGATGTCTGTTGTTTTGTCTTCGTTTGAGTTCCTGATTTTGTTAATGCGGAGACTGTCTCTTCTCTCCTGGTGTGGCTAAAAGTTTGCCAATCTTCTTGATTTTCTAAAAGAACCAACTCTTTGTTTCACAGATTCCTTGTATTGTTCTCTTTGTTCCCATTTATTGATTTCAGCCCCGAATTTGAGTATTTCTGGTTCTCTGCTCCACTTGGTGCTTTTGCTTCTTTTTATTCTAGAGCTTTCATGTGTGCTCTTAAATTGGTAGTTTTTTTATGGCTTTTCCTCTTAGCACTGCTTTCATTACATCACATAAGTTTGGGTATCCTGTACCTTTGTTCTCATTGAATTCTAGAATGCCTTAAATTTTCTTTAATTTCTATATTGTACCATTTTGCATTTGGTATAGAATTGTGTAGAGAATTGTGGGGTTTTAATGAGCTTTCTTTTGTTACTGTTTTTGTTGAAACACAGCATGAATCCCTGGACATCTCATAGGATGCAGAGAGTTATTTCGATTCTTTTGCACCTGTTGAGACATGTTTTGTCCTAGGCAATGAGATCAATTTTTGAGAAAGTTCCATGAGGTGCTGAAAAGAAGGTATATTCTTTGGTATTTAGGTGAAAGGTTCTGTAGATCTCTGTTAAGTCTATTTAATATATACTGCTGGTTACATCCAGTTTTTTTCTGTTTAGTTTTTTGTCTGAATGACCTGCTCACTGGCAAGAGTGTTATATTATTGTCTCCCACTAACAGTGTGTGACGGTCAGTGTGTGATTAAAACTATATTAGCCAGTTTTTTCCAACTTGTGTGCCCTTGTGTTTGGGGCATAGATGTTCATAATTGCAATATCCTCTTGGTGGATTTTTGCTTTGATGAGTGTATTTTGTCTTTCTCTATCTCTTTTTAGTTTTGCTCTGAAATCTATATTGTAAGATATTAAAATTATGCACCAGCTTGCTTCTTAAGCCCCTTCTATTGAATATCTTGGTCTAAACCTTTACTTTGAGGTGATGTATTTCCTTGATGTTAAGGTTTGATTCTCAGATGCAGCACAAAGATGGATCACATTTTTACATCTACTCTGGTACTATGTGTGTTTTAGTTGGGGAGTTGAAACCATTGATGCTGAGTAACATCAGTCACCAATTGTTGTTGAGTACTGTTATTTGGTACTTGTTGTTGTTGCTGGTGGCATGTTTGTGACATTGTGTGTGTGCATGTATGTGTGTTATATTTCTTTTAATTTTGCAGGTAGAAAATTCGTCATTTCCTGTGTTTTCATGAGTGAAGTTAGCCTCCTAAAGTTGGAGTTTCCTTCTCACAGCATAAGTAGGGCTTGATTTGTAGATAGATATTGGTTAAATTTGAATTTCTGATGGAATATCTCATTCCCCCTTGCCCTAGTGATTGATGTTTTACTGGGTTTATGAGTCTGTGATGGCATCTGTGGTCTCCTGGAGCCCACAGAACATTTGTTCATGTCCTTGTCGTTTTAGAGTCTCTGTGGGAAGTCAGGTATAATTCTAATAATTCTTGTATGTTTCTTGTCCTTTTTCTCTTGCAACCTTTAATACACTTTCTTTTGTTCTGTGTGATTAGTGTTTCAATTACTATGAGCCTAGGTTACTATATGTCCTGGTGGAATACATTTGGTGTTCTGTATGCATCTTGTAACTTTATATGCCTCACCCTCTTTAGTTTGGAGAAATTTTCTTCTATGATTTTGTTGAAAACAGTTTCTGGGCCTTTGCACTGAAGTTCTTCTTCCTCTTTTTTTTTTTTTTTTTTTTTTTACAGGTTTGGTGTTTTCATACTGTCCCAGATTTCCTGGAAGTTTCATTTCAGGAGCTTTGTTTTTAGATTTAACATTTTCTTTAACTGATGTATCCATTTTCTATTGTGTCTTCGACACTGGAGATTCTCTCTTCTATTTCTTGTACTCTGATAGTGAAGCTTGCTGTTCCAATTCCTACTGTTTTCATTTTTTTCAATTTCCTCAGTTTGGGTTTTCTTCACTGATTCTATTTCCTAGTTCAGGTCTTGAGCAATTCTAAAGATTTTCTTCCACTGTTTGTGATTTCCTGGATTTGTAAAGGGATTTTTGCATTGCCTCTTCAAGAACCCGTATCACATTCATAAAGGCTGTTTGAAGGTATTTTCTTGTGCTTCAGGCTGTGCAAGAGCACCCCCAGAAATCATTAGACTGCCACCGGCATTGGACATGGATCTGGCTCCTGTGAGATGTATAGCCTTGTCATTGTGGATAACTGGCCTCAAGGGTGTGGATGGGTGCCTGTGCTGTGAGGCTCTGCTCTGGCTAGAATACAAGGTTGAGGACAATGACTTCACTTGGGCCTTCAGTCTCTATGTGAGCAAAGATAGGGTTAGGTAGTAATGGATCTTTTAGATAGGCAGTCACTGAATGGCTATGCTAGGTAAACAGAGGAAGGCAGGCACGTCACCTGGTGTCCACAGCACTCCCGGGTCTAGCAATTCCTAGGTTTCGGCATCAATGTGATAGAATTGTGGCTCACGTCCAGACAGACCACACCAGGCCAGTGCAGTTCCACCATGACTGATCAACAGTGACCGCCGCCCACCGCCATTGCCATACCATGTGGACTGCCACAGTCACTGCCGCTGCCACTGTTGCCTGCCACCACCGCTGCACCACATAGATTTCAACCGCTGCTGCAACCACTGGCCCAGCCACTTCCACCATTGCCCCAGCTGCCATTGAAGCCATGCAGATTTCTGCAACTGCAGCTCAAGCCTACCACCACCTGCTGCTGAGGAACTCACAGACTTCTATCACGTGAACTGCTGTCCCCAGTCCACCACGTGGGCTAGCTTCTGCCACATGTGCTACTCATTTGGCCCAGCCCACACTAACCACACAGTTTCACGTTACCCGCTACCAGACTGCTAAAATTCTCACACAAACATTGGCAGATTGGTAAGGTCGTTTCCTCCAGTAAGCAGGAACGGCCTTGGTTTCGCAAAAGAAGCCTCTCCAGCCTATATGGGCTAAGAGGTTGGTGTTTCTCGGCTTAGGTCCTTATGATCAGCCTTTTAGTTGACTTACAAGATACGCCTTTGACCCTTGGGTGACTTTCCTTCTCGAAAGCGGTTCCTAACCTCTGGGGCTCTTGCAGCTGTTCAGAAACCCCTAGGCCTAGGTAGAAACGCTTTCTGGCAAGTCTTGGATTCTCCTTAGCCCCTTAGGTGTTCACGTGACAACATGGACATTTGTAATTCGTTGCTGAACTTTTCTCGGGACTCCGGTATGAATAGGTCAATAACATCCCTGTCACCCAATGGGTGCTTTAATGTCTTCGACCATACCTCCATGCTCCCCACTGGAATGTCTCCTGAAAAACCTCAAATCTCTAAAGTTAATGCCCCACTTGAGGGTATTAAAACTAATACACCTCTGCAGTAAGGTCTGGATTCAACACCCATTAGAAAATGGCTCCAAATGGCCACCTAATGGCACATTAGATCCAATTATTTTACGGGATCTTCATACATACTCCCAGCAGTCTGTTCAATGGAAAGAGGTCCCCTATGCCCAAACGTTTACCTATCTTTGCTCCAACCACTCTCTGTGTTCTAGTTGTTCCCCAACCCAACTTCTCTTAGCCATTAAACTTCCACCAGATGATACTACAACCCTCGATCCAGCTAACAAACCACCTCCTTCGACTGCAGACCTGTTTCCATGTCTCCGAACACCTAAACTACCACCTCAGTAGGAAGAAGGAGACTTCTCTCCAGGCTACATCAGAGCCTTCTTACTCGACCTCTCCAGAACACTCCCCTCCTCCTGTGCCAGCTGCAGGCCGTTCTAATTGCCCTGCATTGGCACCTACCTTCAACAGTCCCAACACCTTCCCTAAGGTCACAGTCAAACCATCAAGTCTTTCTTCCCTCAGGGACACCTGACCCAGCCTCAGTCCTTCCTTTAATGAAAGTTTCTGGGGTAGATGGCCTTGTTAGAATACATGCTCTTTTCTCACTGAGTGAAATTTCTCAAACAGAAAGCAGATTGGGTTCCTATACCTTGAACTCCTCCACCTTTATTAAAGAGTTTCAGTACATTACTCAATCTTATAGCTTGACTTTCCATGATGTACATATGATCCCTAATAATAATTTACTTCCCGATGAACGCAGGCAAGTTTGGGAGCAGGCGAGAACATATGCAGATGAAATTCATCAAACAGATAGAACATATCTCATCAGATCTGAGACAGTACCTGACCAAGCTCCACAATGGAATTATAGTTCTCCAGGTGGTATTTTAGCCAGGGATAGACCTTTTGGTTGGTCTCCGTAGGGCAGCCTTAAAAGCAGTAAATTTTGAAAAACTCCAAGAGGTCATTCAGGACAAACAAGAAAACCCATCTCAGTTTTTAGAATGCCTTACAAAGGACTTATCTAAGGACACTAATCTGGACCATGAAAACTCAGAAGGTAAGCAAATTCTGATGACCTACTTAGTTTCCCAAAGCTACCCTGACATAAAAGCTAAACTTAGAAAGCTGGAGAGTGGACTTCTAACTACACAGGCAGATGTTTTAGCTCTGGCCTTCAAAGTGTACCATGAGAGAGATAAGAAAGCTCACAGACAAAAATGCCATATGCTGACAAAGGCTATGTGACCAGTCTCAGCCACTGCCCCAGACTCCTGGTCTTCTAAGACTCAGAGACCATGAGGCTCCTGCTACACATGTGGTCAACAAGGTCACTGGGGGGGGGGGCTTGCCCCTAACCCATGCAAATCAAAGGGGCCATGTCCTAGGTGCCATCAGGAAGGACATTGGGCTGTCGATTGACCTCATGTCAAACAAAATAGAAAGACATCACTACCAGGTGACCCTCCAGCCAAACTCTTAGGCTTGACTATGGAGGACCGAAGAGGCCTGAGCTCCCTTGACCTGACCAAAGCCATCACAAGCATGAAGCACTGAGTAGCCATCAGGGTATGTAGGCAGTCCATCTCCTTCTTGAACACTGGGGACACTTGGTCCTAAAAGAGTTTTGGGGACCCACTTCCCCCTCTTGTTTTCCTATCATCAAGGGAGGGGGAGAACCTTAACTTCCTCACCAAATCCCACCACATAGTTGCATTTTTAGGGGTGTATCTCTCACCCATTCCTTTTTGGTAGTACAAACATGTCCTGTCCCCTTATTGGGAAGGAATCTTCTAGCTAAGTAAGGAGCCTCTATTTCCTTTGCTCCCCACATTTGTCTAACCCAAGCTTGGCAGCAAACTCTGTTCCTTCTTGTAGTCAATAAGCCTACTAACCTTAATATGTTGTTTCCTTTACCAGCTTTTCAGGTAGACCCCCGAATCTGGGATGTCCAGAACCCCTCTGTTGCTAAACATCATTCTCCTGTTGTCATCCAAATACTGGATGCCAGGAACATTGCCCAAGCTCAATATCCCCTCACTATCCAGAGCCTCAGGGGACGTAACCCTATCATTTCTGACCTCTTAATGAAAAAAAACTCCTTCACTCTACCTCTTCTCCCTTTAGCACTCCTATACTAGCAGTTAAGAAGCCTAATGGAACCTACTGCCTGGTTCAAGACCTAGGACTCATTAATACCACAGTGGTTCCCCTCCATCCTGTTGTGGCTAACCCATACACACTTTTTTCTACTCTTCCCTCAGGGACTTTCCATTTCTCAGTCCTAGATCTCAAGGATAGGTTTTTCTCTATCACTCTAGATGCCCAGTCACAGAACATATTTTCCTTTACCTGGACAGATCCTGACACTTGAAAAGTTCTACCTTGGGCATTCAGGGACAGTCCATACCTATTTGGCCAGGCCCTGGCTTCTGACTTTCTCTATCTCTCCCTACAGCTAAGATTATGCACTATATACATGATATCCTTCTCGGTAGCCCTTCACTAAAATTTAGTCAAATTGACACCTCTGCTCTTCTGAATTTCCAGTTGGCTACAGGGCCTCACCTTCTAAGGTCCAACTGTCTACTCCTGAGATCACCTATTTGGGACTAATAATTACCCCAACCCACAAGGCTATTACATTAGGTAGAAAGAATCTGATTCAGACTTTTTCTACAAAGGAAGAGATTTTGTCATTCCTAAGAATAGCTAGTTTTTTACGTTCCTGGGACTCTTCCTTTCCCCTCCCTTCTTGCCCCTTATCTGAAGCAGCAATAGGTTTTTCCCACCCATGTACCTCTTGTAAACCTGTTACCAAGCCCTTTGAAAGGCTCCAACAGGCCCTCTTTAAGGCCCTAGCCTTACTTCTCTCTGACCTGACTCGTTCTTTTTCCCTCTAAGAAACTGAAAAGGAGGGATTTTCCCTTGGAGTCCTAGGTCACCAACTGGGACCCTCTTTTGTGCCTGTAGCATACCTGTCGAAAAACTAGATCTAACAAGTCAGGAATGGGTACCTTGTATTTGTACCTTGGCAGCCACTGAACTCCTTGTTCGAGAGTCAAAAAACTTAAACTTTGGGTAACCTATAACTGTCCTCTCTTCTCAGAACCTGTCACAGCTCCTAACTGACAATGCATTACAGACTATACCTCTCCTCGGGTATCACTAATATCCACACTTTCCTTCCAGTCATGCCTGCCTCTTAGTATTCCCAATGTTCTTCCTTGATCAAATACTAACCACTCCCTATCTCATTACTGCACTGAAACTTTAGGGGAATTGTTACCTCACCCTTCACACATACAGGAGGGCACATTACCTCAAGCCATCTATACCTGGTACACAAACAGCTACTTCTTTCTACATCAAGGGGCCAGAAGAGCTGGCTATATTATAGAGTCAGACACAAAGATGATTGTGGCACATGCCCTTCCTGCTCATGACAACAATCAACAGGCTGAACTAATAGCCCTAACCCATGCCTTTCAACTGTCACAGGGACAATTCCTCAACACGTACACAGACTCCAAATACACCTTCCATATGCTGCTGCTTTGTGCCACTATGTGAAAGGAGCATGACAGGATTCGTACAACTAAAGTAGGACCAGTAACTAAAGCAAACCAAATTATAGCCATGTTAAAGGCCTCCAATCTTCCTACAGCTATTGAGATTGTCCACTGCAGATCCCACCAGACTGATAACTCCATTGTTTCGAAGGAAAGCTGCTGAGCTAACAAGGCAGCAAGAGTTGTGTCACATAGGAGTGTAGACTCGTGTCACCATCCCCAGGACATTCTTACACTGCAACTCACATTCCTACTCACACTTTCTGACCCTCATCAAACTCTGTCCTAACTTCACCAACTCTTTCATCTTAACAGCCAAGCATTGTCTTATTTTGTTAAGACCCACCTACAACCTACTCCTGAGGACTTAAGTTTCTGAGAATCTATCACTGTCTCTTGGAAAATCTGTCAGATATCAGACTACAACTCCAGGTATAGTAGCATCCCTTTTCCAACCCATCAGGCTAGAGGTTCCGTTCCTGGAACTGACTGGCAACTTGACTTTACCCACATGCCCACTGTCAAATGTGCCAAATCCCTCCTGGTCTTGGTGGACACCTCATCAGGGTTGGTGGAGGCATTTGCCACAACTAACAAAAGGACTCAGACAATTTTTGATCTCCTCCTCCTGGAGATCATCCCCTGATTTGTTGTCTCAGCCTCCCTCCAGTCAGACAAGTCTTGAATTCACTTCCCAAATTCCTCTAACTATCTGAAACCCTAGACATCCCCTGGCATTTTCATATTCTGTACCACTCCTAGTCTTCAGATAATGTAGAAAGAACTAACTGCTCCCTAAAAACCACTCTTGTCAAGCTGTCCCAGAAACTTCACCTCAATTCGGTAAAACTCCTATCTCTGTCCCTTTTTAGGCTACAAGCTCTCCCAAAGCGACCTCTCGTCATCTCACTCTTTGAACTCATGTCTGGACGTCTGGTCCTAACTCCTGATCTTTCACCTAAATGCTCTCCCCCTCCCTGACCATCTACTTACCCCATTATTTTACCACCTCTGCTCTCTCCTATGGAACTTTGCTGACCACTGTCTACCATGAGGACAAGACGTACCCTATCTACTGCCTGTTAATGTTGGAGACCAAGTTCTTCTATCCTCTCCAGACCAACATCCCACACATCTCTCTCTCTCTCTCTTAAATGGCAAGGTACTTTCAAGGTAATTTTCGAGACCCCTATAGCTGCTAAACTAACAGACTCTCTCACTGGGTCCACATGTCTCACCTCAAACCTTTCACCCCCTCCACCTCAAAATGACTCTTCTTTCTACACGCTGACCAAAACAGGACCCTGCTGTGCTACACTCCAGAAAACATCGAGACCACCCCTTGTCCCCAATCTCAGAAAATGAGACTCCACTCCGGAAGCTGTGCTCTACCTCACTGAATTAGACATGGGCTTCGCATACACTCCAGGCTGTTGGTTTCCATCCAGGGCAGCCCTTACATCTGGAGATTTGATTCAAGAAACCCCACTGATAATAGTCTTTCCAAATAGAGTCAGGAAACTGCTTTGTAGCTGGCTGCAAGGAACCAAGCCAAATTGCTGTCATTCCTACATCCACCATTCCATCCAAACATTATGCTCTCTTTGCTTTATTTCTCTTTAAACAGACAAAAAATTATTATAACAAAAAATATCCAGATGAACATGGGGGCTGCCCATATTGGTCCTGCCAGATACATATGCTAGGATCACAGAGCAGTCACTTCTTCTATCAACAATAACAACAAGAAAAAAAAAACCCATGCTTTTTCTACATACAAGACTCATAGACATGCAGATGGGAGACACAGGAGTTGTTGATAAAATCTACCTTAAAAATCAAACCAGGTCCCAAGTAAGTACTATCTGTATCTAGAAAAAATATGACTCAATTGCTAAAACTTTAGATACTAAAAAAGTAGGAGAGGTAAACAAACACTCCACCGAGGTCCTTACCACATTGATATCCCCCCTCACAAATAGCACTAACTTGTCATTTCACCTTTTGCTTCACACCTTGACCTCTGCATACCAACTCCTTAATGTCACCTGACATTTAAAGATTGCTGGCTATGTGTACACCCTGGCACTGACTCACAATTTCCCCTTACAGATTCCCCTGTGATACTGC
>JANHMN010000005.1:107100604-107114116 GCA_030674055.1 Rhabdomys pumilio
AGAGAGAGAGAGAGAGAGAGAGAGAGAGAGAGAGAGAGAGAGAGAGAAGAAGAAGAAGAAGAAGAAGAAGAAGAAGAAGAAGAAGAAGAAGAAGAAGAGAAGAAGAAGAAGAAGAAGAAGAAGAAGAAGAAGAAGAAGAAGAAGAAGAAGAAGAAGAAGAAGAAGAAGAAGAGAAGAGAAGACGAGGAGAGGAGAGGAAAGGAGAGGAGAGGAAGAAGAAGAGGAGTTCTGAGGATATGTGTTCTTTTGCCCTAGATGAGCTGTCACTTGCACTGCACCACCCCCTATAATCAGGGTAGCTTGCAGGAAGAAGAGCAGCTTGTTACACTGGGGGACTCTGGTAGATTTTCCTCTTTTACCAGTGCCTTCAAGTGCCATCAAAGGGTCGCCTTGGTGAGCCTCTGACAATTAACAATGGGAAGTAGTTCTTTGAACAAAGGGTCAAAAGGAACTCGCCATCTCTGTCATGAGGTAAAATGACGATGATCTGGATTGTTGGATCTTAAAAGAGCAGCTGTCCCTCCTGAATCTGACCACTTTGGAAGAGGTGACAGGAGTCCTTAGGAATGAGTCTCTCAATTGTTCAAATAAGATGTCACAAGTCAATATACAACACATAGGTGATCACTGTGGTTGAGCATGTGCCCCTAACACTCGCAGGATGCACCTGTTGTCTTCTGAGTGGCCTCAGCAGGCGCTGGTGAGATGCTTAGAGGTGGAGTCACAGGGAAGTTGGGAAGTTCAGTCTATCTGCCCTTCAGAGGCCGTTTATGGGAGTCTGTTGTTTCTGTGGGTGTCCTTTGTGAGTAGATGCATGTCTGTATGAGGGCAAGGTATATACCCACAAGAAAATGTGTTTTGCTTTCAGTTCCACATATCATTCAGGAGTTGGCCACTTTGTGGACACAGACTTTTTCTTGGATGTCAAACTAATGACTAGCCTGGGCTTGCTGGCCTGTGATCCCACTATGTCCACCGACCAGTTAGGACATCACTGGATCTAGGATTCTGAGGGCAAGCCACCAGGCCTGGCTTTCAACCATGAACTCACTCACTCCTGTTCATGCTGTAAGCACCTTTAGTGTCTGAGCTAACTCCCCAGATCCTTTTCAATGGCATTACATAGATCTGGCTTCAGCCTGCACAGGTCTGTTCTGTCTGAACTGCTGACAGCTTATCCATACAGGTGACTTTGGATGTCCATATGAATCAGTCAATCAACCAATCAATCAATATATCAATCAATCAATTGATGAATAAATAAAAGACAACATAAATGGATATTGAAGGGGTTAAAATAAAACAAAAATAATAGCCACAAATTTAGGAGAATGTGGAAGGTTTAGAATCTTGGAAGAGTTGTGGGTGAATGTAATAAAAAGACATTGTATGAAAATCCCAGACAACTAAAAGGAGAGGATTTTTCAAGGTTTTGACAGAGGTCATGACCCCCTCAGCTTCTAGCTCATTTCCTACCTCAACTGAGTACTCTGTGCCTTGCCCTGTGCACTTCTATAATGTCTGCAGCTATGCTGCTTGGGCTGTCAGCCTCTAACCTGTGACCTAAATATGCTTTTGGATGAGTTATGCCAAGTGTAGCCATTCATTCCTGAATCCAGAGTTTCCATTAGAATGGCAGTCAGCATCCAGTGGGTGTTAATGCCAGGGCGTTAGCAGTCAGTGTGTGTCTTCTGAATAGAGGGCCAAGCTTTGCCTCTGATGCTCATTGAGTAGAAGAGTTCTATGTAACAGTACTCATGAAAGTCAGAGATTAGGACTTGGCAGGATTGTCATTCCACATGTCACTATGCCTTTCTACGACTTGAGTTCAGGTCCTGGAACACATGTGGTTTTTAGAGAGACCAGACTTCCTGTGTTGGTCTCTACTCTTCAGATATTTGTCTTAAGTCATTGCATGTGTGAACACTCAAACACACACAGTTTTGAAATGTAAGAAAAACTTCAGAAAAAAATGGAATCTGTGTCTTGAAAGCACCAGAATCCTTGCCCAGGTTCCCAAGGGCTCAGGGATATAAGGAAACCAGTTTGGAGAATGCTACGTGCTTACTTAATACATTTCCCCAGCCAAGCATGGACCCAGCAAAGGACAAAGAATAAAAATGGCCTCACAAGTAGACAAAGAACCCAGGAACTCCTTGCTGGTGTCCCCTTTCTTCCAATGTACATGCACTTTACTCTCAAGTCTAATGCCCCATCTTGTATCCCCTCAATTGCCTCTACTGAAAGGAACAATATGTTTTATGTTCCTCAAAATTAAGAGAGCCAGAGCTAACAATAGTTGGTTGAGGCTCTTTCTTTAAGTTAAAGCTGTTTTCTTTCTTCTTTCTGCTATTTGGAAGGAGCCGGCTACACACTGGATAGTCCATGGAGACATGACTGCCCTTTCCATAAGCTTGCCACTAAATCTGCCCAGAAGAGTTGTCCAGTGGCTGCTAGGAAAAGGTGCCTATCATGTAAGCAGCAGTTCCCCTTTGTCAGTTTCTGTGTTTGCTCAGAAAGCCATTAATATTACAGGACATGCATGGGTTTCAGGATTCACTGCCAGACTAGAAGACTGCATATCAGGGCAGCAGGGGAGGCCTTTTGAAGGACTCACATTACTATTTTTTACTTTGTCCTTTCTCCTGTAACCTTGGTTTTGGCCCCTAATGCCTAGCTTGCCCTGAAGCCTTACAGACTGACCACTGACTTTTGGCAAGAGAGGCTTTTCCCTCCAACAGTCTCATCCTTTCATTATGTACCCAAACATCACAAAGAGAGAAACTTTACTAAAGTCTGAAGTCTATTAAGCAATCTCAGCAACCCTACTCCAGCATCACCATTTGCAAGGAGGTCAAACCTCAGACCAGTTGCAGTATGCCCACAGTGAATGGAAATGATGAGGGCTACCAACCAGGGCCAAGAAAGCTGTAATCCCATGAGAATGCTCTTTGCAAGAATGTCATCGAGGTCTGTCCATCCCTTCCTGAACAGGCCTCACCTCTCCCTGTGCCCTGTGCTGCATGTACACAGCAAGACTGTATGTGCCATGAGAGTGTCCTACAAATGGGACAATTGCAGGGAAAGATTCGTGTCTGTGGGAATAGCACCCACTGATTGGACTGGCCCGTGAATGTTTGCATTCAAAGGCAAGGTAGTCATGAGGGATGGAGTTGAGAATGATAGGGAACAGGAATGTTAGAGGGGACTGGGAGGAGAGGAGGGAGGGGAAGCTGCAATCAGGTTGTAAAGTAAAAAAAAATAACAATAATAATAATTACAAAAACACTAAGGTGGGAATCTACACAGGAAGAGAGCTGATGTTACCTCTGGCCTTTACTGGCATACTCCCAGACAGGTTCTCACAATCATACACAGAGAACACGTAATAAAATAATACACCACAAAATAATGACAATAAACCAGGATGGAATTTCCATGCGGCTGCCATCTGGAATGGTATACGCTCCAAGTTTTATTTCTTCATTTTAAAAATGAAACTCAAAGTAGGTCAATGCTGATTTGCTTTTCTAGGACTTCTGAATGAAAAAAAAAGTGAGTTCCAGTTTGATTCTGCACCAATATAACTAACTATTATGAATTTTATGGCATTTTGTATCTGCCAACATTTTTGGTCTCAAAATAAATAGATACAAAGTATTTTAAATATTTCAGTATTTTAAAATTACTTCTGAAATTATATACTAATTTCAGGCACTAATTATAAACATTTTGTACAAAAATAAATTTTTATTTATAAGAATTAAAAATAAAAAAAGAAAGAAAGAATGGATACAGAGTAGTCAGTAATTATGGTCAAGTGAGATTATCAAAAGTGCTCAAGTAACCAGGGGTTGTGGAGTAGTAACAAGGGCTACCTCATTCATTAAGAGGATCAGTAGTAGGGTGAGCAAGGAGCAAGTGCGAGGGCTCCCAAGCCACTCCAGTGACTGGGACAGAGTTCTTGGCCAAGCCCTTAGTGTTCGTATCCACTGTAGGATTTTCTGGGGGTTGTGATAATTAGGCTAGCACCTGAGCCTGAGCCAACATGCCAAAGGTTCCTGCATCCCCAGGACAACAGAGTCACAGGGAATCGTCTTGTCAATTGAAGTGGCCCTGCTGAGTATCCAACTAGGTAGGCCTTAGGCCTCATGGTTCCATGATCATCCTCCTACACTGTCATCTAACTCTGAAACTTTCCTGCCATGTACTCTGAAGAGGGGCAGGTAGGGATGCTGGATGCAGAGGGGACATCAGGAAGACCACCAGGTAGCTGAAGTATCAGGTAGGGGAAGATGTCGCAGGAGGAGAACATGCCATTACTTCACAGAGGGACTGTTGGAAGAAACAAAGATAAGCATTGCTGTTTCAAAAGGAGAATTAGTGCAAAGTGACCAGGCAACTCATCACAGTCAGTATCATGGCTCAGAAAATGTGTTACAAAACTCACAATGTGTAACACAAATCAATTGTCTCCAGAAGTAGAGAGGAGATATGTAGGAGGAGCTAAGGTGGGAGAAGTAAAGAGGGGAAGAGGAGGAGTAAAGGAGGAAAAGGAGAAAAAAGAGGAGGAGCTGGGGAGAGACGAGATGGGGGGGGACATAGAAGCTGATATTCGCTTGTCTGTAGCAGTCAAATGTACTTGGTATATCTAAGTTGGGTATTGTGTAACACACATGTAAGGGCGTCTTGTTATTTATCATTACCAAATATATAAGTCATCAATTAATCTTTAAGCGTTAGAGTCTCATTTTTCTACTAGACCTGCATGGATGGTGGGATGGTCTGGGCAATGCCCAGCCTTGCAGAGACAGCCCAGAAGATTGGCAGAGCCATCTCCTACGCTGGCATCTCATGGGTGGCAGGGCTGGTGTTTCTGGCTGGCTGTTTCTACCTGCTGCATGCACGAGCTTTCTGGCCATGCAGCATGGCAGCTGAGCTATGTAGAGACACCTCAGCTTAAATAGTTGGTTTGACCAGCAGCTGCTTTTTAAATAATTACTACAACAGAGATCACTGTTCAGTTTCATTAAGTCTCACAATCTCTGACAGGACCACACTATGACATCCCACTTAACACAGACAGCGTGAGGCAGGCGCTCACAGAAGAGATCCTGCTTCCACAGATGGAACAGGGGATTCCATGCCATCTGGTACAATTAGAGGACAGCACATCCTTGAAAGAAAACAAATCAATTCCATGTCAGGAAACTTAAAATCCACATGTGTATACCCTGACAGACCCCTCAGGTCAGAGAGAGATAAGGTGGTGCTTTATACAGAGCATGTATGTCAGGGGTCATGTGAGGATGAAGGGTGACAAACAGTGCAGTCAGTGACATGTCTCACAGATGCTTCTGTTACCTAGTACACAAGAGGCTCTGCTTCTCATGGCCAAATGGTCAGGGAGAAGGGCGATCCCACTAGGATGACTTCACCCACACAGTTATCAAGACATCCAATAGTGGCTGGCAGGAATGGAGCCTCCTTCAGCTCCCTCTCTCATTCAGAAGCTGTGTGTGTGTGTGTGTGTGTGTGTGTGTGTGTGTGTGTATCACTATAGTGTGTGCTGCTCCTGAGCTATAGTGAGCAGCTGCCCCAGGACTTTAATTCAGTCCACTCAGAAGCAACAGAATGAACGTGGAGGGGAAGAGCACGTTCCCTTTAAGCACACATGGCTTTCACGTTCCCACTGCAGAATGATTACCATGCAGAAAACTGGAGAAATGGCCAAATCTACAGTTGACCAAGCCCAACCTGAGCACCCACCCCTCTCCTGTGGCACACAGGAAAGTAAAATGCTATCCATTTGATATTTTCCAAACGTTTCTCCAGTACAGTGGTTATCTAATCCCTATACTGGAACTGGTAATCTCTTTGAGTCCTCATCTAAATGAAACTATGGCTTTCCTGATCTGCCAAGTGTCTTTAGTTTTATTAATGACACGAAGTACCAGAGGGTAGGAGTGGGAGGAAGGATGACACACAGTTCTGCCATCCCAAGTCACCTTCTGCTACTTCCATAATTGAGTGGACACATGGGAAATTTCTCCAGAGAGCCACCATTTGGTGTGGCTAAGGAGGACAACTTGTCTTCTTCCATGTAGGTTCACACTCCTGGAAGTTTTACCCACCACAGGACATTGGGTTGCTGCTTTAAGCCTGCATTCGCTGGCTTCAGTTTCTGGAAGCTTCCAGTGAATCTCTCCTACCCAGCACATACATCCCAACATATGTAGTAACCCTTCTTGTGGGGGCACTCAATAAACTGACATCAAGAAGACATGTGGATGTATGTCTTCTCTATATATACATATATATGCATATATATACATATGGTGTTGATTCTTTATAACTAGAAGCTGGAGGGGATGATGAGCTCTAAGAAAAATCAGTGAAAACTCTCAGTGTATGAATCACATCACACACATTTGGGGATCACTGGTACCCAGTTTTCTTCTGTATAGGCTAACACGCAGCACCACAACCAAAAAGGCATGCTAAAAGACAGGCAGGATAGTTGAGACCTTTCCAAGGACAATTCCCATCATAGCACAAGTGTTGGGACTCATCCAGTGGCAGTGGACTGCCTTGACCTCAGAGGAGTCCACGCCTCCGAGATGGTAATGCAGCACCTTCTAAATGTGTTTTCACATCTATCCTCTGGGGGGCAGCACCTTAGCCTTCTTACATCCTCTACTTGAGCATCCTCTGGAACATCTTCAGGCTTTCCTGCTGTCTGTCCAGCTGGCACATGTCCTCTGGCTCCTGCTGCTGCCGAGGCCCCTCTGGCAAGGAGCTGGGTCTGTTGGCTCCCAGGCTGAGGGTGAGGCCATTGAGGCCCTGCACTAGCATTTCCCAGCAGGGAGGGTTGGGGGCTGCGTTCACCTGCCCACTCATCCCAGAAATATTCTGCACGTGGCCCTGGCATCGAAGCTGATTCTGAGCTTTGTCGCCTGAGGGAAAGACTCTGACATCCCTTTCAAGCAGGTAAGGTGCCATGTGATCCCGGTGCCAGCGTCTCGAGTGCCTCAGGAAGACTTTCTTCCTCTGAGGGATGCCCTGCTTCTCCCAGTACTGCTGCCACAGGGCCGCCTTCTCCCGGGCCTGCTGATGGAACAGCCCCTCTGACAGAGGAGCTGGGACACCTGAACTGGGGCTGGGGCTGGGGCTGACGCTCAGGATGCTGAGGCCCATGCTTAGCTTTTCTGAAGAGGAAGGCTGAGGGGCTGCCGAGGCCTCTTGGGAGTTCATCACAGTGGCTATGCGGGAGGGCACAGAAATTGACATTGGATCCCATTTCTGCAGTGGATCCATGGGGGTATAATCTGAGCTGAAGGCCACACTGAGCCCTGGTTCCAGGAGGAAACGTGAAAGTGGAGGCTTGTGGAATTACTAGGCGAGAGCGAGGAGGGGTGGGTGCAGCCAGGAAAATCCAGACTGTAACAAGAGGTGAGAAAAGAAGAAAGAAAGCTTGTGATTATTCATCTCATTTTGTCTGTCCCTCATCTTCAAAGTGGGGCCACCTCCCAGGCTTCTGAGGGTTACATGAGATGATACATGTCCAGAGAGCTTAGGATAGGGCCGTGTACATCAACAGCATCTCTGGCACAGCTGCAGTATTTTCCCTTGTCTGACAGCTCATGAGCAAAGTATCATCACATGGAGAATCGCATTGATTCTTGCCTCTCTATCCCCCAACTCTCAAAAGCAACTCTATTGCAATGTATGGACAGTGGTAGCCATTCTTCATCGCGGTGCTTGCATTTATCTGCAGGATTTTATGGGCTTACCAGGAACTGTACCCCGGGAGCTCGTCCATCTCTGACTTTTCACTTTACTGATCATTGGCTGGCATGCTGTCCTAGAATCTGCTCAGTTACCTGTGTGAACTATTCCATGACATGCACGGATCATAACCAAATCTCCCTGTTTCTGATAAGCATGGAAGGATCCTGGCAGACTACTTTGACTCTGAGGTGGCTCCTTCCTGTGTACCAACATGTGATCTTAGGCAAAAGCCTGAAAGTGACCAATCCCGAAATTAGGTGTCAGGCATTTCCTGATATGGCGCTCAGAGCTGTCTACTACTCCTCCATTTGCTATGGTATCTCCTTTACCTTGTAAGTTCCTTGACCCACCCATCAATTGGCCTGTGAAGACTGTTTTGGTCTTCATCTTGGCTGACGTTCAATTTTGCATTCTGCAACTAAAGTTTGTTGTTTGTTCAACTTGTGACTACAAACTGCTTCCACAAGGCATGTGTGAATGCTGCAAGCTGCTGTGTACCCAAAGGAGTCTCCTCATTCATGGGAAAGAAAGGAAGGTGAAACACTGGGAATAAAACAAAAGAGGGACTGAATGAATGAGAGGCATCTGTGAGAGAGGGCAAAGTCTGGTCGTCCCTCATGGATGGGAATATAGGAGTCACACCTCTGCCCACAGACAGCAGCAAGGTGGAGGTGACCAAGCAAGGAGCATCCCCATGACTCTATGTCAGCCACTGTTGACCTTTCTCCCTGAAGCAGATAGGCTCAGTTTGAAGAGCAAACCATCACGTCTGTGTTTCCATTGCTGTAAAACTGACCTTGGTTGTTTCTTGTCACACTGTGCCTTCCAATCCAGAATAGGTGTCAGGGCTAACACAGATCACCTCCATGTAACTAGGGAGGTGAAATTCCATGACCATTCAAGATGAAAAAGAGGCCCACACTGAGGTATAGTGTCATTGCTCAGGTGACCTGCTTCCTGCATTTGTGAATTGAATTTGGAAAGACAATCGCAAAACTATGCAGGCTAGGGCAGCCAGATTTTAGCAAGACTACCTCACATTGCTAGGGCATGAGGAGAGAGCATAAGCAAGATGCATTCTATGACTGGTAACCCATTCTTGGGGAGATTAAGGTAAGCTAGCTACTGCATCGGTGTGGAGAAAGAGCTTCTAAGGAGCAGATACTTTAAAAAAAATGACTCTAAGCAGTGCTGCAAGTCAGCTCTCAGCCATCCAAGCTCATGAGCTGGAGATCTGAGACTTACAGCAAGGAGAGAGGAGTGGGGAGACAGAAAGAATGAATGTCAGGAAGAGATTGTCAGATAGAGAGATAGATAGAGAGATAGGTAGATAGATAGATAGACAGACAGACAGAGACTAGTCCACAGTGTTTATAAAAGTCATAAGTATATACATCACTGTCCTCTTTAACCTGCTCTAGACATTCCTTTTGTTTGCCATGCAGTCACTGAAGGTCCCTTCCACCTCACTGGCAACTGTGGCTATGATCACAGGAGCACTTATAGTTTCATGGTACCTGGTGAGAGGGGACCCACAGTACAATGGTTTTCTCTTGTAGGTCTTCCCTCACTATGATCAAGGTCCTCTCCTCGAGATATTCAAAATCTTCTGCAAATCTTTCTTACTCAACAAGTTCTTTTCTGGTTCTTTCCTGGAGACAATGCTTTTAGAGGAACCAAGTTACTACTCATATACTAATTTGTCTTTCTCAGAGGTATGGTTCTGTCCACATGCATTATCTCTGTACTGCAAAGAAACCCTTCTTACCAGGTCTGCAAATTCCCATCTGTCAGACAGGTAACCATTCAACAACACACCAATCTGTCAAACCCTAAGAGTTCTGAGGGTCTCACATGTTATCACCTTCAACAGAGGAAGAGGCACATTTCATTGAGTGGGAACAAGGGATGCGGAAGACTTTCTGTTCTCAACTTTACAGTATTGGGAGAGGTGGGACATTTCTTTGTGTGGGTGCCCATGTCAAAGCTCATCTTTGTGGAAGGCTGCTGACACCATCATCCCTGCTGTGTGACAGGCTCTGATCCACACTGGAGAGCAGCTTTCTGGTCAGGGCTCTCACATGCCTTCCTGTGCTCAGTACATGATATTCATGGGGAATTTCCAAGTGTGCTAGGGCCTGAGCTGGGAGCTCACATGCACCCCTTTTTTCTGGAGGGTAGAGATGGGCGAGGCCATCATTGGACCCACAAATAAGTATTATTTGTCTTTGGTCTGGATGCATAAAGAAAACTACATTGTGTCTCATGTTCAGGTACCACAGGAACCAAACCAAGCAAGCACAGGATACCTGAGCAGGCTCCGCAGGCAATCACTTTTGCACTGCCACTCAGAGGAGGACATTGTGGTCCTCTGGGATAATAGTGTGGAATACAGACTTCTGGGTAAAAGGACAGAGTGGTTGTAGGGTCCGAGGTTTGGTGCAGGGTGGCACAAGATAAGCATAAAGTGGTAGCCCTTGTCCTAGATAGATGAAGCAAACTTTTTCTGGAAAGGGTAAGGTTCTGGGCATATTACCTTTAGTGTAGTGGCCAGGCTTGGGTGGCAGCTGAGAATATCCCAGTTCCCTCCTGACATCCCTTCACTTGCACCTGTTTTTGCACTATGCATCACAAGTGGATTCTCGCCAATGTTTCTATAGATATATGTACTCAGTCCCACTTATGCTTACAGAGCTTGCAACAGAATAATGACCTCCAATTACTTTTTTATGATTTTAATGGCACCTTATATCTCATGAAGCCAAGGCTGGGAAAGGAATCTTTCAGTGGTGCAAGTGAGACAAGCCATTGGGACAACAGTGAATCTGCAGCTTGATGGGCAAATTCTACATTGGGGGTCTAAGAGACAACCTTGTCAGGACCATGGTGTAGAGGGTGGATAAAGGGAATAAGAGTAAGCTAGAGCACTGTATAGGTAATGGGGCAGTGAGAACATGGTTGACATCTGCAAGTCAGACAGGACTGAGATCTTCACTTGGAGATGTGGTGGGAGGAGACATTAAACCATGTGGCAGAGAGGACTTCTGGGTGGGCCAGGCACTATGGGGATCTTCATGGTAGAGTTTCAGACTGTCTTTGCCATGTCTAGATGCGTGGACTCTGGGAATGTATGCTACAGTCAGTATGCAGCTCTAAGCAATCACACGTTACAATGTCCTTGGGTCCACCTGCAGAGCACTGTGGGGCATACTCAAGGACCACAATATACCCACAACAGTATCATACTGCACACAGTCCCCTTCATGGCTGGATGCTGCCAATCATGCAAGACACTGTTCCCACTTAGGTAAATGTACCCGAGGCCACACAGAGAGCTGAGAAGTGACCAAGGATGTGTCAAGTCCACATCAACAGTGAGGGCCTGTAGGACACAAAGGAGACTCAAGACTGACCATGCTTAAGAAGAGTGGTGGCCAAGGTCATGTCCCAGTTAGGTCACAGGGATACCGCCAAGGCTTATGGATGTATGTATTCAGTTTCAATAGGTGAGTAACTTACCAGCTTCTTGTCTCTGTATGCTACCTCACCACCTTGTATCTTTCCAGTAGAGGAAAGAGCCAGTCTGATGTCATACTTACATTGACTCCTGAGAGATGAATACATAGGACATATCTTCCAATCCAGCTTTGGCCATTAGAAAGAGTTTTCATTTATTTGCATATGTTTACTTTTGTCCATATGGGGTACTGACCTAGTACATGGTAGGAATATGCTACCACTGGACTATATTTCCTACTTTCTGCTTTGACTTTTCTTTTGACATGAAGGTTCAAAACAGGGCATTGACCATCCTTGAACTCACTCTCTAGCTCTGGATTAGAGCTTGTGATCCTCCAGGCTCCACAGCCCAATGAGCTAGAATTACAGGCTCATACCCGCAGGCCTGTGTATTATTTCTGTTTGAAGTCCAGCACGTGGACCCTTTTCTCTTCCAAGAGAAGAAATGAACAGTACTCTTTCTCCCAGAGGACAGCCATTGATTCTCCGCTGTTCATCTTAAGCTTCATTTACCTGGTATGCCCCATGCTGGTTTGAGAACTGACAACTGATTCTTATGTTGTCTATCCCAGGAAAACTCAGTGTATAAAAATACAGTGACAGCCCATGTGGTAAAGACCAGCCAGTCATGATTATACCAGTAATGGACCTCCCTCAAAGTCAAGAAGTTGTGTACTGATTATGCACCTGGTCACTGTCACACTCTCTTAAGGAAATGTGAACAATGCAAGCCTACAGGACTGAGAATTCCATGTTGGGAAGAGTGCTTCCTTTCCACCTGCTGGTCCATTTGATATTTATTCTTCAGGACCTCATTAGACAGGTGAAGGACTGGATGCAAGGTCCCCTTGTTGCCTGTAACTTGCAAAGCTCACCCTATTTCTATATCAAACAGTGAGATATGGAATTGATGGGGTCACAGCACATAGTAGGTTGTTCCTAGAGGTAAGTTAGGTTTTTACTCCCTGCACACAAACCCTGTCACCCCATTAGTGAGACATTTTTTCCCTTTTCCATGTTTTTAATTCTTCAGTGGAAAATAATTCCTTCTTTCCTATGCTATCCTAAAAAAGAACTTGTATGTTACAAGAGAGTCAATTTTGATGGACAAGATTCTATCTTGCCAATCAATAATGAGATCTTTTAGGACATAGGCTGTTTATAAATTTAAAGGAGTTCTACAAGACAGTAAGGGGATGACATTTTGTATTCCCATATTGAATTAATACCTGATTCTATGACTTTGGTGTCACTGGTAATTACAAAACTTTGCAGAACATGAAGTTAGTTTGTAGAGATTGTGCTTAGCAAACAGTTGGAGGCCATTCTTTTCTCAGTAAATGTGAAAACCAGTTGTGTGGGGAGCAGACAGAAGGCGGCTGTCATCCTTGCAGCCATCTTGAGCCATATACCCTGACAAGATACTTGTTTACAATAGCCTACAACAGCTGAGCACACTCTGATGACATCTTGTTTTAGATACCCAGGATTTTCCCTTAGGTGTGTGAGACTTAAAAGTGTGATTTAGAGCCAAGATTTAAAGGTGTAACTTAAAGGTGTAATTTAGAGATAAAACTTAAAGGCGTGACTTAAAGGTATGGCTTAGAAGTGAGACATATAAAAGGCAGAGGCAGACAGAAGAAATTATTAGACACTTGTACTTGGAAGAGTACTCGGGACTTGACACTTAGACTGGTAACTTGGAATTGGGAAAGAGACTAGCAACTAGGAATTAGACACTTGTAATTGAAAGAGTACTTGAGACTTGAGGCAGGTGACTTGGAATTGGGAAAGAGACTAGCAACTTAGAACTAGGATTAGGACTTGAGACTTGGTGCCAAAGCCCAGGACCTGAGATTTGGTACTAGGAACTAGGGACTCGAAGAGAAGAAGAGAGACCGAAGAATGAACATGATTGAATCACACTCTGTCTGGTCTCCATTCTTCCTGTCTGTCCTCACTCTCTCTTGCTGAACCCAGACCCACGAACTGGAGCAGCTCGGGGCAGTGTAGGCTCTAACAATTTAGCCCCCATGGCTTTTGGCAGTGCAGGTTCCAACATTGACAGAGTGGTCCGCAACATTTTGGCCCCCAAATATGGGGTAGAGTGGTCCTCAACACAGTTGTAGGCCTCACAGCCACAGAAACAAGGTATGATGCCTTCAGTTCTTTGATCAGCAAGAAAATATGGGCATCACACAA
>JANHMN010000005.1:107114516-107230892 GCA_030674055.1 Rhabdomys pumilio
TTTCCCATGAATGATCTGTTGGACAATGGACAGTCACCCGCCCAGGTATACAATATTTCTCAAGTCAGATATCATTTGCAATGGCTTAGATTTTATCAACATTAGACATAATAGAAGGAGCTGTAAGAGACAACACAGAAGCAGTAAATATCCAAATTTTGTGCTTAAGCCACAGTGTTGCTCTGCACTTCTCTGACTGAATTATAAGTGTTCAACACAAGTCTGAAGAGCACACACAGGAGCGTTAAAGGAAGAAGGCTTCTCCCTTGAAATACAAAGAATGTAGCTGCTAGACACAGGCTTCAAGTTCACAACCTACGTGGGCTGACGTTTGCATGAGTATAGGTAGAGAAGGACTTCTGTAGACATTTCCCTTTCAAGGATCAGCCGATATTCATATCAGAATGAGAGCAAGCCACCCACATTTCCCCTCTTTACAATGCTCATTACTGGTTTAGTATTGGCTTCTCCATTGTTTGTTCTTTTACACTTCAAGGAAAAACACACAAACTTTACCAGGCCACTTAACTTTTCAAAATAAGGAAATCACATTTTAAACGACATTTAACATGAACACCCTAAATGAGCAACTTGGAAACCAACCTGGTTTGTACATGTAATCCATTAAGTCTCAGGAGAAGTCCCCATTCTGCTTACTTTAACATGAACAGGACATCAGATGTGACAGAAAACATATCAAACTGCCATGAATGACCCTTTGAAATTGCAATGGTCTAGCAAAACAGCAAAAAAAAAAAAAAAAAAAAAAAAAAAATACAACACCCATTGATTGACCTCTTACTGAAAATATAGACAAAAGCCAAGACTGCTTTACATGAGTGCCATTGAAATTTATAAACAAGAAAGAAAGGTGATTAGGTCATCATGCCTAAGTGTGTCTTCTTTGATGTAGGCTGTAAAAGTGAGCCTCCTTCAAGATGTTGTTAATGTGCAAGTAAGTATCTTCAACTTGGCGCTCTTCATTGCCCTTCTCTTGGGAGAAGTCAAGGATATTGTAGTCCAGTTCAACAGTGCTCTGGCTCAAGCTGTTTTCTGGCACTCTCTCAGGATTGAGGTTATTGACATTGATTTGGTTACACCCAATGTCACTGCTTGTCGACTGGAAGAAAGAAGGATGGCTGTTATGATACTGTCATCACTTCCTGTGCCCCTTGAAGAATAATGGCATCACATTCTACAAAAGACTTCATAGTCAGTAATATTCAATCACTTGAGCAATTCATTCCCTCCTGACAGCAGACTTGTTGGTGATGCAGGGTTGAATAATACTCATTTGACAGAACAGGAAAGAGATCTCCAGTGGCTGCAAAGGCCAGTCCCTAGGAAGTGTCAGGGAGAAAGTTTAAACAGAGGTGCTCTTGCTCCAAATTCCTGAACATATCCATTGTCTCTGTTTTCCAGTTACCTGCATCAGGAAAAGGAAGTTCCCATGCTCCAAGATCAAGCAGCAATCAAGTCTGCTGAATTGGGTAGGAACTGAGCCCAAAGCAAGTAAGATGGAATGCAATCACAAGGGCCAATGCAACAAAGAAATGATGTGAAACACTTCATTCTTATATATGGGCACACATGCTTATCGAAAAATAATGGGATCTATCCCAGTGTATCCATGAGAGCAGACAGACATGCTCCTCCTACAGCAATTCAAGGCTCCTCTCACATCTTGAAATGTCTTTGACATTTTTTTAATGAAAGCTATAGTGAGTGACAAATCAGAATTTTTGATGACTGACACCCATTTATCTACTATTTTGGGGCTTATTATAGTATGTTTCTGTGTTTGCTCTTACAATTGTGTTTCTTGAAATTAATTCACTCTGTCATATTGGTCATACTATGTGAGATCTCCAAAACAGAGTTGTATTCTGGAATTTGGGTGACTAGGGATATAAGTCAGTGCTAGAATGCTTTTCTGTGGGATCTTAGGTTCCACATCTTTAGGTACAGGAAATCACTATCATGTTCATACACCCACCAACATCTTTCTCTAATCTTAGGACTATCAAAGGAAGAGGATGTGATCACAAGGAGCCTTATCTAATTAAAATACTTACCAATTTTGTTTTTTATGGCTTCTGTGTCATCATTTTCAATATAGCCTTAATAAGGACTGAAACCAAGACATGTCACCATTCTGAGGCCACGTGAAGCTCTTCAGCTAAGTACATCACCCACAAGCATCAAATAAGAGTATTCAGGCAACAACACTCATGTATTCAAAGACTGTCTGTGAGAGACACTGAACCTAAACAACCCACGTGTGAGTATCTAGGAAATGGGTATCAATTGATTTGAGGGCTACATGTGTGAAAAGGTTCTCAGAAGAAAGTAGAAGGAATATCTCTTACAAGTCCTACAGTAAAAATCTACATGTAGCACTTAATTAATTAATAATTAATTTTTACAGGTATCACTATTACCATATACTTTACTTATAAATTCTCAAAGGCCATGTAAGATATCACACTGGGAATAAAACACCTTGTACACATTAAGGGTTCCTTTATGTACATTTCTTGTTTTCATTTTGCTTCATTTCGTCTTGTTTTGCTGGACTGTATTCTGAGCAATATGGTCAGGGGAGGAATCATCAAAAATGACAACATATTTGGCTTGATCCTCTGTGTTGTGAAGATGACAATATTATATGAGGAGGGTATAGTTAGTAAGGGGCTGAGGATACGGTAGCATTGGTAGAGAGCTCCTCTAACACACAGGAAGTACTGGATTCAAACCCAGCCCAGCACACCAGGGACTGAGCAGCACTTTTATAAAGCCAGGTAGACTTAGGAGAATCAGAATGTCAAGGTCATGTGCTTCTTTAGCAAGAGAGCCAGTTTAACCTGAGCCACTTGTGACTCTGCCTGTGAAATCATTCAGGAAGTCTCAGAGTCCAGAAAGAAATTCTTCAGAATCATTTTGAAGAAAAGAGTGGATAACCAGTTCCCAATTTCTGATTGAGACATAACATTTGTAAGTCTGTAGTGTACAGACATCACCATTACAGCAATATTCACTGATTGTTTCAGCATCTTAAATAGGGACGATCACAAGTCACAAAATATTTTTTTGATGGAAGTTACTTGCTGGGTACATAAGCACATACATGTGATCTCAGAACCTGGCAGGCTGAGATAGGAGGATATGGAGGCCAGTCTGGATTACATACTGAGTTCCAGGCCAACCCCAGATATGTATCAAGAATCTGCCAATACACAGAGACAGACAGGAAGACAGGCTACAACAGCTGGACAGGCAGGCAGACACACAGACAAGAAGAAAAAAAGTAAGAGACAGACAAAGAAAGACAGAAAGCAAGAGTTAACCTGAAGTGTAGTCCTCACTCTTACTGGAGAGCGAGTGTTTTTGCCAATACTCAAAGCCACCCTTCATATACCTGGTGGCCAGGCTTTGTGTTTGATCCTTACCAATTAGCAACAGGATTAGAAACCTGGGACATTCCCGCTTACAATTTTAATTTCTACACTGATTGAACCATTAATTATAATCTTATTGCTTTTAACTTTTGGACCTTGTGTCTTGAACAGATTGGTTGCCTTCATGCAGGATCACTCTCAGAAAATGCAGCTATTCACCATGGTAGTTATCCATCGTTATGAAGAAATGTATTGAGTGCATGCTCATATGTCCTTTGGTCTGAATTCATATGTGGCTTTGGTCTGCATGGGAAAGAGTATGCTATAGAAGACTGCTAGTCAGAGATGGGTAAGAGTGTTCTTGAGCTTCTATCGAACTAGGACAGAGGCAAACATCAATATTGCTATGTTTGTCCTCCTTGACAGGTAATAAGAAGCAATATAGACACTGACCTAAGCCAGACATGGTCACCTGGAAAATCTACCCTAGACAGGATTATAGAAAATAAGTAAATCTTGTGTACTCATCCAGGTATTGGTACTGCTCATCTTTAAAAAACTAAAAAGGAGAAACTGAGCCCTTCCCCAGACTTAAGAAGGCAGGAAAGATCTTGTTTACCACAATATACCTTGCTATCATAGGACCTAGGTGGAGTTACCTGCCATAGCTGCACGTGTAACTTCCTACAGGAACTTAGAAGAATAGACTGCTCAATGAGCTTGCCTTGTGACATAATTCAGCTGAAGCAAAGGATGGATTCGGTGGGGCTTTCCCTACATATAATTGCTGAGTATTAAACTTTGAGCCTTGATCAGAGAACTTTGTCTTTGCTTCATGCATCTTTCGCCCTTTTGTCTCCTTTTCATTTCCAGCCCCCCTTTAAGGTGAACCCAATTCATCCAAGACAGCTGGATGCTAAACTCACTATTCAAAATTTCCAAGTGTGCTACACCATAATGGTGTAGGCTCTATCTGTGTGCAAAGGCAAAGCAGCTTCAACTGATACATCAAACAATTGTTAGAACCAGAGGGTCATAGACTGTCTTGTAAGACTGTGTCTTCTAGAAATGTCAGAAGCTACATCCATAGAGTCTCATAACTTTGACTGCCTAAACATGAACTGAAAAGAACCAGAGTAGACATGCCAGAGAGGACAGGGAATTCCCAGGAGACCTCAATGCTACAAAAGAACTACAGGCAACTAAGAAGAGCTGATAGGGAGATAAGGAAAGCTGAGAGGGGAAGAAGAAAGCACACCTGCTGGTTATCCACACCAAAGTTCAGTCCTGAAAACATACATACAAGTAACACTATACAGACTGGACAGCTTGCATTTCTGAGTGTGTGTGTGTGTGTGTGTGTGTGTGTGTGTGTGTGTGTGTGTGTAAGATTACCTAATGACAAGGAGGACATGAGTTAGATAGTGAGCAAGAAGGGCGTGTATATGAAAGGGTTTAGAAGGAGACAAGGGAAGGGTAAGATGATGTCATTATACTATAATATCAAAAATTAAATGCTTAAAAGAAAACAGTCCCCTGTACCACACATTGCATGATGAGAGGAATACTAACAAGAAAAGTGTGCCTACTGGGGAGAATAAGAGCTCGAGAAGGGTGAGGAAGATTTTGAGGGGCAGTCAGATGCTGCTAGGATGAGGAGAGTCTGTGGCCCTTGGGAAACTCTTGAGCCATGGAGGTACAAGAGAAGACATGTCAAGGACAATCGGAGTCCTTGCCTGTTGTACTGACAACTCTACAGGAATGGGGTATCTATGTGACATGAACACGCACATATCCTAATGGCTGTCTGTAATGGATAAACAGTAGAGGAGAACGAGGAGCACTGAGGCCACCCACACAGTTGCAAACTATCCAGCAACATACTGGCAGAAACCTAAGGGATGATCCAGTGATGCCCAGAGAAGTGGAGGAGCAAGGAGTTGCTGAGAGCACTGGACAGATGCACAAGCACATCCCACCTCTGCAGGCAGCGCTTGGCAATTTAAACATCTCTGTGCTTCAGATTGGCAGACACCCCAGACTGAGTTCTCCCTTGTAAGCTATAGCAGAGCAAGGTGGCAGATGCCAAAAGTAAGGTGGGGCAAGCAGCTGTTGGAAAGAAGCTGCCAAAGGCTTAAGTGGCAGGAAGGAATGCAGACAGCAGCTTAGAATCACAGGACAGAAGAAAGGCAGCACCTGAAGAAGCATCATGGCCCAGCAGGCTTCACAGTAGGGGGAAGAGAGCCTCAGTGGACTAATGACACAAATTCTGGACAAATGGAACCTGTAAGGAAAAACTTTATCAGGTAAGGCCATGACAAGAACCGAATGGTAATTCAGGTGTATTGATGATACAGAACAGTAAATGCTTCCTAACTTATGAAGCAAGTTAATTCAAGGTAATTCTACCTTCAGTTCTGTCTTTCCACCCAATTCCACTTTTCCTCACAGATACTCACTTCTATGAACACCAACAGTGTAAGGAAATTCACCCTTGTATGACTACACCCCTGGAATGACAGGTTGTTGTTTACTGAAACTGACAAGCCCTAGCAAGCCCACTAGAGTCTTTGGTCTATGAACTCCCAGAGGCTCCTCACATTCAAACTGACTGCCTCACCTTCCCCGAGCCCATCAAAACACTGCAAAACCTCTTGAGCCAGAGGACAGCCAGGGAAGCAGACTGTTGAATTACTACCACTTTGCAAAGGACCAAGGGATGAAGGACATTCATGTGTGAAATTCTGTGCACAGGACCAAGGGATGAAGGACATTCATATGTGAAATTCTGTGCACAGGCAGGGGGTTCAGCTAGGCTTTCTGAAGACCAGAAGGTGAAATTGGACCAGACCTTGAGCTTTGAGCAGTTTTCAATGGAAAATTAGGTACCCCACACCTCTAGCACACGTGGACCTATTTATCTTCAGGAAGCAACTCAGTCTCTAAGTGAACTTGAGTAAGAGACTGCTTGCCATACTTTGGCATGTTCCATGAACAAGAATTTTTAATATGTCTACATTGCTATTTGTCCATCTTTTGCAGTCTCCATGCCTCCATACACAAAAGTTCAATGACTGTATCTTCTAAGAAGGTCATTTCAGAGGGGACCCCCTTTGCTTAAGGTTTCATAATACAACTAGAGACATGCCTTTGGCTCAGAGTCATAGAATCAGAGTCCTCGAATGTCTCCCTCCAGAAGTTCTATCTTCCAGATCATATGAAAAGATCTAGGTTGACAGAAATGGTCCCACACTCATTTCATTTCTGTTTCTGTGATTAAAACATCCTAACTAGTAGCAATTCAAGGGAGAAAGTCTTAATTGGCTTACAACTCCAGGTTTTCATCTCTTGTTGTAGGAAATTCAAGGAAGGACACTGAAAGCATCTCACCTACACTCAAGGGCAGACAGAATAAGCACAGCAATCTTAGCTTGCTCCCTTGCTTGTTTCCTTAGAGTTGCTTTTCCTTTTCTCTTATGCATTCTGAATCCCTTGCACAGGGAGTGGCACCACCTGCAATGGGTTAGGTCTTACAACATTCACTCACAATCAAAATAATCCCCACTCACAATCAAAATAACCCCCACAGACACATCCTAACTTGATTTAAATAATTTCTCAGTAAGACGGCTGAGAAGTCAATAAATTGAACTGGGAAGGAGTATCCTGAATAAGGTCACCCTAAGGAGAAATATCATGTGATTTCTCTCATATATGGGACCTCCCTTCAAATGATTCCTGTGATTATCTTGAAGTCCTGGTGGAACCCAAGAAAGTAAAAAGAGGCCATTTGGTGGGAGAAGCTTGTGTGGCAGGTTGGGAAATTGCAGAGCATGGTAGAATAAAAGTAGAGGGCAGAAATCCTGGTGTCATAAAGGATAAGTAGTTTGTAGAGTGATGGGGAAAGTGGCCACAGGGTAAGGGTTAACCAAAATGAGGTGTGCAGAAAGAAGCTATGTGGCAACCCCTGACCTTCCACCCCAAGGAAAGAATATAGTATGAGAAGTAGGGGAACACAGGTGGGAGAAACAATGTGAGTGGAATTCTGGGAGTTCAAAGTTTAAGTGGGGTTGGTTGGTGGTGGCACCAGCCTTTAATCTCAGCACTTGGGAGGCAGAGGCATCCTGGTCTACAGAGAAAGTTCCAGCACAGCCAGTGCTACATGGAAAAACCCTGTCTGGAAAAACAAAACAAACAAACAAACAAACAAACAAACAAAGAAGTTTAAGCAGAGATGGGAAAAGGATGTTGAATTTGGCCATGTTTAGCAAAACTAAGAAAGAATGAAGCCTTATAAAAATGTACTAACAGTGAAATGAGGTCATTCATGCTATTTTTAAGAAGACATATAAAGAGGTATACTGCATATGAATGGACAAAGTTCTACCTGGAAGCCACAAGTCAACAAAACAAAGTGTCAGCAAGCACCAGAAACAATTTAGCTTCCTATGGTCGGGCAGCCCCAGAGGTGCCATAAGGATACTGGCTATTGCCTCTGGTCTGGACCCTGTAGTTGAGAAACTACACAGTTTTGCTAGTGGGCATAGGGAAATCAGTCTTAAAATCTCACCATGAAACTCTCCAGGCAAGCTAATGTTCATAGTACCCAGAAGATGTTGTGATGGCTGTCATGAGAGAAAATGCCATGTCTTACCCATGGATGGACCCTGTCTGGTATAATACTGGCCTGGCAGGCATGATGAGTATACTTAAGTATATGTCAGACAGAAGTAGAACTTAAGTATATGTGAGACAGAAGTCCAACTTAAGTATATGTGAGACAGAAGTCCAACTTAAGTATATGTGAGGCCCCTAACGCATTTCTCCCGTTCACCTCATTGCGATTTCTTCCTTGGAACTTGAGCATGTGGACATCAATTAGTTCCCATGTGACACACAGTGGAGTAGAAGTCTGGCATCTGTACCAGTGTAATCTACACACCTGCCTTACACTCTCTGTGGTCAGTTTTACTCAGTCATTGGGGGGAGGGGAATCCTGGGAAGCCATTGTTCTTTATCAGCAATACAGACTTGCACAGAAGCTTCCTGCCTTCGGGTTTGGACCTCCATTATCTCATACCTTTGATCCAGGAAGCACATTTACCTGTAAAGGTCTAAAGATGCTGACCTTGGAAATAAAGGCCAGCATTTATACTTGGGTAACTGTATGCAACAGCGAATTCTATTGCTCAAGACCACTAATTCATTGACTAGGGTAGTCCTGGGACCCAGACTCTAGGTACATTTTATCCAAAACCTACCTGTGTCCATGTCCTAAAGGCAGGGATGGTATATGTTGATAAACCTTTTTTCTCTTTCTCAAGAAAGGTAAAAGTGAGCCATACTTACTCATTGCCTGATGAGACTTGTTCAGAAAGACTTTGCAATGCTCTCTCCTCAGTATTTTATTCTTCCATTGAAAGCCTGCTATTGTAACTACCCAAATACTAGCTATTAATGTTAAGATTTCTGGAGTTGAAATGCCAGCTCTTCAGTGCAAGCATCACTAAAGCTTTCTGAAATGCCTTCACACAACTCCAGGTTTGCTTTCAATTTTTCCAGGGAGGAGCAAGAAGAGCATTGTAGCTAGCTACTACCATGGGGCTCTGTTCTTCAAGTTTATTTCTGTCCTAACCATATCAGCTGGGGTGCGATTTTTCCTCCCCATTTGTGTGGTGGTGAAATTTTGGAACCCAGTTCCTCCTTGCTGTGCTTAGGAAAGCCTCCTTGTTGACCCTTTCTCTGTTCTATTGCACAGTCAAGCCATGCTCGAGACAACACTTAAAGCCCTGCCCTGGCTCATAGCCACTGCAGCCCACGAGAAAACTTTCATGAGGGCACCTGGGATGGTTCTCTTGCCATTGTGGGGATAGAAATGCATACCACATGGTTAGCAGTGAGTCAGAAAAATCAGCTATGTGGCCATAGTTCCTACCTCTACAGCACGAGGGTCTTGTAAGGCCTGGTCCTTCTTAGTCCTCTTCGAACAAGGGGGACGATGGCTGTCGTCCTCATTGTCATCTGGTCGTCTTTTCCTGAAAACAATTTTCAAAGGTAGAAGGACATCTGTCATTCAGTAATTGATGTTGGATGCTTAACTTGTCGCCCTGTGCCAATACCTAAGTCTGGAGGTCTTGGCTAGGAAAGAACCAATCAGTGCTGCTCTGATGGACTTCCATTCTGCAGCAGTGGAGGAAACACATCAAACAGAACTCAATGTGTACCCAAAGCCCAAGCTGAATTTCCCCAAATTACCATTGCAATTTCAACCACTGTTTCAAACTATAAACAAAGAATTTTACAGTCAAATGTTAAGACTCTACCTGACCAGGCCCGTTATCTTATTCTTCATCTACTCCAGTTTAACAACTTCTAAGCCCTGCCACAGGGCATCTCTTAAGATATGTGTAACTTCTAGAGTCTACTTTCTTGTATGTCCCTTTAGCCAGTGGCTCGGAACACTGAACAGGTATAGATTCTTTCTGTGTGCTGTCATGTCATTCCTGTTGCTATAACAACAATTATTATGTCACTAAACTGCCAGCATCACACTATGGCTGATTACTTTCTTGAAACCATGTGTAAAAAATGTTTTAATGCTTCCGTTCAGTATATCTTGTACCCTATTCTGGTTTGCAGAAATACCTAGATTTTGCTATTTGGCAATATCATTCTTGAATATTTTTCATCTGTTATTATATAGGTGTTCACGCAAGCTATTTAATTAAATATAGTTGCAAGTTGTTTTTAATCACACATTTCTTTGAGTTCATTTATTTTTCTGTAGTCTTCAGTCTTGCTTCATTGTCTGAGAGAATGCTTGTTCCAGTATCCCATTTATCTCATAGTCTTTTCAGTTAAACTGCCTTAAAATAACTAAGCTAAATATAAAAGGGAGAATTTATACCTCGATAAAGAGGTGTTTACACACATTATTGGGTGGATGCATTGAGTGCTAAATTTCCTATTTTTTCCTGACTTATCTCTTTATAATGAAGTAAATGAAAATCCAGACAAATTAACTGAATCAGTGTCAATAACAAAGCTTTTATGATCTTACTATTTAATGTAAAGATTTCCTTAACAGAGAAATATTTCTCGATGTGAAAAATAATGAAGTACTCTATGTCTAAGTCAAATAATATCATCATGGTACAAACATCATATGCATAAAATTATTCAGGACATTTGTTTATGGTGTTATTTTGTTAAAAAGTTTATCGTGTGTGTGTGTCTTTTGTTATGTATTTATGCAAAGCAGACCCACTTCACATAGCTTTATCTAAATGTAGATATGAAAGATTTTTTAATCTGATAAATTCTTTTAGCATACGTTTTTCTTAGTAGTGATCTTGTCTACAATTAGCCATAATGTACAGGATAACCATGCTATAACCAACAGAACCAAAATAGTCAAATAACCTGGAAGGACCAAGGGAGGATAGTTGAATATTTCTCAGAAGGGGAAACAAATTAGATATCAGAGGTCATTGGAGGTAGGAGGGAACTGGATGGGGAGCAGGTTGGGGAGGGAGAGTCGGAATATAAGGACAGCAGAGTAGAGAGAAGGAAAGTGGGCTGGGTGGTGGTGGCAAATCTCTAGGATTTGCCAGAGACCTGGGATTGGGAGAGGCCTCAGAAGGTCTATGGGGTTGACCCTAGATGAGACTCCTAGCAGTTGGAGAAATGGATCCTGAAGTGACTACTTCCTGTAGCTAGGCAACTCCCAGTGGAGGGATAAGAACACCAAACCACTCACAAAACTTTCAACCCAAATTATTTCCTGCCTACAAGAAGCACAGAGATAGAGACTAAGGGAATGGCCAGCCAATGACTTCCCCAAATTGAGACCCATCCAATGGCCATGAACCAATCCCTGACACTATTAATGATACTCTGTTATACTTGCAAAGAGGAACCTAGCATAATTGTCCTATGAGAGGCTCCACCCAGAAGCCAATGGAAAGAGATGCAAAGACTCACACCCAAACAGTAGATGGGGCTCAGGGAGTATTATGGAAGAGTTGGGAGAAGGACTGAGAGATCCAGAGAGGACAGAGACTCCACAGGAAAACCAAGGCAGTCAACTCACTTGGACATCTGGGAACTCCCAGAGACTGAATCATCAACCAAAGAGTGAGCACAGGATGGACCTAGGCACCCTGCACATATGTAGCAGATAAGCAGCTTGGTCTTCATGTGGGTTCGACTGTCCCTGAGCCTGTTGCCTACCTGCCTGTGGATTCTGTGCCCCTAAATGGACAGGCTTTTCTGGCCTCAGTGGGAGCGGATATGTAGGAGGGGAAGGTGTTGTATTAGTCTGGGGGTGGGGGATGACACCTAAAGGGGAAGAAGGAATGAGGGCAAGAATTTCATGGGGGGGGGGTACTGGGAGAAGAAGAACAGCTGATATTGCATTGAAAAGTGAATAAATGAATTTTAAAAAGAGCGTTGATTGAAAAAAGTAATGTATTTTTCAATATACTTCAATTTTTAAACATATATTCATTTCTCTCTGTGTGTCTCTGTGCAGATACATGTTAAGGATTATATATGGTAGTCAGGAGACAACCAGTTGTAGAAAAACAACTGTTTTTTTTCCTTGTATCACATAGGATCTGGTTGAAATCAGATCATCTGGCTTGGTGCCAAAAGCTTTTAAACACTTTTACCATTCTATTATGTCATATATGCATATAATTTGTTTTGATCAAATCTAGCATCAAATTTTCCTCACTCCTTCCTGCCACCTTTCTCTCCCAATGTCAAGTATTTTTTCACATCCCCCTGAATCCATGTAATGCTGGTTGTATGTGCATGGGTGTAACAACATCTACTGGAGCATGGGTGGCCTCTCAGAAAACTAAAGAAACTGGATTCTTCCCCAATAACCATTAATTGCTACATTAATTAATTAATGTATACATGTACCATTAATTAATTAATTGCTACATTAATTAATAACCATTAATTGTACATTCATGAACTGCTTCCCAATCCGTGATGAGATTTCTCCTGGCTTAATCTTGTGTATGTGTTTTGAATGTGGTCACAGCTGCTGCAGAGTTCATGTAGGCAACAGTTCTGAACTTTTCTGAAAACGAAGTTTCCCTACAAAGATCCCACCACCTCTGACTTTTATACGTTTTCTGTAGCTCCTTCCTTGATGATCCCTGAGACTTGGGAGGGACAAATTCATGATTTAGATATTCCATTCAGGGGAGAGAATTCAAAGCTTCTTATCCTTTTCCTCTTGCTCATTAAAGGTTTGTGTGTTCACTGTCGTCTACTACAAAAGAAGGCTTCCTATGCTGTTGTGAGGTCAACTAATATACGGACATAAAAAGAATTTGGAGGGAAGTTTAATATGTCCATTAAGCAAGATAATAGTATTAAATTCTTTCTTAAGGCTTAATAATCCAAGGACTAATGGAGCCTGTTCCTTGGTTTGAGCCTTATTTCTCAGTGATTGAAACCCCAGTATCAGTGGGACACTCAGATCATCACAAGCCTCAATTTTCAGCAGCAGAGAGGACCAGGACTAGGGAGCACTCACAAGTTTGACATTGCTTCCTTAGGATGCTCTCTGTTCTTTGAGGCTAGCATCCCAGGTCTAGGGTTTACAGTGTTGGGATCCTTGGCCCCTGACCAGGGCTACTGTCACAGACCCAAGAACTAGGTTTTGAAGACCTTTGGCCCTTCCAGGATCCTTGAGCACTTTCATAGAGGTAGACCCCACCCTTTCTCATCTCTGGCTCCTCAAAGCCTTCTGTCTTTCTTCAGCATTAAGGCTCTGGCTCCTCTGACTTTCTGCTGTCCCTTGTTACATCTTCTCATGGTCCACATTCTTTCTGCCCCAGGCTGTCTCTCTCAACAACTCTCCCACTGCCCTCTTGTGGCCACTGGTGCTACTGCAAAGACTGCTGCCTCTGCGGGGACAGCAGATGCTGTTTCTAGAAGGGTGCTGCCTCAGCTGCCCTCTATCTCCTCTTCAGGCTTATCCTCTCTGTCATGGAAAACAAAAACCCACACCCTAAAACTAGCCAGAAAAGACCATAGTGGACATTCTTCTAGTGAACATAGCATTACATCGGCAGAGGACAAACTGACCCAGAAAGTAAATCCAACTGCCAGCTCACACAGTAAAAATGGAGGTGTGGCAAATGTTCTTGCACCAGTCTTTCATGCCAATGGAGCTTGGTGAACTGGACCAATGGCAGCCATCCTGCTGGGCCACCAGAGGGGTGCATTGCCCTCTGGCCTGGGTGAAAATAGCTGCACAGACTTCTAAGGTGTATATCCAGGCCTGAGATGCCAGAATGCAAACCCAAACAGAAAGCTCTTAAAGCTACTTGAGAACACCCTGGCAGGTAGAGAATCTTCTGCAGCTTAAGTTGGCATGCATATGTCTCCACAGTGCAGTGTGTTCAAAGAGTTTGTGCAGTGTTCCAAGTCACCTGGTTACAACCTGGGCATTTCAGTGGGCTTCCAAATCAGAGTTGTTTAAGGCTGACAGGCACAGGAACTGGCTTGTGACCAACTTTGCTCTGAAAAGTCTGAGTGACACAGAGAGAACAACATTCAATGGAGATTTACAGTAGAGTCAGAGAAAGCTTCAAATAGCACTAACAATTCTAGCATTTTACAGCACTTAACATTATTTAACAACCATAAATGGGGCTTAATATCCCAGGGTCGGAGTGAGAGGCGGTTCCCTCTGATCTATCTCAGAAGGACAAGCATTACTTGGCATTTTAGACATAATTTACTAAAAGTAATCACTGTGGGATGGAAGCTGTAAAGGGCAGGCATCTTAACAGAAGACAATAAATGGGAAAAGTGTGTCTAAAAGTGACTTGAGGTGTAAAAGGATGTCTAAAGAGCACCTAATGAGAAAAGCAGGAACCACTGGTCTCCTTACTTCTCTGCTTTTCCCAAGTAGATCATAGATTAATGCAAACAAAGAGATACTGTAGAAATCGGGTAGGGATGTGTTGCAGTAAGTTTCAAACCAATAAGCCCATATAAAAAACACACAACCTAGTTTTTATATTTATAAGCTATATACCTAGATTAAGCAAATATATCACTATCCTCACTTTTTTTTCAGCTATGATACTGCTAGTTTTTCCTGGCCACGTGGTTCTGTTCCATATTGGCTTACACCTCTTCTTCCTCCATTCTTTCTCTCTCCTTCCCCTTCCTCTCCACTCTGAGACCTCCAATCCCACCTTTCTCTTCCACTTCCCAATCATAAGTGCTAGCATTTGTTTGACCAGATAGAATGAGCAGAAGGTTCAGTGAGATCACCTGAGTACATGATCTACTCCTCATTAGATGCAGCCCCTCCTGAGTAAGCAGAATTCACATCAAAATATAAACAGCACCAGGGCAACCCACAAAATTTCCCCCTTTTGTCCAATTAAAAGGCTCTTTTTTCTTAGATATAAATTGATCCCAATGATTTTAATTATGCAAATTAAAAAATATAATATATACTTACCATTTAGACTGTCTTATTTGTCATTTTAGACAAAGTACTCTACAATCTATCCTAACTTAAAGAGCTTGTAATTTCGTACCTGAATTATATTCTGATTTTAGCTTGCAATACCATCTGAAAAACATTCTTTCAAATCTGTATCATCTCTGTCAATGCTAAACAAATTGAGTTTGATTATGAGACTATAGCTAGTGTTCAGCCCCATCAGAAATGTGAGAACAAATTAAATATTACCTGAAAATATAGGAAGCACAAAAATATAGCTTTCATACTTATTTGTATACAATTTGTAGAGACAGCTGACTACCTAGATAGTCCCTCATTCTTAAAAAGTTGGAGCATCAGTCTTCATTCTTCTGACCCATGATCATCTGGTAGACATAAAATGAAGCAGGAACTATGAAGAAAGAGCTTATTCTGTCTTGGCAGAGCCAAACTGTTGAGTATACTGCATTGTGTTTCTTTACCTGGACAGTATTTTTTTTTCTGTAAATGAATAGGTTATTCTTTGTCCAGTGACTACCTTGCCATAACTGGAGCAAGTTCATATGGAGGTTTTAAGGCTCAGTTTCTTCTTTGAATCAGGATGGGGATATTCTCAGGAGCAAACATGTCTCTAGTCAAAATTTCTAATTATAACAAAATGACTAAATGTCAGATTCTGTGGATTTCTGATATGTTCTTGAAGATTATCTACATAGAGTATGTCTGAATTGTTAAACCTTGACTACCCGTAGCTACTTATATTTGAATATTGTAGAAATCACCTTAATATAATTAGATCAGAATCTAATATAACCAGGGGTTTACTATCTAGTCCTTAACTTGTGTTACTTAATCATCCTAAACAATTGGTAATAGCAGTTATTAGAAGAACTGGGTCTAAGCATTGACCCAGTGAGTACACACCATGTGTGATCTTTTCTGACTGGGTTACCTCATTCATCATGATATTTTTAAAGTTCCATCCATTTGCCTGCGAATCTCATGAAGTCATTTGGTTTTAATAGCTGAGTAGTACTTTATTGTATAAATGTACTAGAATTTTTTGTATTCATTCTTCTGTTGAGAAACATCTGGGTTGTTTCTAGCATCTGGCTATTATAAATAAGGCTACTATGAACATAGTGGAGCATGTCTCCTTGTTACATGTTGGAGCTTCTTTTGTGTATAATCCCAGGAGTGGAATAGCTGGGTCCTCAGGTAATGCTATGTCCAGTTTTCTGAGGAACCATGCGACTGATTTCCAGATTGGTTGTACCAGCTTGCAATCTCACCAGCAATAGAGGAGTGTTCCTCTTTCTGCAATCCTTGCCAGAATCTTCTGTCACCTGAGTTTTTGATCTTAGCCATTCTGACTAATGTGAGGTGGGATCTCAGGGTTGTTTTGATTTGCATTTCCCTGATGACTAAGGATATTGAACATTTCTTCAAGTGCTTCTTCGACATTTGCGTTTATTTACTTGAGAATTCTTTGTTTAGCTCTGTACCCCATTTTCTAATAGCATTGTTTGGTTCTCTAGAGTCTAACTTCTTGAGTTCTTTGTATATATTGGATATTAGCCCTCTATCAGATAAAGGATTGATAAAGATCTTTTCCTAATCTGTTCCTTGCCATTTTGTCCTATTGACAGTTTCCTTTGCCTTACAGGAGATTTTCAATTTTATGAGGTCCCAGTTGTCGATTGTTGATCTTAGAGAATGAGCCTTTAGTGTTCTGTTCAGGAAATTTTCCCCTCTGCCAATGTTTTTGATACTCCTTCTCACTTTCTCACTTTCTGTTAGAATCAGCATATCTGGTTTTAAGTGGCAATCCTTGATCCATCCACTTGGACTTCAGCTTTGTACAAGGAGATAAGAATGGATCAATTAACAGGCTTCTTTTTGTTCTAGAGCTTTCAGATGTGCTGTTACGCTGCTACTGTATGCTCTCTCCAATTCCTTTATGGAGGTACTCAGAGCTGAATTTTCCTATTAGCACTGCTTTCATTGTGGTCCATAAGTTTAGGTATGTTGGGCCTTCATTTTCATTAAATTTTAAAAAGTCTTTACTTTCTTTTTTTATTTCTTCCATGACCAAGTTAGCATTTGAGTAAAGCATTGTTAAGCCTCCATGTGTATGTGGACTTTCTGTTGTTTTTGTTGTTATTGAAGTCAACCCTTAATCTGTGGTGGCCCAATAGAATACGTGGGATTAATTCAATGTTCTTGTATCTGTTGAGGCCTGTTTTGTGTCCAATTATATGGCAAATTTGTGAGAAGGTACCATGAGATGCTGAGAAGAAGGTATATTCTTTTGTTTTAGGATGGAATGTTTTATAGATATCTGTAAAATCCATTTGGTTCATAATTTCTGTTAGTTTCACTCTGTCTCTGTTTAGTTTCTGTTTCCATGATCTGTACATTGGTGAGAGTCAGGTGTTGAAGTCTCCAACTATTATTGTGTGAGGTTCAATGTATGTTTTGAGCTTTAGGAAACTTTCCTTTTAAATGTTGGTGCCCTTGCATTTGGGACGTAGATTTTCAGAATTGAGAGTTCATCTTGGTGGATTTTTCCTTTCATGAGTATGTAGTGTCCTTCCCCATCTTTTTCGATAACTTTTGGTTGAAAGTCTATTTTATTGGATATTACAATGACTACTCCAGCTTGTTTCTCCGGACCATTTGGTTCAAAAAAATTTCCCATCCTTTTACTTTGAGGTTATATCAGTCTTTGCCGTTGAGGTGTGTTTCCTATATGCAGCAAAACGCTGGATCCTGTTTACCTAGCCAGGCTATTAGCCTATTTAATTTTATTTATGAATTGAGTACATTGATGTTGAGAGATATTAGGTACCAATGATTCTTGGTTCCTGTTATTTTTGTTGTTAGAGGTGGAATTATGTTTGTGTGTTTCTCTTCTTTTGGATTTGTAGTGAGAAGACTAATTTCTTGTTTTTTCTTGAGTGTAGTTTCCCTCCTTGTGTTAGAGTTTTCTTTCTATTACCCTGTGTAGGACTAGATTAGTGGACAGATATTGTTTAAATTTGGATTACTTATGGAATATCCTGGTTTTTTCATCTATGTAATTGGGATTATTTTTGGTATTGGTGTTCTCTTAAGGTCTGTATGACATCTTGCCAGGATCTTCTGACTTTAGAGTCTCTGTTTCAAAGTCTGGTGTAATTCTGCTGTCTTTATATGTTTCTTGACCGTTTCCCCCTTACTGCTTTCAATAGTCTTTCTTTATTCTGTGCATTTGATATTTTAAATATTATATGAAGAGAGGAATTTCTTTTCTGGTCCCAGCTTTTTGGTATTCTTTGGGCTTCTTATATGTTTATGATTATTTATTTATTTATGTTAGGAAAATACTCTTATATAATTTTGTTGACGATGTTGCTGGCCATTTGAATTGAGAATATTCACACTCTCCTATACTTATTACTTTCAAGTTTAGTGTTTTCATTGTGTTTTGAATTTCGTGAATGGTTTGAGGTTAGAGATTTTTGCTATTTGCATTTTCCTTGAATGTCATGTCTACTATTGTATCTTGTATGCCTGAGATTTTCTTTTCCATTTATTATATTCTGTTGTGACCAGGCCAGCTCAGTCAGTCAACAGGCTCTCCAGTGTATGAGTAAGGATTAAAAGAAAAAGACAATTAGACAATATTGCAGCATGACCCCAGCCAGTTCTGAGGCTGAAGGCAGGTTTATTTTTTCCCAATTTTCTTTTAAACCATTTTAAATACATGCAAGTATTTATGTCAGTTTTAGGTTGAGGAACCAGCAATATGATAGATACAAATAGTCAAAGGAACAAACAAGTCAATAGACAAAGTCCCACGATCACTGTTTCTAAGGGCTCATCAGGATGACAAAAAATATTTGCGCCTAGTTCCCTGTCCTAGCCCATAGTCACATTCATGCCTGAGGCCTACTTTTTTGCTCTAGTCTAAGACTTAGATTCTCGATTGAACTTACTTCTCTGTTTTAGCCTAAAATTAGATTCCTGCCTGAATTTACTTCCTTGTCATGGCCCAATATCAGATTCTTGCCTAAAGCTCATTTCCTTGTCCTTGGCCAATGTCAGATTCCTGCCAAACAGCCCCAAAATCTCTCCACATTTCCCCATTTTATTTTATTTAATAAGACTGAGTCTGTCTTAGGTCACTCTGACAAGAACGCCTCCCCTTACCCATCATGGAATATGCATTATCAAAAGCAATGCAGTTCTGTCTTGGGTTGTTAAGGCGCCGCAGAAGGTTATCTGTCCTTGGCTTGCCAGCTTCTTAAATCTGGGGGTCCATTTTTAGTTTCAAGTCATGTACTTTGGCTGCCAACATGTTGATGTTGTTAAAGACAAGCTTTAACATGATGGGCAGCAATAAAAGTATTCCCAGGACCAAAAGGGCTAGCATGATCAAGCTATATATGCCATTCTTGAAGCTTAACCAAGATAGAAGTACTAACATCAGACCATGAATAATTTTATCAACAGTTATCTGTTGGATCAAAGCTCAGTGGAGCAGCATTCTTTAAGTTCATAATCTCAGTGTACAAAGCTACAACATCTACAGAGGTGTTAGAATTATGCCAAATACCCTGCAAGTACCTTTGAACCTTTTTCCAATTGTAGTGACTATCATAGTAAATTTTAGAAGTAAACCAAATCCACTGACTCCTTACATTTAAACCCTGAATCTCTTCTCCAGTAATTTGCATAGTATCATAAAGAGCATCAATTCGTTGTTCCAAACATCTATCTAAATCCTCTTGAATACTCAGACATTAGTAACATTTTTTTTTTTGCTAGATGACTAACAAACACAGCTGTCTTAACTTCTTGTGTCAAAGCAATTGTGGAAGAAGTGGTGATAGCAATTAATGTAATCAAAGCTGCTATGCCAACAATAATCAAGCCCACTACTGTCTTCCTTCTGCTTAAAGCCTGACTTACTTCTTCCAGTACTTGCAAGCTTTTTTCAGAATACCAAGTTTCTGTAATACTCACAGGCAATGAAACAAAGCTGTTTGATAGACCACCATACCAGCCATGCCAGATTTCAATACATTAACGCAATTCGAAAGTGTACAATCAATACAACTTACATTGAATACTGTAGAAAAAAAAACAAAAGTAATTTTAACATGACAATTAAAAGAACCTTAACACATACATTAACTCTTGTTTGCAATCCAGGTCCTGTTCCAACTTTATCTATTGCTAACATCATAGAGAACTGCAGCTAACTTCCAAATATGTCTCTGAAAATGTCCAGCCTTCCAAATGAAGACTGTCATTTCTAATATTGGATTGATTGCTAGACAAGTCCATCTTTAAGTCAGAATAACTGGTCACATTAAAGGAAGTAAAAGAGTCATTATAACTTCTCTTTTTGATTAATTTTTGAATAAAGTTTTCACAGTACCCATGTGTTCTGTCTCACAAAGTCTAAAAGTTTGAAGCAAGGCAGCTTGTCCAATCTGGCATATAGGAAAGCAAAGATGGGTCAGGAATACACGTCCAGTACAGCTTCCCAGTCACCATCGTCAGGGCACTCTGAAAGTTTACAGGTCAGCATCATTCTTTGTCCCAGCATCAGCATGTCTCACCCATTGCTCTGGCAGCCACCATGCTCCTGTAAAGAAACACAAACATGCCCTATTCCACATATTAAATACCTGATCTGGATCATGCCATATGGCAGTATGTGGATCCTATTGTTTCAGCTAGCTATAAGTATGCCTAGTTGTGGGATGCCATAGACACTGAGCAGAGAGTTTGTTGGCATCCAAATTTTGAATTTTTAAAATAAAAGAACATGATTTAAATAAATTTGTGGTGTACAGAGATATAATCCCTTCCCTTTATTTTATGAAGATATTGCTTTTAAAATTCCACAATACCTGTTTCCTAATACCTTGTCCTTGATTAAAAGGAATCCCAGTAATATGGGTAACATTAAATTTTTGACAAAACATCTCAAAAGTTTGACTGTAATAGTCAGTTCTATTATCTGTCTTAATCTGTTTTGGAACAATCAACATAGAAAAACAATGTAGGCAATGACTAATTGTTTTTAGTTGCTTCTCCTGTTAAAGCAGTTGCAATTAGGAAGCCTGAAAGGGTGTCAATAGTCACATGAGCGAATTTCAATTTTCCAAAATCAGAAATATGAGTAACATCCATTTGTCACAATTGATTAGGTATAAGTCCTCGAAGATTAACACCATTATGTGGTACAGGAAGAAATTGAGGACATTCAGGACAAGTCTTTCCAATTTGACGTGCACATTCTCTAGAAATACCAAATTGTTGTTTCAATCTATTACTATTTTGATGATGTAAAGAATGGGATTGTTTGGCTAACTGTTCCTGTGTAAGGCCTATAACCTTCCTGGTATACAAATCTGCTGTGGTATTGCCCTCACTAAGGGATCTGGGCAGTTCAGTATGAGCTCCTAAATGTCCTACAAAGTTAAGGAACTGTACGTTCTCTTAAATTGAGTTGTATTTGCATAAGTAATTGCAAAATTTGAGAATTAGCAGTATCTAGAAAAGGAACAGTTTCAAATAATTGTAAACCATGAAATATATATTGGCTATCAAATTAAAAGCTTGGTTTTTCAGCATTTCAAAAACAGCAGCTACAGCATGTAGTACAATTATTTGTGCTAAAGCAGGGGGAAACTCAAAAGAATGAACATGCAATCCAGTTACATATGCTGCTTCCCATTAGGTGAGCCATCTGTGAATACAGTAAGCATCATTTCTATAGCCTACATGTGTAAATTCATAGGAAATACAAAAGCATGCATAGAGGAAAATTGTAACAACTTGTCTTTTGGATAATAATTATCAATTTTGCCTAAAAATTTTGCACATACAGTAGATCAAATATTAGTATTTTGCAATAACCAATTTAATTGCTGTTTGGAATAAGGAATGAATATTTCATCAGGCTCTTTCCCAAAATATTTTTTTATTCTGACCTACAATTCTGTATTACCACAGTAAAAGTTTCATAGTAGGGTGTTAAAACTTTACTTGGAGATGAAGAAAGATGAATCCACATTAATGGTCTCTTTTGATAATGAACTTCTGCGGGCACAAGAGTAGCAATAATGCAAACAGCCAACAGTTGATCATAGACTATATCATGTATCTGTTTTTGACTAATAGCTTCCTCCTCTTTCTGCAAAGCTATTGGTGCCTCAGTTAATTGCTGAGGGGAACTAGGATCTGCATCCCCCCTTGAGGGTATCAAACAGAGGTTTAAGTTCTCCTATGATAAGATTAAGATAAGGTCTTAGCCAGTTAATATCTCCTAACTACTTTTGAAAATCATTAAATTATCTTTTTTGGCATGTACACCTGCAAGTCAGAAGAGGGCACTAGATCCCATTATAGATGGTTGTGATACATCATGTAGTTGCTGGGAATTGAACTCAGGACCACTGGAAAAGCAATCACTGCTCTTAACCACTGAGCCATCTCTCCAGCCCTAAATATCTTTTCTTATTGGAATTTTCTGTGCCACAATCTGTTTAGGTTATAACTGAGGTCCCAAATATTAAAAGGATATTGCCTTTGAATATTTTCTGTGGCAACAAGCACTCCCCAAGATTTAAAGCTTGTTGTATGAGAGCAAAGGCTTGTAGTAAAACCCCTTCAGAGGGATCAGCTAATAAAATATCTATATAATGAATAGTATACACTGAAAGATTCAAACTCATAACTTCTTGTATTGAAACAGCAACAATTTTTTTTACATAATATAAGGCTATTAGCCATTCCTTGAGGCAAAACTTTCCAATGATATCGCTTCATGGATTCTTTAAATTAACAAGCCAGCTCATTAAATGCAAGCCTTTTATGGTCATCGGGATGCAAAGGAATAGTATAAAAACAATCTTTTAAATCTATGATAATTTTATGTGTCCTTCTTGGAATGGCAGCCGGGGTAGGTAAGCCAGGTTGTAATGCCCCCCAGAAGTTCCACAGTTTTATTAACCTTCCGCAAATCTTGGAATAATCTTCACTTGCATGATTTTTTCTTAATTGCAAATATAGATGAGTTCCAGGAGGAACTAGAAGGTTCAATGTGGCCAGCTTGCAATTGCTCCTGCACTCACTGTTGAGTGTCCAGGATTTTTTTCTGGAGTAAAAGACCACTGATCAACCCATATAGAAATATCACTTTTCCAAGTGTTTTTATCCACGTGGAGTGCAGGCTTGTCAATGATCTCTATTAAAAATACCCTAGACCTGTTTTTCCTTTTCTAAGGGTAACTAGGATGGGCTCCATTTCTCCCTGATTTTGCTTTCCTAGCCCTTGCTTAGGTAAATAACCGCAATCAAACACTAACTTTGCTGTGTAACTTTACTATTTGGACTGTATAAAAGGACTCCCATGTCCTTCATAACATCTCTCCCCCACAAATTAACAGGCAAATTAGAAACAATGTAAGGTCAAAAATATCCCTGATGACCTTCCTCGTCCTTCCAATGTAAGAGATCACTGCTTTGCTCAGGACTCTGACTTTGCCCTATTCCTTGTAATTGAGTAATGGTAGTAGTTTTAGGCCAAGATCCAGGCCAATGAACATAAGCTATTACTGATCCATCTGCCCCTGTATCTAGCAGCCCTCTAAATAAATTTTTCCATTTATTCTTAAGACTAGTTCAGGTCTTTCACCTTTTATCTCTTGGACCCAATAAGCATTGGAAGAGCCAAATCCTTTTGCTCCTCAAACATTAGCTTTAATTTTATTTTTTTGTCATAACCAGTGGCACAAGAAGCAACTGAGCAATTCTCTGCCTGGGTTGAATGACAGAAATATGGGTAGGTGAATAAGTCACAATTTTAATTTTCCTGGTATAATCTGCATCTATAACTTCTGGAACAATCATTAATCCCACCATAGTGTCACTGCTTCTTCCCAGTAATGATCCTACAGTTTCTGGCAATAACGGACCAAATATTCCATTAAGAAGAGCCTGCATCTCCATTTCAGGAGGTAATACTGTGTAGGCAGAGGGACTGAGGTCCAGTTCTGCGCTCCCTGAGGTAGCTGGGAAAAGATCCTGAAAGAATTGTTTTGCTGAAGAATGAACTGCATTGCCCCATAACCTTGTCTAGGGGCCTGAAAGTGGCCCCCTCTCCAATTTCCCTGAGGGAGATTTCCTAAGTCATCTCTCATAGACTTGCATTCATTAGCCTAATGCTTCCTTTTGTAGCATCTAAGACAGGCTCCTTTTTTCTCATTTTCCTTAATTCTACTTGGGCAATTCCTCACTAGATGCCTTGTCTGTCCACACCCAAAACATCTTCCAGGAGGCCCATTAACTCTTCTCTTTCCTATTCTAGTCTGTTGAAACAAGATTTGTTGCACAGTTTTTCCCTGTAATGTGGCGGCTATGGCTACACCCTGTACATAAGAGGGATCAATGTCAGAACATAATCTAATACAGTCAGTAATTGTTCCAGCCCTTCTATAAGGTCTTATGGTGGCCTGGCATGCTGTGTTTGCATTCTCATAAGCCAATTCTTTCACTAAAAGCATTCCAGCGTTAGCATCTCCAAACACTCTCCCTGATGCTTTAACCAGCCTATCAATAAACTCCTGAAAAGTCTCATCAGGTCTCTGTCTTATTTTTGAAATAACTTGAGACAAATCCTCTTTATTAGGCAAGCTATTCCAAGCCCTATGAGCGGCAGCACCAATTTGAGCATAAGTACCAAGATTAAACTGTGACTGATTCTGTATATCCCAATATTGGCCTTCTCCTGTTAACATCTCATAAGTAACCGGATTATGAGGTCTAGCATTTAACTGTGCTGTCTGCTTGTATCTTTCAAAAAATTCTCTTTTCCATAGCATATAATCTCCTCCCCCCAAACATGCATGAGCTAGCTGTTTCCAATCTTCAGGCAGAAGAGCCTCTGTAGACAGGCCATCTAATATAGCCAGGGTGAATGGAGCAATAGGTCCATACGGACCACAGGCCATTTTTAATTCCTTTAGCTGCTTAAAAGGAATGGGACTATGATATCTAAAAGTGTTTCCTTCTTAACCCTGTGCTTCAAACACAGGGCACTGCAATTCTTGTATATCTTCCCCTTGTTCTACAGCCTATTTTTGTCCTGCCTGAAGAGGTGATAACATAGTAACACTACGATTTAAAGTAAGAGGTTTCCCCTCATTTCTATTACAAGAAAACACAACCAAACAGATGAAGGAATTTAACAAAAACCATCCAGGACATAACAATGAAAGTAGAAACAATAAAGAAATCACAAAGGGAGACTACCCTGGAGATAAAAAACCTAAGAGAGAAATCAGGAGATAGAAGAGAGAATTTCAGGTGCAGAAGATACCATAGAAAATATTGACACAACTGTCAAAGAAAACACAAAATCTAAAAAGTTCCTAAACCAAAACATCCAGGAAATCCAGGACACAATGAGAAGACCAAACCTAAGGATAATAGGTATAGATGAGAGTGAAGATTCCCAACTTAAAGGGCCAATAAATATCTTCAACAAAATTATAGAAGAAAACTTCCCTAACCTAAAGAACGAGGTGCCCATAAACATACAAGAAGCCTACAGAAATCCAAAATAGACTAGACCAGAAAAGAAATACCTCCATCACATAATAGTCAAAACACCAAATGCACAAAACAAAGAAAGAATATTAAAAGTACTAAGGGAAGAAGGCCAAGTAACATATAAAGGCAGACCTTTCAGAATTACACCAGACTTCTCACCAGATACTGTAAAAGCAAGAAGATCCTGGACAGATGTCATACAGACCCTAAGAGAACACAAATGGCAGCCCCAGCTACTATACCCAGCAAAACTCTCAATTACCATAGAGATACCAAGATATTCTATAACAAAAACAAATGTACACAATATCTTTCCACAAACCCAGCACTACAAAGGATAATAGAGGGAAAACTCCAACACAAGGAGAAAGTAAGAGACAGCAAGAAAGTAATCTTCCAACAAATCTGAAACGAGATAGCCACACAAACAGTGCCACTGCTAATAACAAAAATAACAGAAACCAATAATCTCCTTTCCTTAATATATCTTAACATCAACGGACTCCAATCCCCAATAAAAAGACATAGACTAATGGACTGGATACTCAAACAGGACTCAGCGTTTTACTGCATACAGGAAATCCACCTCAGTGACACAGACAGACACTACGTTAGAGTAAGAGGCTGGAAAACAATTTTTCAAGCAAATGGTCCTAAGGCCATTCTAATATTGAATAAAATTGACTTTTGATTTAAAGCTATCAAAAAGGGTGGGGAAGGACATTTCATATTCATCAAAGTAAAAGTCAACCATTATGAACTCTCAATTCTGAACATCTATGCTCCAAATGCAAGAACACTCACTTTCATAAAAGAAACTTTACTAAAGCTCAAAGCACACATTGCACCTCACACAATAATAGTAGGAGAGTTCAACACCCCACTCTCAGAAATAGACAGATCAAGGAAACAGAAACTAAACAGAGATATAGTGAAACTAACAGAAGTTATGAACCAAATGGATTTAACAGATATCTATAAAACATTTCATCCTAAAATAAAAGAGTATACTTTTTTCTCAGCACCTCATGGAACCTTCTCCAAAACAGACCATATAATTGGTCACAAAACAGGCCTCAACAGATATAACAAAATTGAAATAATCCCATGCATCCTATCAGATCACCGTGGACTAAGGCTAGTCTTCAGTAATGAAAAAAAAAAAACAATGGAAAGCCCACATTCATGTGGAAACTGAACAACACTCTACTCAAAGATAATGTCCTCAGAGGAGAAATAAAGAGAGAAATTAAAGACTTTTTAGAATTTAATAAAAATGAAGATACATCATACCAAAACTTATGGTACACGATGAAAGCAGTGCTAAGAGGAAAACTCATAGCTTTAAATGCTTACAAAAAGAAACAGGAGAGAGCATATGCTAGCAGCTTGACAACACATCTGGAAGCTCTAGAACAAAAAGAAGCAAACACAACAAAAGGAGAAGACGGCAGGAAATAATCAAACTCAGGGCTGAAATCAAACAAGTAGAAACAAAAAGAACTATACAAAGAATTGATAAAACCAGGAGCTGGTTCTTTGAGAAAATCAACAAGATAGATAAACCCTTATACAGACTAATCAGAGGGCAGAGACACAGTATCCAAATTAATAAAATCAGAACTGAAAAGGGTGACATAACAACAGAAACTGAGGAAATTCAAAAAATCATCAGATCCTACTACAAAGGCCTATACTCAACAAAATTGGATAATCTGGATGAAATGGACAATTTTCTACAAAAAAACCAGTTACCAAAGTTAAATCAGGTCCAAATAAACCATCTAAACCATCCCATAACACCCCCCCCCCAAAATAGAAGCACTCATTAAAAGTCTCCCCACCGAAAAAAAAGTCCAGGACCAGATGGTTTTAATGCAGAGTTCTATCAGACCTTCAAAGAAGACCTAATACCAATTCTCTATAAACTGTTCTACAAAATAGAAATTTTGGTTTAATATATGGAAATCCGAGCATTCCTGGGATAAAGCCTACTTGATCATGATGGATGATTGTTTTGATGTGTTCATGAATTTGGTTTGTGAGAATTTTGTTGAGTATTTTTGCACCAATATTCATAAGAAACATTGGTCTGGAGTTCTCTTCATTGTTGGGTCTTTGTGAGGTTTAGGTATGAGCATAATTGTGGCTTCATAGAATGAACTGGGTAGTGTTCATTCTGTTTCTATTTTGTGGAATAGTTTATAGAGAATTGGTATTACGTCTTCTTGGAAGTTCTGATAGAATTCTGTACTAAAACCATCCAGTCCTGGGCTTTTTTTGGTGGGGAGACATTTAATGACTGTTGCTATTTCTTTAGTGGTTATAGGACTATTTAGATGGTTTATCTAATCCTGATTTAAATTTGGTGTCTGGTATCTGTCTAGAAAATTGTCCATTTCATCTAGATTTTCTAGTTTTGTTGAGTATATGCTTTTTAGTAGGATCTGATGATTTTTTGAATTTCCTCATCTTCTGTTGTTATGTCTCCCTTTCAGTTCTGATGTTATTAATTTGGATACTGTCTCTGTGCCCTCTTGTTAGTCTGGCTAAGGGTTTACAGATCTTGTTGATTTTCTCAAAGAACCAGCTCCTGGTTTTGTTGATTCTTTGTATAGTTCTTTTTGTTTCTACTTGTTTGATTTCAGCCCTGAGTTTGGTTACTTCCTGCCATCTACTCCTCTTGAGAGTCTTTTCTTCTTTTTGTTCTTGAGCTTTCAGGTGTGCTGTCAAGCTGCTAGTGTGTTCTCTCTCCAGATTCTTTTTGTAGGCACTTAGAGCTATGAGTTTTTCTCTTAACACTGCTTTCATTGTGTCCCCCAAGTTTTGGTATGATGTGTTCTCATTTTCATTAAATTTTTAAAAAGTCCGTAATTTTTTTATTTCACCCCTGACCAATTTTTCATTGAGCAGAGTATTATCCGGTTTCCATGTGTATATGGGCTTTCTGGTTTTTTTGTTGTTAGTGAAGACCAGTCTTAGTCCATGATGATCTGATAGGATGCATGGGATTATTTCAATCTTCTTGTATCTGTTAAGGCCTGTTTTGTGACCAATTATATGGTCAATTTTGGAGAAGGCAAATGCCTTCTTTTTGGAGAAAGCACCATGAGGTGCTGAGAAGAAGGTATATTCTTTTGTTTTTGGATGAAATGTCCTATAAATATCTGCTAAATCCACTTGTTTTATAACTTCTCCTAGTTTTACGGTGTCTCTGTTTAGTTTCTGTTTCCATGATCTGTCCAGAGATGAGAGTGGGGTGTTGAAGTCTCCCACTATTATTGTGTAAGGTGCAATGTATGCTTTGAGCTCTAGTAAAGTTTCTTTTATGAATTTGGGTGCCCGAGAGGAAGAGATGGAGTAAGGAGAGGAGAAGATGAAGGAGAGGAGAAGCAAGGTGAAGAGAGAGAGAAAGAGAGAGAAAGAGGGGGAAGGGCATGGAGGCAGATGTTCACGTGTCTCCACCAGTCAAAGACAGTTTATATATCTAGGTCGGGCATTGGGTTACACTTCTGATTGAGCATTACCAAACTTATAAAGCCTTTGACTGACATTTTGAAAAAAATTGTATAAAAGCAAAAAGGAAAAGGAGGCATGGGATAGGGGTTTTCTCTAGGGAGGGGAAATGGGGAAAGGGGTTGACATCTGAAATGTAAATAAAATATCCAATTAAAAAAAAAGAAAAGAAAAGAAAGAATTTGGGTGCCCTTGCATTTGTTGCACAGATGTTCAGAATTGAGATTTCCTCTTGTTTGATTCTTCCTTTGATGAGTATGAAGTGTCCATTTTTATTTTTCTTGACAACTTCTTGTTGAAAGTCAATTTTATTTGATATTAGAATGGCTATTCCAGCTTGTTTCTTGGGACCATTTGCTTGGAAAATTGTTTTCCAACCTTTTATTCTGAGGTAGTGTCTGTCTTTGTCACTGAGGCACATGTTTGTATGCACCACAATGTTGGGTCCTGTGTACATATTTAGTCCGTTAGTCTATGTCTTTTTATTGGGGAATTTGTCCATTGATGTGAAGAGATATTAAGAAGAAGTGATTGTTGCTTCCTGTTATTTTTGTTATTAGAGGTGGAGTTATGTTTGTGTGGCTATCTTCTTTGGGGTTTGGTGGAAGAATATTACTTTCTTTGCTTTTTCTAGGGTAAAATTTCCCCCTTGTGTTGGTGATTTCCCTCTATTATCCTTTGTAGGGCTGTATTTCTGGAAAGATATTGTGTCAATTTGGTTTTGTCATGGAATATCTTGGTTTCTCCATCAATGGTTATTGAGAGTTTTGCTGAGTATAGCAGCCTAGGTTGGCATTTGTGTTCTCTTAGAGTCTGTATGATATCTGTCCAGGATCTTCTGGCTTTTATAATCTCTCGTAAGAAGTCTGGTGTAATTCTGATAGGTCTGCCTTTGTAAGTTACTTGACCTTTTTTCTTTATTGCTTTTAATATTCTTTGTTTTGTGCATTTGGTGTTTTGATTATTATGTGAAGGGGTGAATTTCTTTTATGATCTAGTCTATTTGGAGTTCTGTAGGCTTCTTGTATGTTCATAGGCATCTCTTTAGATTAGGGAAGTTTTCTTGTATAATTTTGTTGAAGATAATTACTGGCCCTTTAAGTTGGGAATCTTTGCTTTCTTCTATACCTATTATCCTTAGGTTTGGTCTTCTCATTTTGTTCCAGATTTCCTGGATGTTTTGGGTTAGGAGGTTTTTGCATTTTTTATTTTCTTTGACAGTTGTGGCCATGTTTTCTATGGTATCTTCTGCACCTGAGACTCTCTCTTCTAGCTCTTGTATTCTATTGGTGATGCATCCATTCACTCCTGATCTCTTTCCTAGGTTTTTTATCTCCAGGGTAGTCTCCCTTTGTGATTTTTTTTTTATTGTGTCTACTTCCATTCTTATGTCCTGAATAGTTTTGTTCAATTCCTTCACCTGTTTGGTTGTGTTTTCTTGTAATTCTTTAAGGGATTTTTGGGTTTCCTCTTTAAGGGTTTCTACTTGTTTACATGTGTTCTTTTGTATTTCTTTGAGAGAATTATTTATGTCCTTCTTAAAGTCTTCTATCATCATCATGAGAAGTGATTTTAAATCTGAATTTTGCTTTTCTGTTGTCATCGGGTATTTAGGACTTGCTATTTTGGAAGAACAAGGTTCTGATAATGCCAAGTAACCTTGGTTTCTGTTGCTTATGTTCTTGTGCTTTCCTTTTGAAATCTGGTTATTTCTAGTGCTCCTTCACTCACTATTTCTGACTGGAGCCTGTCTGTCCTGTTATCTTGGCTGTGTCAGATCTCCTCAAAGTCCAGCTGTCTCTGTGATCCTGTGATGCTGAGACCCTGGTTGTGATAGTTCCTGGGAGTCAGGCTGCTTCTGTGATCCTAAAATCCTGGTGTGCCCACGCTCCTAAGATCCTGTTATCCTATTATCCTATGTTCCTATGTGTTAGAGCTCCTGGGAGTCCAGCCTCCTCTGGATTTTGGGGGGTTGGGTGCAGAGCTGGAGCCTTAGGGCTGCTCCAGGCTCAGGTGTAGACAGGAAGGGTCTTGTGCCACTGGCCTTGAGGGAGTTCGTATGTCCCAGGGTCCCAAATTACTCCCTGTTTGGAGGATGTGGGGGTTGTGACCTACTGACCTACACTACTGGGCATGTTGGAACTCCTGGGAGTCCAGCCACCTCTGGGTTTTTGGGGTTGGGTGCAGACCTGAAGCCTCCAGGCAGCCACAACTGTCTTTCTTTAGAGGTTAGTTTGATCACATAATCAAATTCAATCCATGCCATCTTAAAGGGTGGTATGCAACAACAAGTCATGAGAATTTTGTACTCAATAAGTGTTATTGGCTGTATATAGACATTTAAGTCCCAGCCAGTGCCAGAGCTATCTGTGTGTACAGACATGTACATCACTGCATATACATCAACCATCTTGTTGATCTTATTAGTTTCCAACTGACATTAAAATGGATGGGATTGCCACCTGGTGCACTACACTCACACCAGATCAGCTGATCCATTCTCCCCTAAGGAGGATCATTGGACTCCAGCATCACTGGAATGGAAAGTTCAGAAGAGCACCAACCCTCTCAAGTTAAAATTAACTCTGTCTTGAGCCTACTGTCTTTGTAACTGTATGTAATGCAGCCCTCAACCCACATCAGCCTTTTGACTTAATCTGGGTAATTAAAAGTCACAAGACTGATTATTGTACCTAACTATCTTGTACAAAGGGGCTGCTTAGAACATACTGGTTTCCAGATTTGACTTCTGATTTGTGCTGGCTAGCTGATAACTCATGGCCCAACACCTTGACAGACTCCATGAAATTCATAACCCAAATATCGATGAAAGACTTTTTATATATGTCGGGGTGGGGGGAGAACTGCCACATGTGGAGGTCCTGAAATGTGCTGCTTGGAGATATAAAACATCAGTCACTCGGAACCGGGAGTGAAGTGTGTCAAAGGAAGATTTATTGCAGTTTTATTGCAGGGAGATAACTTCAAATTTTACTCAAGTTCACTGACAAAGGAAAACAGGCCAAAGGATGGGAGGCTGGGCAGTTGTGTAGTCTTCAGCTCCATATTACTGGAGGTAGCAATCCCAGATTACTCTTTACAGTTAGACTCTTGACAAGGCCAATTGTAAACCAACAACCAGAAGCTGTAGACCCAAATCAGGTTTTAACAAACCCTAAATCTGTGTTGACCCCCACCCTCTAGACTAATGAATATATTACCCCCAGTTACCCAATCACAGGGACCTTCAGTTCTAGAACTTTTTCTGGAATACACAGAACCAGAAGATACCCTCTGGTCAATGATATTAAAAACCTTTCAAATTCTGAATGTCTCCAAGCCAGAACTTACCACCTCTTACTGGTTATGTTATAATACTAGACACCCCGTTTTATGAAAGTATTAGATTAATAGCTGAATATAATGTGACTGAAAGGTATACTGAGTGTAGATTTTCACAGGAAGGTCAAGCTTTAACCCTTTCAGACTATATCGGGACAAGGTATCTGTCTGGAGAAGGTACCCCTGTTGCATCAACACCCTTGCAATCAGTCCATTCATAGAGTTCATTCCAAATGGATTGTTGTCCCAGAACAGGCATGGTGGGCCTGTTCAACAAGACTGACCCTTTGTGTGCATGGAGAAGTTCTTAATTCCTCTGCCCCCAAAGGGCTCTAATTTTTGGTTCAGTTAGTACCCCATGTAACTTATTATTCAGAAGAGGTAGTACTGAGAGCTTTGGTAGGGCATGTTGAAGGTAGAGCATGCCTCTCATGAGGCAGACAAGGGAACCCATCTCTTTAACCTTAGCTTTAATTATAGGGGCCAGGACTAGTCAGAGCAGGCACTGGAATAGCTGCATTTATATATTACAGGAAAAGAATTACAATAGCTTAAAGTCAGAAATAGATGAAGATATCCAGCTTCAAACTTGGATCATAACATAGACTCTCTAGCTGAGATAGTGCTGCAAAATAGGCAAGGATTAGACTTAGTGTTTCTACAACAAAGAGGGCTGTGTGTGGCTTTGTATAAGGAGTGTTGTTTCTATGTCAACCATTCCAGAGTTATTAGGAAATCATTAGCCAATGTTAGGGAAAGTATAGTATTGATAGACACCAGAGGGAATGGGAAAATTCCAAAAGTTGGCACCACTCACTGTTGATTCCACCCCTGATTAACAATTGTCATTTCCACTCTCATGGGACCCTTAGTTATTCTCTTACTCTTCCTCAATTTTGGACCATGCATTATAAATAAGCTTTTATTTTTTATAAGACAGAGATTGGGAACTATTCAATTGATGGTGATGAGATCTCAAAGAGCCCAAAGTTGCTCTCTAAAGCTACTAGTAGAATGGGGAAATGAAGATGTCAAAGCAACAGGACAGACTCCATCTTGTCCTATAAACTCCATTTTAAGCTGCTATCCTTAGAGTTACATGGCCCCCAACCTTGGGTTCTGGGAAAGAGACCACAAAATGTTCCCAGCAGTCAAAAATAGAGATAATAGCTGTGGCCAGCTTACAGTAACAGGAAAAACTGGTCACAATAACAGGATGAGTTAAGAAAACATGAATCATTCCCAAGTCAATATGCCCCTTTTAGATGTGTGGTTTCTCCTTGTGGTTTGAACAAACACTATGCACCAATCAGTTTAAAGTTTAACATTCCTTTACCCAATCATGTACCACCAAAGTTTGAAAGCTCCAGCTTGCAATTACTTTTCTATATAAACACTTAGCCCCTAGACCTGAGTGTCACTTTCCTAACCTGTTGTACAGGGAGGTTTGTGACCCAAGTCCAAACTCGAATAAAAACTCTCGTGTGCTTACATCGGAGATGTGATCCCACCAGATGTCTTGGGGGACTTGAACACTGGGCATAACAGGATGTGTCATAGAGATTGTTTTGTGATATTTTGGTGAAGAGTGTGATTACTTTTTAACCTTATCTAAAGAGTCTACCTGAGGCTAAGGTGAAGAGATTTATATTAATTGCATTGACAAAGGAAGTCTCAAAAAAATCCAGCAGAGACTTTGTTCTGTGGTTAAGTCTCCTGAAGAGCATTTTGAACAAGTGTAGCAAGTTTAGAAAGAAAAAATATATGGTTCAAGTATTAAAAAGACATTAGGAAGTGAAAGGGAGCTGAATCTTGTGATCTAGGAGATAACAGATTAAGGGATTTGTATCTAAGTTTAGATACAGACATGGTGGTACATACCTTTAATTCCAGGAAACAAAGCCAAACAGATCTCTGAGTTCAAGGTAACAAAGCAGTTTCTAGGTGAAGAAAAGCTTAACTCCAGTAGTGGTAGTACACACTTTTAATCCCAGCATTACAGGGGACAGAGCCATGCAAATCTATGAGTTCAGGTCAATATACAGAGCAAGTTCCAGGAAAGTCAGGCATAGGCAGAAAAGGAGTCAGAAAACAGAAAGCTGGTGATAGAATAAGGGAGGGCATGTTCCAGCCCCCCAAAGCAGCAAAATATGGCAGCTTCAGCCAGAGAGCTTTAGAGTGAAATACAGAAGGGACTACTGATTCTGGTTAGCTGGAGCTAAGAAATTAGTTGTGATTAAGACGAGACCAACATCTCTGAGGTGAAATCTTCTTGTAAGTGTTTTTTGAGAACACAAAGATGACGTGATTCCAGAGATAGTCAAGGTTGTACCTTGTGCTGCAGCTTTACTTGGTAATATTTAAGAGTCATCCAAGCAATACTGAATTTGAAAGCATGAAGGTGTCATGAAGTGCAGCTGAAGCTTGGCACTGTGAGAGGCCATAGAAGGCCATTGGTGAAGGTACATTTGATGGCCCAGAAATGAAGGGGTCATTCAAAGGATTTGAGGCTTGGCACCATGAAGAGAGCCTATGAGAGGCTATTGGTAAAGCCTATTTGCAGCAGAAGACCCCAGTGTATTGGAGATGCCAGTACCATGGAATGATCATCAAGAACAGCAGCAGCAGTGGAATGGATCAAACATGAACTTAGAGTGCTACAGAGGACACAGCTGGAAAAGTAATGCCAGCCCTTTGGAGGAATCCAGAAGATCATGTGAGAAACCCAGACATTGGAACAAGAAGCTGAAATGTTAAAGTTGCGTTGGAGACTCCAAGATTTTTGAGATGCCAGGGCCATAGGATATCTCTTGAGGAATTCTGCTAACAGGGAGTAGAACCAACCCAGCAAAAGAAGTTTGTTGTAAAGGAACTGAGGTAGCAGAATAAACTTCATCTTGTTCTTAAGACTTCATTCTAAGTTAACTTGCCCTTAGAGAGGCAAGGACCCTTCCTTGAGGTCTGAGAAAAATGATGAAATATCTCTGGCAGTTGCAAAATAGACACAGCAGCTTCAGCTAGCTGATAACAGCAGAGTGGGCTAAGAAAACATAAATTCCCTAGACTTCCAGGACCCCCAACCCTGAGGGTCTGACACTGGCCAGGCAACTGTCTAGTGTCTTTGTGTATTGTGTATTGCTTTTGCTTTTGAAAAGCCTCAAGGTTTCTGTATAAGTGGCAAGGAGTGGCTAAGAGCAGATGTGCTGGAGGCTTACAGCTGTGGGAGTCAGGAAGTCATTTCTGACTTCAGGGTGAATGAGGTATCCACCTGTCAGTTGGAGGAGTTGTTGGTGAAAGAGAACTTCACCATCAGTTGCTTTTGGTTCCTGAAGTGGAAGTCTGTTAATCTGTGAGTCTGAGTCTTTGGATTCACTTTTGTCTTCAGTCTTAGAGTGGCTATTTTGTGCTTGTCTATTTTATTTCTTGTGTTGTTTGGTCTTTACTTGTATTGGACTGTAATGGACGCTATGGGACAGACTGCTTCTCACTTTGATCTTCTGACTCATTTTAAGAAAGTTAGGGCTAAGGACCACTTACTGCAACTTGTAGTGACTGACTTTTGATGTTGGATGGCTGCCAGCTGGAGACCTTTCATCTTCCCATGGTATCAGCAGTAGAAGATAAAGTGTTCCAAAAGTCTTCCCTCTTTCCCCTAGCTAATGCAGGTACTCTTCACCACAGACAGAGGCCAAGAAACTGGCTGCTGGCATCACAGGGGAATCCACTCAGACTAGGACTTCAACATGGTGGAAGGTAGGAAGCATCTCCAGATTTACCACCAGGCTCTTCTAGCAGGGCTCAACAATAATTTAATCAAGGTTTAAATATGACATTAGGCAGGAAATTCATGAAAGGCCAGTGCATTTCTTGAATGGGTCATCAAGGCTATGTGTGTAAGGCTACAAACACATAGACCCTGAGAAACAGAGCATTCTATCATGGTAACCCTGGCTTTCATTAATCAGTTAGCGCTGGACATTAGGAAGAACTTACAGATTCAAGAATGATGAAGAGAAAAGTTGTAGTGGGATATCTTTCCACTACATTTGTATAAAGCTTGGTGTTTGGGCTGTATGAGAGGTAAGTGGAGTGAAGAGTCGGGAGGAAAGAAGAAGAAGGAAGGAAGAGGAGGAGCTGGAGAAGAGAGGAGATGAGCAGCCATGAAGAACTATGCATGGATCCAGAGCAGTCTTGGGTAACAATTTATATCTTAAGGTTAGATACTGAAAAATAACTCTAATTGTGTGTGCATCTTGTTAATTGAACATTTCCAAATATATAAATATTTGATAAACTTTAAGCATTAAGAGTATCATTTCTACTTGGCACCGTGGTCATAGCGGGATGGTTTGAGCTCAGCCAAGCATTGCCTTCAGGGATTCCGTGGAAGTTGCAGAGAGAGTACAGAATAATGCAGATTAAGACAGGAAAGAAAAGGGGGACATGATCCTTCCAGTTCCATCTGTGTCTTGGCTCTCTGCACTCCAATCCTGTGCAGAGAGAGCTGGTCTTGCAGGAGTGCTGACACTCCTAAGATCACAAGTGAGACCACCACTACTGCTGAAATACCTGGCCAAAGTGGGACCCACCTGGAACCCACAGGACACAGGAACCGTGGAGCACCCAGGGACAGAATCATTACAGTGTTCATCTGTGCCCCAGAGAAGACCCTGTGCCATAGCTCTCCCCAGTCCTGCTGGAGAGTGCTGCTCTCCATGGAGTGCTGACATACCTAAGATCACAGGCTCACAGGCTCACAAGAGGAACAAGCTACAGTAAGAAACAGCAAGGACAACTAACACCAGAGATAACCAGATGGTGAGAGGCAAGCATAAGAACATAAGCAACAGAAACCAAGGCTATTTGGCATAATCAAAACCTAACTCTCCCACCAAAGCAAGCCCTCAATATGCCAATACACTCAAAAAGCAAGATTCTGATTTAAAATGACATCTCATGATGATGACAGAGGATTTTAAGGACAAAAATAATTCTCTTAAAGAAATACAGAACACAAGTAAACAAATAGAAGCCCTTAAAGAGGAAACTCATGAATCCCTTAATGAAATACAGGAGAACACAATTAAATAGGTGGAAGAATTGAACAAGACCATCTGGGATCTAAAAATGGAAAAAGAATAATTAAAGAAAACTCAAAGGGAGACATCCCTGGAGATAGAAAATCTAGGAAAGACAACAGGAGTCACATATGCAAGCATCACCAAGAGAATACAAGAGATAGAAGAGAGAATCTCAGGGGTAGAAGATTGTTGTAGGAGATATTTAAAACGGTGGCATTCAGTCTGGCTTTTCTTAACCAGCCACCAACTGGTTAAGTCCCCGACTAGTCTAGGCCTGCAGCCAGGAGTAGTGGCAGCATACCATTGCTGCTCAGCTTGGGCCGTCCACTCAGGCAGTCAGAGACACCGGCCCTGCCACCCACGAGATGCCAGCATGTGAGATGGCTCTGCCAATCTTCCATGCTGTATCCACAAGGCTGGGCTGTGCCCAGACCATCCCACCATCCATACAGGCCCGATAAGAAATGAGATTCTAATGCTTAAATATTAATGAAAAATTGTATATATTTGGTAATGCTCAATAACAATTGCCCACATAATTATAGATGTTTCCCAATTAACTAACCACAATATAAGTTGTTACCCAGGACTGTCCCCGGTACAAGCGTGGTCATCCATTGCGCCTCCTACCTCTCTCTCCTCTATCCTACCTCCCTCTCCTCTAATTTTTCCTCTTCCTCTCCTTACTCCTTCCACCTTAGCTCCTCCTACATATCATTCTTCCTGTTAAAATAAAAAAATACTTTCTCTCAAAATACAATTAGAGCATAGCTATACCAATTTGTATCAATAAGGTACAAGATAGACCTAATACCCAGTCCATCAATTTTATCAACTAAACAGAACCTCCATCATCTCTCTTAACTAAAAGACTTAGTTCTGAACCTGGCTTTTTTCTTGGCTTTTCAGAATGAATGTCAGCTAAAAACCATCCTCTCAAAAATGTTCTCTCAAAGTAAATAGCCTAGGTTGGCTATGAGACTGTAACTCTTCAACCTGTCAGAAATCCAGAATGACTGAATTAACTGAAATTATGGAAAGCACAAAGCATAGCTTCTAAAACTTAGTCAATTTATAGAGACCACTGAACACCTGGACAGTCCCTAACTTCAAAACAATGGAGCATCTGGTCTTCAGCCTTCTGGCCCAGGATCATCTGACAGACCTAGTAATGCAGAATTTTTAAGGGTTGATCAATCTGTCTTGGCAGATATAATCAGTCAACTATTCTTCAAATGTGTCCTTTTTCTGGACAGTAATTGTCTGTAGAAGAAAAGAGGCAATTTTTGCCTAGTGGCTGTCTCACCACAATTGGAGTAACTCCAGAAATGCTCAATTTTCTCTTAGAATCCAAGACAGGAAAGCTGTCAGGAACAGACAGGTCTCTAATCAAAATGAACATTAATACTGAAATGTTTGTAACGTCAATTTTGTGGACTTCTGACATTTTTGAAAAACAACTATCTATGTAAAGCAATCTGGACTGTTGTCCATTAAACCCTCTCAGCTATTTTTAATTAAATTATAGAAAAAAATATACTCACAATTTTGACTTATTAGAAGAAAATATACCAATGAAACCCTTGAATTTGAAATAAAAATACATTTTGTACCATTTAAGAAATATAACTTTAGCTCAATAACAATTACACAGATTTCTACCAAATAGGTTATGGGTATGTAATCAATTCTAACTATTCTTCCCTGTTTCAATAAAATTATTATTGTTTTTCTAGAAGGACAGCCTAATATTAACCACTTCAGTTCCGAATCCCAGGGAATAGGGGTGCTGAATCTTTATTAACTTCTTCAAGCAGAATTTGGGTGTTGAGATACTAGAAGAGGGGGCAGGGATAAGGATAAATTGATAAGCCTCTAATGTCTGTGTCTTCGATGCATCTAGCTGAAATTTTCAGGACATCAGAGGTTTGAGCAGGTCTGTTCAGCTTGTTTAATGAGTAGATACACCAAGGCTGTGTACTCTGCAATATACAGTTCTCAAAACAAATTTTAGTATCAAGATAATTTTTGTTTGAATTCTGGAATCTAGTCTTCTGGTGGCCTGCCTCTGTCATGTCTAATCCATATAATTCTGGGAGGTAGAAATATCTTAATCGTCTCTTCTGAAAAATCACAGACAATACCTTTTACCCAAAACAGCATATCTTTGAGCCAATAACCAGAAAATACCTCAATCATCTCTTCTGAAAACACACAGACAAAACCTTTTCCCCAAACAGAATATCCTTGAGCCAGTAACCAGAAAAACCTTTATCTTGACCTCTTTCCCAGAGAAAAAATATAACAACTTTAACAATTAAAATATGGCAATATAGTTGTGTTCAATTTATATCTGAGAGAAAAGAGGCTTTTAATTGGACACAAAGGGGGAAGTGTGATAGATAGCCCTGGCCTTGTATTTTGATGCTAATTCCACTTTCCTGGGAGGGGCTTCAGAAGAGGAGTGAATCAGTACACAAGTGACTTCTTGTGAACCTTCTGTCTACCTTAATTTGTAAAATAAAGGCTAGAGCTAGTGATTGGGCAGTAGAAGGGGAGGTAGAGAAAAAGCCTTGGGGAGGAGAGAGAGAGAGAGAGAGAGAGAGAGAGAGGAAGGTGACAGGGGAGGAAGATGATGGAGGAGCTGCAGGTAAAAGGACAATGGAGGAGAAGCATGTGGCCTGGAAAAACCGCAAGTTATAAGTGATCTCATAGCTGGGAAATACAGTAGTATAAATGGTAAATCTGCCCAATCTAGACGTGCAGTATATATCCATAATTATTGAGTTATGTTTCATTTGACCGGTCTCATTTGGGTTGGAGATTTACCACAACAGAAGATACCATAGAAAACATTGACACAACAGTCAAAGAAAATGCAAACTGCAAAAAGCTCTTAACAAAAAACATCCAGAAAACTCAAGATACAATGAAGAACAAACTTAAGGATAACAGGCATTGAAGAGAGAGAAGATAACCAAATCAAAGTGCCAAAAATATCTTCAACAAAATTCTAGAAGAAAACTTCTCTAACTTAGAGAATGGCATGCTCATGAACATACAAGAAGCTTAGAGAACCACAAATATATTGGACCAGAAAAGAAATTTCTCTAATCACATAATAATCAAAACACCAAATGCACAAAACAAAGAAAGAATATTAAAAGCAGTAAGGGAAAAAGGCCAAGTAACATATAAAGGCAGACATATCAGAATTACACCAGACTTGGAAACAGAGACTCTAAAAGCCAGAAGATTCTGGGCAGATGTCATACAGACCCTAATAGAACACAAATGCCATTCCAGGCTACTATACCAAGCAAAACTCTCAATTACCATGAATGGAGAAACCAAGATATTTCATGACAAAACCAGATTCAAACAATGTTTTTCCACAAATCCAGCTCTACAAAGAGTAATAGATGGAAAAATTCAACACAAGGAGGAAAACTATACCCAAGAAAATTAGGATATTAATATTCTTTCAAAAACCTCAAAAGAAGATAAACACACAAACATAATTCCAACTCTAACAACAAAAATGTGAGGAACCAACAATTACTGGTACTTAATATCTCTTGATATCAGTGGACTCAATTTCCCAATAAAAAGACAAAGGCTAACAAACTGGATGTATAAACAGGACCCAGCATTTTGCTGCATACAGGAAAAACACCTCAGTGAGGAAGACAGACACTACCTCAGAGCAAAAGAATGGAAAAAAATTCCAAGCAAATGGTCCCAAGAAACAAGATGGAGTGGCCATTCTAATCAATAAAATAGACTTTCAACTAAAAGTTATCAAAAAAGAGGAAAGACAATTCATACACATCAAAGGAAAAATCTGCCAACGTGAACTCTCAATTTTTAAAATCTATGGTCTAAATGCAAGGGCACCCACATTAATCAAAGAAACTTTACTAAAGCTCAATGCACACATTGTACCTCACACAATAATAGTGGGAAACTTCAACAGCCCATTCTCATCAATAGACAGATCATGGAAACAAGCTAAACAAAGATACAGTGAAACAAACAGAAGTTATGAACCAAATGGGTTTAACAGATATCTATAGAACATTTAATCCTAAAACAAAAGAATTTACCTTCTTCCAAGTACATCATGGTACCTTCTCCAAAATTGGCAATATAATCTGTCACAAAACAAGCCTCAACTAATAAAAGAAGATTGAAATAATCCCATGCAGCCTATCAGAATACCATGGACTAAGGCTGGTCTTCAATAACAATAAAAACAATGTAAATCCTATATGCACATGGAAGCTGAACAACTCTCTACTCAATGATAGAAGATATCATAGAATGATATCATAGATATGATAGAATGATAGGTCAATGGAGAAAGAAAAAAATTAAAGATTTTCAAAATTTAATAAAAATGAAGAGACAACATACCAAAACTTATGGGACACAATGAAATCAGTGCTAATAGGAAAATTCATATCTCTGAGTACCTCCATAAAGAAACTGGAGAGAACAGACAATAGCAGTATAACAGCACATCTGAAAGCTCTAGAACAAAAAGAAGCAAATACACACAAGAGGAGTAGACAGCAGGAAATAATCAAACTCAGGGCTGAAATCAATCAAGTAGAGACAAAGAGAACTATAAAAAGGATCAACATACCCGGGATCAGAATCTTTGAGAAAATCAACAAGATAGATTAAACCCTTACTAACCATAGGGGACATAAACCAGACTAACCATAGGGGACAGAGACAGTATCCAAATTAATAAAATCAGAAATGAAAAGGGAAATATAACTGCAGAAACAAAGAAATTAAAAAAAATCATCAGATCCTACTAGAAAATCCTATACTAAACAAAACTGGAAAATCTGGATGAAATGTATAATGTTCTAGACAAGATACCAGATACCAAACTAAATCAGCATCAGATAAACTATACTGTCCCATAAACCCTAAAGAAATTGAAGCAGTCATTAAATGTCTCCCAGCCAAACAAAGCCCAGAAACAGACGGTTTTGCAACAGAATTCTATCAGACCTTCATAGAAGACCTAATACCAATAATCTTCAAAATATTTCACATAATAGAAACAGAAGAAACACTACTTTCGTTCTATGTAGCCACAGTTATGCTGATACCTAAGTCACAAAAAGACCCAACCAACTTCCCTCATGATATTGGTGCAAAAATACTCAATAAAATTCTCAAAAACTGAATCCAAGAACACATCAAAGTAATCATTGTCCAGGATCAAGTAGGCTTCATCCCAGGGATTCAGGGATGGTTCAGTATTCAGAAATCCATCAACATAATCCACTATATAAACAAACTCAAAGAATACAAACCACATGATCATCTCACTTTCCAAAATACAACACCCATTCATGTTAAAAGTCCTGGAAAGATCAGGAATTCAAGGCCCATACCTAAACATAGTAAAAGCAATATACAGCAAACCAGTAGCCAACATCAAACTAAATGGAGAGAAACTTGAAGCAATCCCACTAAGATCAGGGACTAGACAAGGCTGCCCACTCTCACCCTACCTATTCAATATAGTACTGGAAGTTCTAGCCAGAGCAATTAGGCAACAAAGGGAAGTGAAAATGCTAAAAATTGGAAAGGAAGAAGTCAAAATATCACTATTTGCTGATAATATGATAGTATATTTAAGTGACCCCCAAAATTCCATCTGAGAACTCCTGCAGCTGATAAACAACTTCAGCAAAGTGGCTGGATATAATAAAATCAACTCAAACAAATCAGTAACTTTCTTCTATTCAAAGGATATACAGGCTGGGAAGGAAATTAGGGAAATGGCACCCTTCACAATAGTTACAAATAATATAAAATATCTTGATGTGAATCTAACCAAGCAAGTGAAAGATCTGTATGAAAAGAACTTCAAATCCCTAAAGAAACTGAAGAAGATCTCAGAAGATGGAAATATCTCCCATGCTCATAGATTGGCAGGATTAGTATAGTAAAAATGGCCATCTTAGTGAAAGCAATCTACAGATTCAATGCAATCTCCATCAAAAATTCCAACTAAATTCTTCATAGAGTTAGAAAGAGCAATTCTCAAACTCGTTTGAAATAACCAAAAACCGAGAGTAGTGAAAACTATTCCCAATAATAAAAGAGCTTCTGGGGGAATCACCATCCCTGACCTCAAGCTGAACTACAGAGAAATAGTGATTAAAAACTGTATAGTATTGGTACAGAGAGAGGCAAGTTGATCAATGAAATAAAATTGAAGACCCAGAAATGAACCCACATAGCTATGGTCACTTGATCTTTAATAAAAAGCTATATCCATCCAGTGGAAAAAAGACACAGCATTTCCAACAAATGATGTTAGTTCAACTGGTGGTCAGCTTGCCAAAGAATGCAAATCAATCCATTCTTAGCTCCAGTTCAAGTGGATCAAGAACTTCCAAATAAAACCAGACATGCTGAATCTAATAGAAGTGAAAGTGGGGAAGAGCCTTGAACACATGGGCACAGGGAAATTTTTCTGAACATCAGAACACCAATGGCTTATTCTTTAAGATCAACAATTAACAAATGGGACCTCATAAAAATGAAAAGCTTCTGTAAGGCAAAGGACACTGTCAATAGGCCAAAATGGCAACCAACAGATTGGGAGAAGATCTTTGCCTATCCTATATGCCATAAAGGGCTAATAAACAATATATACAAAGAACTCAAGAAGCTAGACATCAGAGAACCAAATAACCATATTAAAAATGAAGAACAGAGCTAAACAAACAATCCTCAACTGAGGAGTCAAATGGCCAAGAAGCACCTAAAGAAATGTTCAACATCCTTAGTCATTAGGGAAATGAAAATCAAAATGACCCTGAGATTCCACATCACACCAGTCAGAATGACTAAGATCAAAAACTCAGGTGACAGAAGATGCTGGCAAGGATGTGCAGAAAGTGGAATACTCCTCCATTGGTGGGGGGATTGGAAGCTAGTACAACCACTCTGGAAATCAGTCTGGCAGTTCCTCAGAAAATTGGACATAGTACTATCTGAGGAACAAGCTATATACCAGTCCTGGGATTATACCTTGTGCCCTCCCCCAGCCTTGAACAGGCAGGCTGTAGAAGACCTTGTTTACCACAATAGACCTTGACAAAATAAGGTGGAGTCATCCACCCTGGCTTCACGTACAACTTCCTACAGGATCTTAGAAGACTAGACTACCCACTGAGCTTGTCTTGCAACATAAGTCAGCTGAAACAAAGGATGGGTTTGGTGGGCTTTCCCTATATATACATAAAGTGCTGAATATTAAACTTTGAGCCTTGATCAGAAAACTGTGTCTTTGCTCCATGCTTCTCTAGCTGCTTTGTCTCTTTTACATTTTCTGCCCTCCTTTCAGGAAAACCCAGTTTGTCCATGGCCACTGGGCAGCTACAGGTGGCGCCTGAATAGGAGACCTGAAAACAGTGTGAACGACTGAGAAACAATGTCTTGGGTGGAGCTCCACAAAAAAACAGAAGAACCAAGAGTATACCACATGCAGTAAGCAACAAACAGCATTGGTGATAGTAGAAGTTTATCTTTTGAATGTTGTGTTGCAGGAGGTGCATTAAGGGGATACAGCTAGGTTGAGGAGGTGTTGGCCTGATGCTGAATTCACCTAGGTGTGACAGCAAAATTTCAAGGGAGGGGAATTATAGATAAGCCTTCGTCCACAGCCTAAGAGCTGCCTCAGGTGAGAGGAACAGTGTTAGCAGGAATTGGGGAAGTAAAGAAGGCAGAGCACCTCCTAAAGAAGAGTTAGACCTTGAACATGAGAGTAAGGGATTCAGAAAAGCAGTTGTCCCCTTTTCAGGCTCTCCTAGGAACAGGAGGAAATTGGGAGACATCTTTGTCTCCTACTGGAGAAATTCTTAATTTTGGTTTCCCTCTGCCTATTGTCTGTCTCTGGTGTACCAATCTGTCCATGTCTGTCAAAACTGACAGTTTTATGTTAAGTCTCTGTTTTTGTTTTGTTGTTTGAATGATTGTTGTTCTATGTTTCATGTTGAAAAGAAAAAAAATGGTTAAAATTTTATATGCTGGTTATCCATCCCTTTAGTTTAACTTGTTTAAAAGGCAGTCTCAAAAAGCACAGCAGAAACTGATGTTACCCAGCACCTGTAGCTATGAGTCAAGCACAACAGAAGTCTTTCCTGGACGTGACTGTCTGCATAAGCTGCTCTTAAAGGGGTCAGCGGCTTTTTGGCTTCTATGCTAAGGGAGCTGATGGCTGTTTTTCCTAGAAAAATCTCTGTGACATTGTTTATTGGGTTCAGCAGGTGACAAGGTGCTTCTCTCTTGAAATTACAGGTAGGAAAAGTAAGAAACTATTGTTTGGTTTAAATATATAAGATATGTATCCACTTCATTTTTGTTTCTGAGAGGTTTTAAATATATAAATATGTTCTGCATGTCTTGGCTATAAGATTATTAGCTTATAAGTTATTGGGTTTGATTAAAATTTGTAACTTTGGTAACAGAAAGTTAGCTTAAACCTGGTAACTCAGGGTTGGAGTCATTCAGATAACAAGACATGGCATGAGCCAACCCACGAAAACAGGTCTCTAAAAATACTTCTAAATTGGGATATCCTAAAAAATAGAACTATATGAGATAAGATTTAGGGCAGTGTCTTTTTGGTGAGGTATTGGCGGCTGCACAGTTGTGCATTCATGTGCAAGAATTGGCAGCCAAACTTTGTAGCATAGGGCTGATTCACTTGGTGTTTTTGGAGAGACTAGATTGAGTTTTGTTTTTCAACATTGTGGTTACACTGGTGTTGCAAGGTAAACTTAGATGTATGCTTGAATTGCCAGTGGTCCATTGGCTGCAGTTTGCAGTTCAATGTCGGGCTCAGAATTTTTGTCTCATCCATGTTTGTAGTTGAGAAGGGGATCCAGCAGGTGGAAATGATTGCAAGAGTAATAAAAGAGTTAAGAAGACCTGTAGCACAGTACACACTTGCTGCCTCTTTTATACAAGCTTTATTGGATACAGTGATAGAATCAAATTTAACCTCCCAAGATTGGAAAACTATATGTAAAGCTACTTTGTCAAGAGGAGATTACTTACCTTCGAGCTCTGAATGGTGTGAAACAAGTAAGAGAACTGTCATGATGAATGTTCAGGCAGGTAACACAGATTGGGATATTAATGCTTCTGGGAGAGAGTCAATATGAAGCTATTGGGCTACCTGCAGAAGTGTATGCACACATTGCAATGGCTGCATGCTGTGCTTGGAATCAATTACTGACTAAAGGGGATCTCAGTGGGATTTATCTGGTATCAAACAATGCCCAGATGAACTGTTTCAGAAATTTGTGGATAGGCTGCCAAAAACAGCTGGTAGAATATTTTGAGAACCTCTGGCAGGAATTCCTTTTGTTACACAATTGGCTTATGAGAATGCTAGGTGCAGCATGCTACACCACCATCCAGCCATACAAAGCAAAGACAGACTTATCTCGATACATTCATCTTTGTGTAGACATTGGACACTCATACAATCAGGGTCTGGCTATGACTGCTGCCTTACAAGGGACTACTGTGAAAGCAATGATATTGCTGTGTTAATACAGAATTGTAGGATAGAATCATGAAAGCAATGCTTTCACAGAGAGAAAGAAATAAAGGAAGTTTTTAAAGTAATGGTTTGGGTCATTTTAGAAATTATTGTCCCAGGAACAAAGGCATGAGTGGACTATCTTAGACCCAGATTAAGAACATTTACATTTGAGTTAATGCAAAGTTCAGAGTGGGCTCAGCAGAGGCTTGTGTCATTCTTTTTGTCTTGGTCATTCTGACTATCCCCCAAAAGCCCCTAGAAAGGTGTTTTCCAGATTTTGTTTATTGCCTTGCTTGTTCCTTTGGGAGGGTGGTCAGCCTCAGACTCCAAGGCATTCACAACAGGCAGCTTATGGGCCAGGAGTTATAGATAATGATTATGTGGGAGAAATTAGAATTATGGCTGTTATTTCCCATGGCATTATAGCTGTGCCTGCTAACAAAAGAATTGCTCAAAGAGTAAAAGAGGACAAGATGGCTTTGGTTCCTCTGATGTGTACTAGGTTCAATCTATTGCTAATAAGAAACCTAACCTTAAATTAATAATTGAAGGGAAAAAGTTTTGAAGGATTAATAAACACTGGAGCTGATGTACTCACTCACCTCCAAGTGATAGGTTATTCTATTAATCCAAAACAAAGTTAAAACTTAAGATTTATGAAAGGTTAATGAAACTAGGAACTTGTGGGGCATTATAATCTGACTTTCCTACTCCAGCTGCTATTCCAGCAAATGCATACAGAATTATTATGGATTTATAGGATTGTTTATATATTGTTCCTTTGCATCCTGTTGACTGTGGGAGGTTTACATTTAGTGTGTCTGCTTATAATTTTAAAGAACAGGTGAAGTGAAAACATTGGAAACAGGGAATGGCTAATAGTCCTTCATTATGTAAAAAAGTTGTTTCTGCTTTAATAGAAGTTAGGTCTTTGAATCTTTCAGTGTATATTATTTATTATATGGATATTATATTAGCTGATCCCTCTGAAGGAGTTTTACTGAAAGCCTTTGCTATCTTACAACAAGCTTTAAAATTTTGAGGATTGCTTGTTGCTCCAGAAATCATTAAAAGGCCATATCTTTTTCAATATTTGGGACCTCCTAAGGTTATATCCTAAGTAGATTGTGGCACAAAAAATTCCAATAAGAAAAGATAGTTGGGGCTGGAGAGTTGGCTCAGCCTTTAAAGGCTAGGCTCACAACCAAAAATATAAGAGTTCAATTCCCAGGAACCACATGGTGGCTCACAACCATCTGTAATGGGATCTAGTGCCCTCTTCTGGGATGCAGATGTACATGCAAAAAAAAAAAGATAGTTTACTTTTAATGATTTTCAAAAGTTGTTAGGAGATATTAAGCAGCTAAGACCTCACCTTAAGCTTACCACAAGGGAACGTAAATCTCTGTGTGATATTCTCAAGGGGAATGCAAATCCTAATTCCCCTGGACAATTAACTGATGAGGGATTAAATAGGTTTGCAGACAATAGTGGAAGCTGTTAGCCAACAGCAGATACATTATTCAGACTAATCAATTGTTAGCTGTCCCACAGCAGTTCTTTGGAAAAAGGAACCATTAATCTGGATTTGTCCTTCTTCATCTCCAAGTAAAGTTTGAGTATCCTACTATGAAGCTTTTGCTGTGTTAATACAGAATTGTAGGATAGAATCATGAAAGTATTTTGGATGAAATGTTTATTCCTTATTTCAAAGAGCAACTAAATTGGTTACTGCAGAATATTGATATTTGGCCTATTGCATGGCAAACCTTTTAGGCAAATTTGATAATCATTATCCAAAAGACAAGTTGTTACAGTTTTCCTCTATGCATGATTTTGTATTTCCTGTAAATTTACACATGCAGCCCTCTACTTCAGCACAAATGATTGAATTACATGCTGTAGCCACTGTTTCTGAAATGTTGAATAATCAAGCTTTCAATTTGTATACTGATAACCAAAATATAGCTCATGGTTTACAATTGCTTGAAATTGTTCCCCCCTTTCTTTTTCTTTAGATACTGCTAATTCTCAAATTTTATAGTTATTTATACAAACACGGCTTAATTTAACAAACATGTACTGTTCCTTAACTTTATAGGCCATTTAAAAGCTCATACTGGATTGCCTTGACCCCAGGGCAATGCCACAGCAGATTTTCATACCAGGCAGGTTATAGGCCTTACAGAAACAATTGGCCAAAAAAAAATCTCATTCTTTAAATCATCAAAATAGTAATGACTTGAGACAACAATTAAGTATTTCTAAAAGAATGTGCATGTCAATTGTAAAGACTTGTTCTCAGTGTCCTCAGTTTCTTCATAATGGTGTTAATCCTTGAGGACTTATACCTAATCAATTATAGCAAACAGATATTACTCATTTCTAATTTTCAAAAATTAAAATATATACACGTGACTTGACACCTTTTCAGGCTTTCTAGTTGCAACTGCTTTAACAGGAGAAGCAAAAAAAAGTGTAATTAGTTACCAGGAGCCAAACCCATAAAATTACCTGCTGTTCTAAAAGAACCTCATGAAATTACCTGCTGTTCTGGAAAACTTAGTCAGACAAGGTTAAGAAAGGACATTCACTGTCTCAGATCCCAGAAACTCAAAGAACGTCTGGTATTTCCTGGGTGCTGGTTACAACAGTGGGATGGTTTTAGGCAATGAGGATATGATAGTAGGACAGCCTTAAGCAATGATCCTTGCCCAAACTTCCTGTTTCACTGTGTCTTTATTATCTGCTGCCTGAAATTAAACTTTAAGCACTTGATCAAGACTTTCAAGACTTGTGCTTCTTCTTTGTGTCTCTTGTTCCTTCATTCTTTCACCCTCCCTCCCTAGGGTCTTGTCGAATCCCTCATGGGTTGGGGCAATTAATCGTTGCCTACATTGTTTCTCTATGCTGGTCATTCCAAATCAGATTAAAACAGATAATGGTGCTGGCTATTGCAGGCATTCATTTGAGGCTTTCTGTCAACAATTTAATATTACTCATATTACTGTGACTCCTTATAATTCTCAAGGACAAGTTATTGTAAAACAGGTATTGTGAAACTTTTAAATAACATCTTTAAAAAAAACAAAAGAGGGGGGTTATACCCTCCAAGGTCACCAAAAGCACACCTTGCTCTTGTCTTATTTATTTTAAATTTTTGCAAACTGATGTTAAAGGTCAGTCTGCAGCAGATCACCACTGGCATCCAGTCACTTCCAGCTCATATGCCAGGGTCAAATGGAGAGACCCCCCCCTAACTAATACATGGAATGGTCCTGACCTGTTTTAATTTAGGGATGAGGTTCTGTCTGTGTTTTTCACACACACACACACACACACACACACACACACACACACACACAAATGGAGCTTGATGGCTGCTTGAAAGATTGGCTTGTCAAGTGGACATGGATCCTGAGCCTAATGATGATAGTAATGATGAAGACATCTCAAAATCCCTATCATCCAGCTGAGTTAACCTGGAGTGTAGTCTCCACTATTACTGGAGAGCAAGTGTTTTCTATCAATACTCAAAGCCACCCCCCATATACCTGGTGGCCAGACTTTGTGTTTGATCTTTGCCAATTGGCAGTGGGATTAGATGCCTGGGACATTCCCACTTGCAAATTTATTTTCTACACTGCTTGGACCATTAATTATAATCTTGTTGCTTTTAACTTTTCGACTTTGTATCTTAAACAGATTGGTTGCCTTCATACAGGATCGCTCTCAGCAAACTCAAGCTATTCTCCTTGGCAGTTATCCATCGCTATGAAGACATGCATCGAGTGCATATTCATATGTCCTTCGTGGCTTTAGTCTGTATGGAAAAGAGTGTGCTATAGAAGATCTGTAGTCAGAGAGTGGTCTTGAGCTCCTATCAACCTAAGACAGAGACATACATCAATACTGCTATGTTTGTTCTCCATGGTGGGTAAAAAGGAGCAATATTGTCACCAACCTAAACCAGACATGGTCACCTAGCCACTCTACCCTAGATGGGATTATGGAAAACAAGTAAATCTTGTGCCCCTGCCCAGTTATTGGTACTGCTCATCTTTAAAAATCTAAAAAGGGGGAATTGTGCCCTCCCCCACCCTTGAGCAGGCTGAATAAGACCGTGTTTACTACAATAGACCTTGCCACAATAAAACCCATGTGGAATCATCTACCCTGGCTGCATGTACAACCTAAAGGAACTTAGAAGAATAGACAGACCACTGAGCTTGTCTTGTGACATAATCCAGCTGAAACAAAGGATGGGTTCTGTGGGCTTTCCCTATATATACAATGTGATGAGTATTAAAATTTGAGCCTTAATCAGAAAACTTTGTCTTGGCTCCATGCTTCTCTTATACCTCCATCTCTTTTATATATCCAGCCCTCCTTTCAGATGAACCCAGTTTGTTCATGGCTGATGGGTGGCTACAATACCCAAAAGAGACTCCAACATATAACTAGGACACATGCTCTACTATGTTCATAGTAGCCTTATTTATAATAATCGGAAGCTAAAAACAACCCAGATGTCCCTCAGCAGAGGAATGGATACAGGAAATGGAGTACATTTACACAGTGGAGTACTACTCAGCTATTAAAAACAATGACATCATGAAATTCACAGGCAAATGGATGAAACTAGAAAATATCCTGAGTGAGGTGACACAGTCACAAAAGAACACACTGGTATTTACTCACTGATAAGTGGATATTAGGAAAAAAGCTCAGAATACCCAAGATACAACTCACAGACCATATGAAGCTCAAGAAGAAGGAAGATCAATGGGTGCTTCAGTCCTACTTAGAAAAGGGAACACAATAATTACAAGTTGTAGTGGGTGGGAGGGACTTGGGAAGAAGATTAAGTGTGGGAAGGGAAAAAGGGTAACAGGTTCATATATGGGAGGCAACAGGGTAGATGTTCAGAGTGTCAGGAAATTGAACAGAGTCATGTAGCAATGGGGGATAGGAAACTGGGGAGTAGCCACCAGAAAGTCCCAGATGCCAGGAAAGTAAGAAGCTCCCAGGACTCATCAGGGATAACATTAGCTGAAATACCCAACAAAGGTATAGAGAACCTGTAGAGACCATATCCAGAAGTTAGGTATGTCCCTCAGTTGAGGGATAGGGCCCACAACCCACTCATCTCCAAAATTTTAATCCGGAATGGCTCCTGTCTAAAGGATATACAGAGACAAAGAATGGAGCAGAGACTGAAGGAAAGGCCGTACAGAGACTGCCCCACCTGGGATCCATCCCATATGCAGACACCAAACCCAGACACTACTGCTGATGCCAAGAAGTGTTTTCTGACAAGAGCTTGATATAGCTGTCTCCCGAGAGGCTGTGCCAGAGCCTGACCAATACAGATGAGGATGCTCACAGACAACCCTATGACTGAGCACAGACACCCCAATGAAAGAATTATGAGAGGGACTGAAGGAGGTAAAGGGATTTGTAACCTCAGATGAAGAACAACAATATCAACCTGTTGGGAGCCGACTTTTAGCAGAAAGTGGCTAGAAAGGAGCTATCATCTTTGCAGCCACCTGGAGCCATATACCCTGATGAGAGACTTGTTTTTCAGCAGCCTACAACAGCTGAAGCACGCTCTGATAAACATCTTGTTTATCCCACATAGCTTGTTTTGCTGTTTAGTGACCCCAGCTGCATGGTGCACAGGGTAAAATGTCTTCACCTGTTTTCCCCTGCTTGTGCTTATAAATACCCAGGATTTCCTTGGAGTAATGTGTAGTAGTAGTAGTAGTAGTAGGTGTAGTGGTGTGTGTATGGTGGAGACAGTAAAGAAGACTTTACTACAGATCCTCTGGCTTGTCTCTATTCTTCGAGGCTCTTCCCCTTCTTCCCCCCACTCTCTCTCTTGCTAGACCCTGACCTGCAGAACAGAGCGGGCTGCTACAGTTTGGCCCCCAAATGTGGGCCTGAGTGGTCCTTTACATCAACCAACCACACCAATAGAGCTCCCAGGGAGTAAACTACCAACCAAAGTGTGTACATTGAAGGACCCATGGCTACAGCTGTATATGTAGCAAAGGATGGACTTTTCTGGCATCAATGGGAGGGGAGGCCCTTGGTCTTGTGAAGGCTCAATACCCCAGTGTAGGGGAATGCTGTGGCGAGAGGCAGGAGTGAGTGTGTGGGTGGGGGAGCATTCTCATAGAAGCAGAGGGATGGGGGATGGGATGGGAGATTTGCTTAGGAGAAACTGGGAAAGGAGATAACATTTGAAATGTAAATAAACAAATAAACAATATAAAAAAATAAAAGAGGAGCAAAGACAAGAAAGAGAGGAAAGAAAGACATTGAATGGAGATTTTGTTAGAATCCTTTTAGCCAACAAAGCCTTGGATCTAGTAGTAAAGAAAAGCCAAGCTTCGACAGGTTGCTGGAGGAGAAGTAGATAAAGGGGTCACGAAACAAACTCTAGGACCATGGAAATGGCCGGAAATTTATTTATCAAAGACATTGGACCCAGTGGCAGCAGGATGGCCATCTTGCTTGCATATTATTGTAGCCACAGCACTGTTGGTCAAAGATGCCACTAAATTAACTTTGAGACAGAATTTGATTCTGACTACCCCCCATGCAATTGAAGAGGTATTCAAATAGCCCCTGATTGATGGTTCAGTAATGCCTGCATGATTCAATTTCAGACTTGGCTTATCAGCCCTGGCTGAGTTATTTTCCAGCCACCTGTATCCCTGAACACTGAGACCCTCCTACCTGATCTACTGACTTGGACTGTCCACTCTGTCAATGTGATAAGGTTCTGGCCCAGGTACACAGTACTTGGAGTGTCTTGAAGGCCTCTCTTCTGTCATAGGCAGAGCAGACCTGGTTTATGGACAGAAGCAGCTTTATCCATGAGGGTCAGAGGAAAGCAAGGGCAGTGGTGTCTACAGAAATGGAGGTAATCTAGACTCAGTCTCTTCCTCCAGGCATTTCAGCTCAAAGATCTGAGCTAATAGCATTAACAGAGGCCCTCATCAGCTGTTAACATCCACAGGGACAGCTAGGTATGCATTTACAACTACTCATGTGTGTGAAGTCATTTACCAGAAACAAGGGCTCCTAACAGCAGAAGGAAGAACTTTCAAAAATAAAGATGAATTTCTACAACTCCTTAAAGCCCTCTGGTTGTAAAAAAATTGGTAATCATTCATTGCCCAGGGTACCTGAAAGGAACAATAGCTAGAGGTAACAACCTGGCTGGCTGACAAGGCTGCTAAGGAGGTAGTGTTAATGAAAACAGCCATCTCCATATTGGCCACTGTCCTACCTGAACCAACCAGAACAACAGATATATACAGAAAAAGAAATTAAATGGTCTGGTGGTGATTGAATGAAGGTAGGCTAATATTACCCACCTCTTTAGCAAGAACCATTCTCAGAAAAATTCACAGAGTCACCTACATGGGCATCAGATGAATGGCAGATGTGATCAGACAACCCGAAGTGACTTTCAAGAATATGCAAAGCACTCTTGAGTATATAGTGACAAAATGTAATGCTTGAAATTTGACCAATTAGCCGGGCGGTGGTGGCGCACGCCTTTAATCCCAACACTTGGGAGGCAGAGGCAGGCGGATTTCTGAGTTCGAGGCCAGCCTGGTCTACAGAGTGAGTTCCAGGATAGTCAAGGCTATACAGAGAAACAGTGTCTCGAGAAAAAAAAAAAAAGAAAAAAGAAAATTGACCAATATTCCCAGCAACCCCATCCAGGTTCATGACTGTAAGAGACCAAGGGCCTATTGGAAAGTTGATTTTACAGAAATCAAGCTGAGAATATATGACTACAAGTATTTGCTAGTATTTGTGGACACTTTCTACAGATGGACAGAGACATTTCCAACTACTGCTGAGACAGCAAAGGTAGTGGCCAAGGAAGTGATAGATGATGTTTTGTCCAGGTATGGATTTCCTCATAAGAGAGCATCAGACAATGGACCAGTATTTGTGTCCAAAGTAAGCCAGTATGTAGCAAAATTCACTGGGGTACATTTCAAGTTTCATTGGAAATTGCATTGTGCATACTGACCCCAAAGTTCAGGGCAGTAGAAAGAATAAGTAGAACCTTAAAAGAGACTGTAACTAAATTAGCCTTCTTTAAGGTGGGGACTGGATAATGCTCCTTCCCTTTGACCTATATTGGGTAAGGAATTCTCCTTGCCAGATGAGACCTTTTAAAATTATGTATGGTATCCCAGCCCATATTGTACCCAGCCTACAGTTGGCAGCCATTGCAGAACTGGAGGAGGATGATTTAATATTTAGGGTTAGAGCTATCCAATGGGCTTATAAACAAGTTTGGTCTAAATTGTGTGCCCTCTATGAAGCAGGCCCAGTTCCAGAACTGCACAAGTGAAGGAGACTGGGTCTATGTGAGGAGATTTCACCAAGGTACACTTGAACCCAGGTGGAAAGGACCTTCATCATCCTGTTGACCATGCCAACTGACATCAAAGTGGATGGAATCACCACCTGGGTGCACTACACTCATGCCAGACCTGCTTCTCCACTAAGGAAGACTACCTGACTTTAGCTTTACCAGAATGGACAGTTCAAAAGGACATCAACCTCTGTCCAGTCCAGCTGGACAATCAAGTGGGATCCTTAGACCCTGTGGAGAAGACTGAGATGTGTGGGAAAATAAAAGGCACAGCAAGTCAAGAAGTCTGATCAAGCTGGCAAAGATTTTATTGTTCACACAGGTTATATACTTTGAAAACAGGATATGGGGAGGGGCAGAAAGGGAAAGGGGGCTTTGCAGGTGGAGGAAACTAGCTGCAGCTGTGGGGTCTAACTAGGTTATACCTGTTGTTCTCACAAAGCCTTGCCATTACCAGGGGTTCTAAAAACATTTATCTAGCAGGAGGTTGGCTAAATCTAAAGATCAGGAGGCAGGGTTACTAAGGTGGGTTGCTATGAGGCCTTGTTTGAAGTTCTGAGAACTGGAAATACAGCAAGTGAATCATGGAAGGTAAGCAGAAAGAAGAATAGTAGATAGGAGAGCTAAGAGTGAGTGTTTGCCAAGAATAAGGTCTTGCCATGGCTTTGCACAAACCCCCTTAAGTTAAAGTTGACCCAATCTCAGTCCTGAGTCTCTTGTCCCTGCCAACTGTATACACTGTGTGTATTACATACCCCCCCCCTTTTATGAAGACATTGGGTTAAGAGCTGAAAATAATTCTTGTCATTAGAAATGGCTTTACGTTGCCAGTTTCTGAAGCAGTCCTAGGGTGCAAGCTCTGTACTCAATTCCCCAAAACCCAGAGGAGGCTGGACTCCTAGGAGCTCTAACATGGCCAGAATTGCAGAAACTCTCTGCTGAGTGTCTACGGCACTCTACAACTAGGCATAATTATGCATAAGTGAAAAGAAAGGATCCATTTACTGGCATATGGCATGATACAGATCAGGTATTTAATATGAGGAAGAGGGCAAGTTTGTGTTTTTTCTGCAGGATTCTGAAGGAGCATGGTGGATGCCAGAATGAGACATGCTGATGGCAGGACAAAGAATAATGCTGACCTGTGAGCTTGCTGAATGCTCCGGCAACGGTGAGTGTGAAGCTGTATTAGACATATGTTCCTGACCCACCTTTGCTTACCTATACCCCTGATGAGACAAGCTGCCTTGCCTCAAGCTTTTAGACCCTGTGGGACAGAGAATCAAAAAGAGAAGTTATAGTGACTCTTGTATTGTTATTAAATGTGACCAGTTATTCAGACTCAATCATGTACTGGTCTAGAAATCAATCCAATATTGGAAATAACAGTCTTCAATTGGAAAGTTTGTTCTGGACATTTTCAGAGTCATATTTGGAAGTTAGCTACAGTTCTTTATGATGTTATGTTAGCAAGAGATAAAGTTGCGGCAGGATCTGGATTTCAAACAAGTGTTAATACATGTGTTAAGGCTCTTTTAATTGTTAAGTTAAATTACTTTTGTTTCTTCTACAGTATGAATGTTGCATTGATTGTATATTTTCTAATTGAATTAGTGTGTTGAAATCTGAATTGTCAGTTATGAAGGTCTATCAACTAGCTTTTGTTTTATTGCCCTTAGTATCACAGAACCTTGGTCTTCTGAAAAAAAAGCTTGTAAGTACTGGAAGAAGTGAGTCAAGCTTTAAGCAGAAGAGGGTATTTGTGGGAAGTGGCTCTGCTCTCATTATGGCTCCACTCTCACCATTACAAGATGACACTTGGCATAGGCATTGCTTGAGACCATATATGGCATGCCTGCGCTGAGAGGTGTGGCTACCTTTACCTTGCATCATTGAGTGTGACCAATTAATAGTGACATCGTGGCAGCTGCTGATAGGTTTAAGGGCAATGCTTATAAGGGGCTGTGGGAGTGGAGGAGAAAAGGAGAAGAGGAAGATCGCTGTACAGGGATAGCTGAATAAACCGTTTGAAGAAGAACACCGTTGCCGCTGCCTTATTCCACTGTTCGAACGTGGGTAGCGACGGGTATTGGGCTTGATTATTGCTGGTATAACAGCTTTAGTTACATTAATTGTTGGCATTACTGCTTCTGCAACAGATTTGACACAAGAAGTTAAAACAACTACTTTTGTTAATCATTTAGCAAAAAAATTACTAATGTATTGAGTATACAAGAGGACTTAGATAGGCATTTGGAAGAACAGATTGATGCTCTTTATCCTATTCAAATTATTGGAAGGAGGTTCAGAATTTAAGGGTAAGGAGCCATCTTGAGTGTCATGCCAAATACCATTGTATTCATGTTAGTTCTAAAATTTAAAGTGCTAGTCATTATAATTAGAAAAAAGTTTAAAGACACTTGCAGTTTATTTGGCATAATTCTAACTCTCTGGATGTTTTAACTTTGCATAGTGAGCTTATGAATTTAAAGAATGCTGCTCCACTGAGCATTGATGCAGCAGATACTGCTGATAAAATTACCCATGGCCTGAGGTCAGTATTTCTGTTTTGGTCAATCTTCAAGACTGGCATATATAGCTTGATCATCCTAGCCCTTTTTGTCCTGGGAATACCTGCCCATCATGTTAAGCCTTGTCTTTAACAACATCAACATGTTGGCAGCCAAAGTATATGGCTGAACCTGAAAATGGACCCCCAGACAGAGTTATTAAATTAACAGGCTGGCAAGCCAAGGGTGAGTAAGATTCTTCACAGAGCCTTACCAACCTTAGACATCAGTTCATTGCTTTTTGACAATGCATATTCCACAATGGGTAAGGAAGGCATTCTTGTCAGAATGACCTAAGAAAGTCTCAGTCTTGTTTATGAAATAAAAAGGGGGAGAGGCAGAGAGCCTTTGGGGCTGCTTGGCAAGAATCTGACATGGGCCAATGACAAGGAAATGGCCTGATTGCCAGGAATATCACACTGGCCAAGGACAAGAAAGTAGGCTTCAGGCAGGAATCTGACATTAGGCTAGACAAGACTCATAGAACAATTACAACATATCCAATAGGATCTGACACAGTACCTGACCAAGATCCTTCATGGAATTATAATTCTGCAGGTGGTATTTTAGCCAGAGAAAAATTCATGACCTACCTCATGACCAGTCTCCATAGGGCAGCCTTAAAACCAGTAAATTTTGTAAAACTCCCAAGAGGTTATCAGGGAAAACAAGAAAACCTGTCTCAGTTTTTAGAGTGCCTTACAAAGACCCTATTACCATATACAGATCTAGACCCTGGAAACCCATAAGGTAAGCAACTTCAGTTTACCTACTTTTTTCCCAGAGCTACCCCAACATAAAAGCCAAACTTAGATATTTGGAGAGGGAACCCTAACTCCACAGGCAGAAGTCTTGGTGCTGATCTTCAAAGTAAACTGTCATAGAGATAAAAAAAAAAAAAAAAAAAAAAAGCCTGAAGACAAAAATACCACATGCTGTGAGACCAGTCCCAGCCACTGCCCTAGAATCCAGGCCTTTTAAGGCTCAGAGACCACCAGGTTCCTGTTACAAATATGGTCAACAAGGTCTTTGGTCAAAGGCTTGCCCTAACCCGCCAAGCTAAAGGAGCCATGCCCTAGGTGCCATTAGGAGGGACATTAGGCTGTCAATTGCCCTCACTTTACATGGAACAGACAGACAGTGCTCCCATGTAATCCTCCAGTCAATCTTCTAGGCTTGGCTATGGACAACTGAAGATGCCTGAGCTCCTTTGACCAGACCTCTTCTGTCACCCCCAGAAAGCCCCATGTAGTTATTATGGTATGTGGGCAGCCCATCTCCTTCATCTTAGACACTGGGGCCACTTAGTCCTGATGGAGTTTTAGGGACCCACTTCTCCCTCATTGTCAGGGTATGGGGAAAACATTACCTTCCTCACCAGACCCTGCCACTTAGTTGCATTTTTAGGGGTGTTCATCTCTCCCATTCCTTTTTGGTAGTACCAACATGTCCTGTCTCATTATTGGGAAGGAATCTTCTAGCTAAGTAAGGAGCCTCTATTTCCTTTGCTTCCCCCATTTACCTAAACCCAAGCTCTGAGCAGCACCTCTGCACGTCTTCTAGTCAGTCAACCTACTAACCCTAACATGCTGTTTCCTTTACCAGGTTCTCAAGTAGACCCCTGAGTCTGGAACATCCAGAATCCCTGTTGCTAAACATCATTCTCCTGTTATCCAAATACTGGACTCTACCAGGTTCATCACCCAAGATCAATACCCATTCTCTTTCCAGAGCCTCAGGGGACTTAAGCCTATCATCTTTGCTCTCTTAAGAAAAAAAAAATCTCCTTTGCCCTACCTCTTCTCCCTTTAACATCCTTATACTAGCAGTTAAGAAACCTAATGGAATCTATTGCCTGGTTCAAAACCTCAGGTGCATTATTTCTGCAGTGGTTCCTCTCCATCCTGTTGTGGATCCTTATACACTTCTTTCCACTATACCCTCAGGGACTTCTCATTTCTCAGTCTTAGATCTCAAGGCTGCATTTTCCTCTATCCCTCTAGATGCCTAGTCACAGAACATATTTGCCTTTACCTGAACAAACCCTGACATGCACTTTTCTACTTAACTCACCTGAACTTGTCTACCTCAAGGATTTAGGACATCCCACATCTATTTGGCCAGGCCCTGGCTTCTAACTTACTTTCTCTGTCTCTCGATAAATCTAAGATTGTCCATTACATAGACAACATCCTTCTCTGTAGCACCTCTCTAAAAATTAGCCAGTCTGACACCTCTGCTCTTCTAAATTTAATTTCCAGTTAAGGCTACAGGGTCTTACCTTCTAAAGTCCAACTGTACACTCCTTGGATCACCTATTTGGGACTAAAATTTACCCCAACCACAAGGCTATTATGTTAGACAGAAAGAATCTGATTCAGTCTCTAACTGTTCCTTCTACAAAGGCAGAGATTTTGTTATTCCTAGGAATAGCCAGTTTTTTATGTTCCTGGGTTCTTTCCTTTTCCCTACTTTCCTACCCTTTACATGAAGCAGCTTTAGGACCTACCCACAAACCTCTTCTCAAACCTGTTACCAAGCCTTTTCAAAGGCTCCAATAGGCTCTCCTAAAGGCCCTAGCCATACACCTCTCTGACCGAACTCATCCTTTTTCCCTCTATGTAACTGAAAGAGGGGAATTTGCCCTTGGAGTCCTAGGTCATCAACTGGGACCTTCTTTTGCACCTGTAGCATGCCTGTAACAAAAACTAGATCTAATCATCCAGGGATGGGAACCTTGTATTCATAGCTTAGCAGCTAATGAACTCCTTATTTGAGAGTCAATACCCCCCCCCCAAAAAAAACAACAAAAAAACCCTATTCCCTTGGGTCACCTATAACTGTCTTCTCTTCTCATGATCTGTCACAGCTCCTAACTTACAAAGGCTTACAGACTCTACCTTACCTTGCTCCAGGGTTCTTCCCTTCAGGTAGCACTAATAGAAGACTGCACACTCACCTTTCAATCATGCCTGCCTCTTAATATTTCCAATCTTCTTCTTCTACCAAATACTAACCACTCCCTACATCACTCCTGCATTGAAACTTTAGAGGAATTGTTACCTTATCCTTCACACATACACGAGGGCATATTAACTCAGGCCATCTTTATCTGGTACACAGATGGCAGCTCCTTTCTACAAGAAGGGGCCAGAAGAGCTGGATATGCTATAGTGTCAGACACAGAGGTGGCTAAGGCACAGGCCCTTTCTGCTTATACCAACAATCAACAGGCTGAACTAAGAGCCTTTACCCATGATTTTCAACTAGCACAGGAACAATCCCTCAACATCTACACAGTCTCCAAATGAGCTTTCCATATCCTCCTGTCCCACACTGCTATCTGGAAGAAATGCAGATTACTTATGACAAAAAGAGGATCCGTAACAAATGCAAACCAAATTATGGTCATACTAAAGGCCTCCAGTCTCTCCACAGCTATTGGGATTGTCCATTGCAGATCTTACGAGATGGATGACTCTATTGTCTCCAAAGCAATCAACTGAGTCAATGAGGTAGCTAGAGCTGTGGCACTTAGGAGCCTAGATTTGTCTGAGCCTCCCTAGGATATTCTTATACTATAACCCTCATCCCCACTCTCACTCCCTGACACTCATCAAACTCTGTCCTATCAGCCATACATTGTCTTATTTTGTTAAGAGCCACCCATAGCCTACTGTTGAGGACTTAAGTTTCTTAAAATCCATCATTGCCTCTTGCAAAATGTGTCAGATGTCAGACTCCAACTCCACGTATTGTAGCACCCATTTTCCTATCCATCAGGCTAGAGCTTCTCTTCCTGGAACTGACTGGCAATTTGGCTTTACCCACATACCCATTGTCAAATGTGTGAAGTACCTCATGGTCTTGGTGGACACCTTCACTGTATTTTCTTCTCCTGGTTAACAATTCCACCCTTGTGGTACCGTTAGTTATTCTTTCACTTCTTTTTACTTTTGGATCTTGTATCATAAACAAGCTTTTATAATATATAAAACAGAGATTAGGAGCTATTCAATTAATAGTAATGAGATCTCACTATCAAAAAATTAGCACAATCTGGACCTCAGGAAGCTTGAGATTGGCCTCCAAAGCAACTAGTAGAGGCACTGAATGAAGGCACTAAGGTAGCAAAATAAACTCCATTTTGTTTTTTTTTATATTCTACTTATTTACATTTCAGATATTATTCCCTTTCCCCATCCCCCCAGGAACTCCCTAACCTGTCCCCCTCCCACTGCTTCTATGAGGGTGTGCCCCCACCCATCCACCCACTCACACCTCCCCACCCTCAAATTCCCCCACACTGGCACATCCCACCTTCATGGGACCAAGGACCTCCACTCCCAACAATGCCTGACAAGGCCATCCTCCACTGCATATACAGTTGAAGCCATGGGTCCCTCCATGCGTGTTCCCAGGCTGGCAGTTTAGACCCTGGTAGTTCTGGTTGGTTGGTATTATCTCTCTTCCCATGGGGCCACAAGCCCCTTCAGCTCCTTCAGTCTTCTCTTACTTCTTCCACTGGGGATCCCATGATCAGTTCAATGGTTAACTGCAAGCAGCTGCCTTTGTATATGTCAGATTCTGGCAGAGCCTCTCAGGAGACAGGTATATCAGGCTCCTGTCAGCATGCACTTCCTGGCATCGACAACAAACAATGTCTGTGTTTGATCAGAATACCTAAGATACAACTCACAGACCACATGAAGCTCAAGATAAAAGAAGACCAAAGTATGGGTGCTTCGGTTCATTTTGTTCTTAAGAATCCATTCTAAGTTAACTTGCCCTTAGAGAGGCATGGCCTCCTCCCTTGAGGTCTGAGAAAAATGAGGAAATGTCCTTGGCAGTTGCAAAATAGACACAGCAGCTGTAGATAGTTCATAACAACAGAGTGGGCTAAGAAAACGTAAGTCTTTCCCTGGTCAAAGTGCTCCCTTTTTGATGTATGCTTCCTCCTTGTGGTTTAACCAGGTGCTGTAAACAAATTAGCTTAAAGACCAACATTCTTTTACCCTCTTATGTAATGCCAAGACATGGAAACCCCTGCTTGAATTTTTTCCTTTATACACCCCCTTTACCTAGAGCTGGGGGTCACTCTCCTATCTAGTTGCATGCGGAAGGTTTGCTGCCCAGGCTCATGAGCTTGAATAAAGACTTTCCTGTGCTTGCATTAGAGTTGTGGTTCCTGGTGCTCTCTTTGAGGTTTTTGGAATCTGGGTGCAACAATGGCAGTCTACAAAGATGAAGAAGGAGTTGGGGATCTGAAAACTGCTTTGACAGCAGACATGGAGATGCAGAGTTTGGAGTTTTCCCAGCCCGTTTCCTGTCTTTATTCAGGGATTAGGGTTAAGTGATTGGATGGATCTCAGAAGAGACTTGAACTTTGGACTTTTAACATTACCTTCCTCATGCAACTAGATAGGAGAGTGACCCCCAGGTCTAGGTAAAGGGGGTTTATAAAGGAAAAAAAATGCAAGCAGGGATTTCCATACCTTGACATTATATAAGAGGGTAAAAGAATGTTGGTCTTTAAGCTAATTTATTGAGACTGCTATAGACTATAGGGACTTTGGAAGTTGAATTAAATGTACTTTTTTTTTATTATGCTATGGCTAGGTATGGCCCTCATATACTCATGTGTTTGAACAAGCCTATAGGAGCTAGGGGGTGGAATGTGATGGTTTGTGTATGCTTGACCCAGAAAATGGCACTATTTGGAGGTGTGGCCTTGTTTGAGTAGGTGTGACTTTGTTGGAGTACGTGTGTCACTGTGGATATGAGCTTTAATACCCCAGTCCTAGCTGCCTGGAAGTGAGTATTCTGCTAGCAGCCTTCAGATGAATATATAGAACTCTAGCTCTGTCTGCACCATGCCTGCCTGAATGCTGCCATGCCACCTTGATGATAATGGATTGAATCTCTAAATTTGTAAGCCAGCCTCAATTAAATATTGTCCTTTATAAGACTTGTGTTGGTCATGGGGTCTGTTCACAGCAGTAAAACCCAAACTAAGACTGTCAGTCATTATATTAAGAGACTTGTAAATCTGATAACATCATAAGTATTGCACATAATTCAAATTTTTGAACCAATTTACAGGGACTCTCAGCCATCTTCCTTACATCTTCTGATTTGTCCTGCCTTTCCTGATTTATTAGCATCAGTGTAAAATGTTGTGGCTCCAGAAATTGGAGTTCTTTTTATTATGCGAGAGAGAATCCAATTAGTTCTTTTAATGAACTGAAGTTGCTTGCTTTTAGGGTATTTGTTATTAATCTCTCCCAGGTCGATGCATTCAGCATTTACATTTTTGAAAGCTAAGGATTTGATTATTGCCTTTCTAGCTGATGGCTCCCATATACTCTTAGTCAGGCTTTCTATTCCTGGACAAAACATCATGACCAAGAAGCAAGTTGGGGAGGAAAGCTTACACTCCCACATTACTATTCATCACTAAAGGAAATTAAGACTGGAACTCAAGCAGGTCAAGAAGCAGGTGCTGATGCAGAAGCCATGAAAGGATGTTACTAACTGGCTTGCTTTCTCTGGCTTGCTCAGCTTTCTTTCTTATAGAACTCAAGACTACCATGTAGCTGCCTGCAGCCACGATCACCAGGTTCTCCTGAGATGAAGCCTAGGGATTAACAGGAAGGAGGGCAAGAGAAACGTGGGGCCAAGACAAAGTATTCTAATCAAGGCCCAAAGTTTAATAATTTGCTTTCACATATAAAGGGGAAGCCCCACCCCCCCAGAGTCTCTTCTCGGTACCGCCCAGAGGCTAGGTGAGGAGATAGTAGTCTGGAAGGTGTCAAGGCTAGCTCAGCAGGCAGTCCATTCTTCTTAGCTCTGTAGCAGACCTCAGGGCGCCAAGACTGGCGAGGCAATGCCTCCTTCTAGGTCCTATTGTTGTTTGGTCTTGTCGTGGTCAATGACTTGCAGGCCAGCTTAAGCCTGGGGGAAGGGCATACTACCAGCCCAGGGATGGCATCACCTGAAGAAGCTGAGCCAAGCGGCTAGCACCAGCCTCAGCACTTCCCTAGACGCCTAATGGCTGGCGCTTGCCTCAGCACTTTCCCCTCAGCACTTTCCCCTCAGCCCAGCACACACAAAAGCCCCCCCCCCACTCCTTCCTGCCACCTGACTCTCCCAAAAGATGCAGCCAGCACCAAAGGTCCACAAATCCTCATTCCAATAGCACTCCCTAAGTGTGAATCCCGAATCCTGGGAATGACAGTATCAGCTTGAGGACAGATAAACAAATGCAGCTTTCAGCCTCCATGCCACCAAAATTGGTACCCTCTCTGATGGATGGCCAAACACTCCCCAACACAGGTGACTTATGGCCTTGGGAAAAGCAAAAACCATACATTCTTAGAGAGAAATCATGCCAATTAAGTGTTCCCAGGCAGCAGTGACCAGTTTATAAAAACATTATAGCTTCCCTTATTCGCTGTGTAACACCTCCTCCCATGTGACCTGCTTGTATATATATATTCCCTATGCCCCTAGACATGGGGCCACAACATTGCTCTGTGCAATTTGTGGTTCAAACCTAGGTTTGAAATAAAAGGCTCTTATGTTTCTCTACAGCAGATACGGCAATTCTTTGAGATCTCTTGGGAGACCCAAAGAGATCTTAACATTTGGAGGCTCATACCATCCAGGATTCCCCCAATAGACCTCTAGAATCTGCAATCCGAAGAGCCTATTGCCCATGAGTGAGTGCAGTGAGTGCTTGACAGTATTTCTGTACTGTCTGTGTGTGTTCTCTCCAGCCATATTTTGAAATCAGTTGTCTGGCCATATTTTGGCATTGGAAAAGGCCTTAAGGTAACTGTGTAGCAGCAAAGGTTTAGGGCAGATGAGGTACCTGCCCATCAGGAATTTGCAATTGAGGAGAGACTGCAAAACAGCTTGCTTTTATACTAGCCCTTCCCCAGGCGGGAATCTGTGAGCCCTAGTGCCTTTGTTTCCAGTCACAACATGGCTATCACATACATGTGAGTTTGTCTATAGTGTTGTTAGGAGTGCTCCTTAGTGAGCCTGATGACCCAAACTTACTCCACAGTACAACAGACTCAGAAGTTCTCTGATTTCTTTAGACACCAAGCCTGCCTACAAGAATAATTTTGTGCAAGTCATAAAAGTCACTCCCTCGTGTGTGTGTGTGTGTGTGTGTGTGTGTGTGTGTGTGTGTGTGTGTGTCTTTAATCCCAGCACTTGGGAGGCAGAGGCAGGTGGATTTCTGAGTTGGAGGCCAGCCTGGTCTATAAAGTGAGTTCCAGGACAGCCAAGCTTACACAGAGAAACTCTGTCTCAAAAAACAAACAAACAAAAAAACCCAAAAAACAAAAGCAAAAACAAAAACAAAAAAGGAGTGCTTAGTCTTGTGTTATACCAGACTGTGACAGACATGGGACAGGTTGAGTCAGGAACTCTTCCTTCTCATTCACTTATCATCATTCTAGCTCATTTTAAAGAAGTGAGGGCCAGAGCCCACAATCTCTTGGTCGATGTAAACAAGAAAAAGATGCATACATACTGCAACTCAGAGTGGCCTACCTTCGGGGTTGGGTGGCCATTGGAAGGAAGTTTTCATCTCCCCATGGTGCTGGTGGTGGAAGACAAAGTGTTTCAGAAGGCACAAGGACACTCAGATATTGTGGTTTGGAAAGATCTGGCTGCCAATCCTCCATGGGTAAGTCTTTTCTTCAAATCTCCCCCCCCCCACAACTAACACTTCTTCACCTGCAGAAACAATGCCTTCCCTAGTAGCAGAAGAACGAAAGTGAGAGCAGGAAGCCTCCAAACCTCCAAAATCCCCTTATCCCATTTTACAGGATAGTACTCCAGAAGAAGTCATATTCCCACCACCTTATGTCCAGGTGTCGACTGAAATGGCAACCCCGGCCTCAGTTGGGAGGCTGCCTGAACCTATCCCTCAGTACTTACCTCCTGGGGCTACATCTGCCCTTCCTTTCAGGAGACTGCTGCACGCACCTCCTTTATGGGTTCCACCTGCGGGGCCTGCGACACTGTGGAACCTATCCATGCATACAGGCCACCAGTACAACCACACATGCTCCCACATGTCCAGGTTCTGCCAGGAGGACTGACATTCCTGGTGGTGGAGCTCATGCATGAATATCCACCAGTGCATGCATTGGCCCCTATGCCTACATTTGAAAACCCACCTATGGGAGTGGCCCTTCTACCCCCATTTGCAGGACCTGCACCCATGCTCCCACCCCAAGGATTCCCACAGCAGAGCTGGTGGTTCCTCTGCCTACTTCATTCCAACGTTGTACCCCATGGGAAGGGCACCCCACGTTCCAATAGTGTCATCTTCAGAGATGGAGGGGGGCCCTGCACAAGGGATTTGGAGTAGGTATGCAGTAGTGTCACCCCAAGCTGTAAAACCAGAGACAGACTCCACTATTTTACCCCTGAGGGCAACAGGGCCAGTGGATGAGCAGGGAAACCAACACCACCATTATTGGCCCTTCGCTACTACTAATCTTTACAATTGGAAAGGAGAACATGCTAAATTTTCTGATAACCCTAAATAACTCGTTGGTCTCTTAGATAGCATCCTGTTTATCCATCAGCCTAATTTGGATGATTGTCAGCAATTGTTACAGATTCTTTTCACAACAGAGGATATGCAGAGCTTTTGGGGCTGCTTGGCAGGAATCTGACATTGGCCAAGGACAGGAAAATGGGCTTCTGGCAGGAATCTGACATTAGGCCATGACAAGGAAGTAAATTCAGGCAGAAATCTAATTTTAGGCTAAAGCAGAGAATTAATTTCAGTCAGGAATCTAAGTCTTAGGCTAGAACAAAGAAGTAGGCCTCAGACGTGAAAATGACTTTGGGCTAGGACAGGAAAGTAGGCTCAGATATTTTTGTCATCCTGATGAGCCCTTAGAAACAATGATCACGCCCTTCTGCCCCTTGCCTGGATCCTGGAGACTGGAGCAGACACCCAGCTGATTTGCATCTGGAGGCATCCTAGAGAGGCCACGGCCCACAGAGCTACAAGCCTCAGAGGAACAACTGGCAACAGGGAGCCCCCAGAGCGCACCTGGCATCCAGACCCCACCCCTGTGGAAAACCACTCCCCTTCCACCCCTCGCCCGGATCCTGGTGGCTGGAGCAGATACACAGCTGATCGGCTCCCCTGTGGAAACTGCGCCCGAAGGAATCCTAGAGAGGCCACTGCCCTCAGAGCTGCAGACATTCTAGAGAGGCCACTGACCTCAGAGAAGGGGACACCATATCTTGAGGTATCCTAGAGGAGCGACTACACTCAGAGCAGCAGCAAACACCTAACTACCGTGGAAATACCATATTCTGAGATATCCTAGAGGAGCCACTGTTCCCAGAACAGCTGGAGCTCAGGATCACAGAGACACCCAGACCCCAAGGAGTTCTGACACAACCAAGATAACTGTAAAGGCAGGCTCCAGTCATAACCAGTGAGTGCAGGTAGCACTAGAACTAACCAAATGGTGAAAGGCAAGTGTAAGAATGTAAACAACAGAAACCAAAGTTTCTTGGCATCACCAGAACCCAGTTCTCCCACCATAGCAAGTCCTGAACACCACATCACACTAGAAAAGCAGGATTCAGAATTAAAATCAATTCTCATGATGATGATAGAGGACTTTAAAAAGGACATAAACAACACTCTCAAAGAAATTGAGGAGAACACAAGTAAAGAGGTAGAAGCCCTTAAAAAATGCAAGAAAACACAACCAAACAGGTGAAGGAATTACACAAAACCGTCCAGGATCTAAAACTAGAAGTAGAAACAATAAAGAAATCTCAAAGGGAGACTACCCTGGAGATAGAAAACCTAGGAAAAAGATCAGGAGTCATAGACGCAAGCATCACCAACAGAATACAAGAGATAGAAGAGAGAATCTCATGCGGAGAAGATACCATGGAAAACATAGACACAACGGACAAAAAAAAATGTGAAATGCAAAAAGCTCCTAACACAAAACATCCAGGAAATCCAGGACACAATGAGAAGACCAAACCTAAGGATAATAGGTATAGATGAGGGTGAAGATTCCCAACTTAAAGGGCCAGTAAATATCTTCAACAAAATTATAGAGGAAAACTTCTCTAACCTAAAGAAAGAGATGTCCTTAAATATACAAGAAGCCTACAGAACCCCAAATAGACTAGACCAAAAAAGAAATACCTCCCATCACATAATAATCAAAACATCAAATATACAAAACAAAGAGAAGATACTAAAAGCAGTAAGGGAAAAAGGCAAAGTAACATATAAAGGCAGACCTATAAGAATTACACCAGACTTCTCACCAGAGACAATAAAAGCCAGAAGATCCTGGACTGATATTATACAGACCCTAAGAGATCACAAATGCCAACCCAGACTACTATACCCAGCAAAACTCTCAATCACTATTGATGGAGAAACCAAGACATCCCATGACAAAACCAAATTTACACAATATCTTTCCACAAATCCAGCTCTTCAAAGAATAATGGATGGAAAACTCCAACACAAGGAGGTAAACTACAACCAAGAAAAAGCAAGAAAGTTAGTCTTCCAACAACCCCAAAAGAAGATAGTTACACAAACATAATTCCACCTCTAATAATAAAAATAACAGGAAGCAACTATCATGTTTCCTTAATATCTCTTAATATCAATGGACTCAATTCTCTAATAAAAAGACGTAGAATATTACACTGGATACATAAACAGGACCCAGCATTTTGCTGCATACAGGAAACGCACCTCTGTGACAAAGACAGACACTACCTCAGAGTAAAAGGATGGAAAACAATCTTCCAAGCAAATGGTCCCAAGAAACAAGCTGGAGTAGCCATTCTAATATCAAATAAAATTGACTTTCAACCAGAAGTAATCAAAAAAGATAAGGAAGGACACTACATACGCATCAAAGGAAAAAATGCACCAAGAAGAACTCTCAATTCTGAACATCTATGACCCAAATGCAAGGGCACCCACATACACAAAAGAAACTTTACTAAAGTTCAAAGCATACATTTCATCTCACACAATAATAGTGGGGGATTGCAATACCCCACTCTCATCTCCAGACAGATAATGGAAACTGAAACTAAACAGAGACACAGTAAAAACTAAGAGAAGTTACAAAACAAATGAATTTAGCAGATATTTATAGAACATTTCATTCAAAAACAAAAGAATATACTTTCTTCTCAGCACCTCATGGTGCCTTCTCCAAAACTGGCCATTTAATTGGTCACAAAACAGGCCTCAACAGATACAAAAAGATCAAAATAATCCCGTGTACGCTATCAGACCACCATGGACTAACGTTAGTCTTTAATAACAACAAAAACAACGGAAAGCTCACATACACATGGAAACTGAACAACACTCTACTCAATGATGACTTGGTCAAGGAAGAAATAAAGAAAGAAACCAAAGACTTTTTAGAGTTTAATAAAACTGTCATACCAAACCTTGTAGAACTCCATAAAAGCAGTACTAAGAGGAAAACTCATAGCTCTAAGTGCTTGCAAAATAGAAAAAAAAAACTGGAGAGAGCATACACTAACAACTTGACAGCATACCTGAAAGCTTTAGAACAAAAAAGAAGCAAATATTCCCAAGAGGAGTAGACAGCAGGAAATAATCAAACTCAGAACTGAAATCAACCAAGTAGAACCAGAAAGAACTATACAAAATATCAACAAAACCAAGAGCTGGTTCTTTGAGAAAATCAAGAAGATAGATAAACCCTTAGCCAGACTAATCAAAGGGCACAGAGACAGTATCCAAATTAATAAAATCAGAACTGTAAAGGGAGACATAACAACAGAAACTGAGGAAATTTTAAAAAATCAGATCCTACTACAAAGGCCTATACTCAACAAAATTGGAAAATCTGGATGAAATGGACAATTTTCTAGACAGATACCAGGTACCAACGTTAAACGAGGAGCAGATAAACCATCTAAACAGTTACATAACCCCTAAAGAAATAGAAGCAGTCATTAAAAGTCTCCCCACCAAAAATGTCCAGGACCGGACGGTTTTAGTTCAGAATTCTATCAGACCTTCAAGGAAGACCTAATACCAATTCTCTTCTAACTATTCCACAGAATAGAAACAGAAGAACCACTACCCAATTCATTCTATGAAGCTACAATTACGCTCATACCTAAACTACAGAAAGACCCAACAAAGAAAGAGAACTACAGACCAATCTCACTTATGAATATTGACACAAAAATACTCAATAAAATTATCGCAAACCGAATCCAAGAACACATCAAAACAATCATCCATCATGATCAAGTAGGCTTTATCTCAGGAATGCAGGGATGGTTCAATATTCAAAAATCCATCAATGTAATCCACTACATAAATAAACTCAAAGAAAAAAACCACATGATCATCTCACTAGATGCTGACAAAGCATTTGACAAAATTCAACATCCCTTCATGTTAAAAGTCCTGGAAAGAGCAGGAATTCAAGATCCATACCTAAACATAGTAAAAGCAATATACAGCAAGCCAGTAGCCAACATCAAATTAAATGGAGAGAACCTTGAAGCAATCCCACTAAGATCAGGGACTAGACAAGGCTGCCCACTCTCACCCTACCTATTCAATATAGTACTGGAAGTCCTAACCAGAGCAATTAGACAACAAAAGGAAGTCAAAGGGATACAAATAGGAAAGGAAGAAGTCAAAATTTCACTATTTGCAGATGATATGATAGTATACTTAAGTGATCCTAAAAGTTCCACCAGAGCACTCCTAAACCTGAGAAACAACTTCAGCAAAGTGGCTGGATATAAAATCAACTCAAACAAATCAGTAGCCTTCCTCTACTCAAAAGATAAACAGGCTGAAAAAGAAATTAGGGAAATGACACCCTTCACAATAGTCACAAATAATATAAAATATCTTGGAGTGAATCTAACCAAGCAAGTGAAATATCTGTATGACAAGAACTTCAAGTCTCTGAAGAAAAAAATCAAAGAAGATCTCAGAAGATGGAAAGATCTCTCATGCTCCTGGATTGGCAGGATTAACTTAGTAAAATGCCATCCCCATCAAAATTTCAAATCAATTCTTCATAGAGATAGAAAAAGCAATCTGCAAATTCATTTGGAATAACAAAAAACCCAGGATAGCAAGAACCATTCTCAACAATAAAAGAGCTTCTGGGGAAATCACTATCCCTGACCTCAAACTGTACTACAGAGCAGTAGTGATAAAAACTGCATGATGTTGGTACAGAGACAGGCAGAAGATCAATGGAATAGAATTAAAGATCCAGAAGTGAACTCACACACCTATGGTCACTTGATCTTTGACAAAGGAGCTAAAACCATCCAGTGGAAAAGGTACAGCATTTTCAACAAATGGTGCTGGATAAACTGGAGGTCAGCATGTAAAAGAATGCAAATCAATCCATTCTTATTCCCTTGTACAAAGCTCAAGTCCAAGTGGATAAAGGACCTTCACATAAAGCCAGATACACTGAAACTAATAGAAGAGAAGGTAGAGAAGACCCTCGAATACTTAGGCACAGGGGAAAAGTTCCTGAACAGAACACCAATGGCTTATGCTCTAAGATCAAGAATTGACAAATGGAACCTCATAAAATTGCAAAGCTTCTATAAGGCAAAAGTCACTGTCAATAAGACAAAACAGCAACCAACAGGTTGGGAAAAGGTCTTTACCAATCCTAGATCCGATAGAGGGCTAGTATCCAATATATACAAAGAACTCAAGAAATTAGACTCCAGACAACCAAATAACCCTATTAAAAAGTGGAGTACAGAGCTAAACAAAGAATTCTCAACTGAGGAAATTCGAATGGCCAAGAAGCACCTTAAGAAATGCTCAACATCCTTAGTCATCAGGGAAATGCAAATCAAAACAACTCTGAGATACAACCTCACACCAGGCAGAATGGCTAAGATAAAAAATTCAAGTGATGGTAGATGCTGGAGAGGATGTGGAGAAAGAGGAACACTCCTCCATTGTTGGTGGGAAATGCAAGCTGGTACAACCACTCTGGAAATCAGTCTGGTGGTTTCTCAGAAAATTGGACATAGCACTACCTGAGGACTCAGCTATACTACTCCTGGGCATATACCCAGAAGATGCTCCAACATATAACAAGGACATATACTTCACTATGTTCATAGCAGCCTTATTTATAATAGCCAGAAGCTTGAAAGAACCCAGATGTCCTTCAACAGAGGAATGGATACAAAAAAGTGTGGTACATTTACACAATGGAATACTACTCAGCTATTAAAAATAATGAATTACAGAAATTCTTAGGTAAATGGATGGAACTAGAAAATATCATCCTGAATGAGGTAACCCAATCACAAAAGAACACACATGGTATTTACTCACTGATAAGTGGATGTTAGCTCAAAATCTTGAAATAGCCAAGATTCAACTAACTGACCACATGAAGCTCATGAAGAAGGAAGAGCAAGTGTGGATGCCTCAGTCCTTCTTGGAAGGAGTGACAGAATGCTCTAGAGAGCAAATAAGGTGACAAAGTGTGGGACAGAAAGTCAAGGAGGGGCCATCAGGAGACCACTCTACCTTGATATCCATCCCATATGCAGTCACCAAAGACAGACGCCGATATGGATGTCAGGAAGTGCATGCTGAAAGGAGCCTGACACAGCTGTCTCCTTGAAGGTCTGCCAGAGTCTGACATATCCAGAGGTGGATGCTCACAGCTACCCATTGATCTGATCAAGGATTCCCAATGAAGAAGTTAGAGTACTGATGGAGCTGAAAGGGTTTGTGGCCCCAAGAGGAGAGCAACAGTGCCAGCCAACCAGAGCTCCCCAGCGTCTAAACCACCAGCCTGGGAGCACAAAGGGAGGCACCCATGACTTCAGCTGTATACTTAGGGGAGGATGGCTTTGTCAGGCATGGGTGGGAGAGGAGATCCCTGGTCCCATAAAGGCTGAACACTGAGCGGGGAGGAATTTGAGGGTGGGGAGGGGGGAGGGGGGGTAGGTAGAGGCAAGAGGGGGGACGGGATAGGGGGTTCCTGGGTGGTGGGGGGAATGGGGTGAGGGTCTAAAATCTGAAATGTATTTTAAATAAATAAATAAATAAAAGTTTCAAAAAAAAGAAACAGTGATCACGGGAATGATCACGAGAGTGATCATAGGACTTTGTCTATTGCCTTGTTTGTTTCTTGACTATTTACATCTATTGTATTGCTGGTTCCTCAACCCAGAACTGACCTAAATACTTACATGTAATTAAAATGGTTTAGAAGAAAATTGAGAGAAAATAAACCTGCCTTAGCCTTCAGTCTCAGGATTGGCTGGGGTCATGCTGCAATATTGTCTAATCATCTCTTTTCTTTTAATCCTCACTCCTGCCCTGGAGAACCTGTTGCCTGACCGAGCTGGCTTGGTCAAGAGGAGAGAAAACGCATCATTCCAGAGGCCCAGAAGAATGTCCTGGGAGCCAATGGTACCCCAACCCAGAACCTAGCAGACATTGATGAGAGATTCCCTCTTAGGAGACCAGCTTGGGATTCTAACACAGGTAAAGAGAGAGAGAGCCTCCAGATTTATCACCAGTGTCTAATGTTTCATCTCAGGGCAGCTGCTAAGCGGCCCACAAATCTGGCTAAGGTATATGGTGTAAGGCAGAAAGATAATGAGAGCCCAGCAGAGTTTCTCAAGTGGATCATGGATGCTTTCCATCGCAATACACAATTAAATCCCGAGGACAGGGAGAATTCCAACACAGTAGCACTGGCACTTATAAATCAGTCAGCACCAGTCATTAAGAGGAAGTTACAGAAGTTAGAAAGATTAGGAGAAATGTCCTAATTTAGTAGACACTGCGGGAAAAGTGTCCATAACAGAGAAACTAAAGATAAAAAAAAAAAAAGATTAAAACAGGAAAAATATTAAACAGAGACCTGGCCAAGGTCCTGCTAGCCAATGGTAACCAGGATCCGAAAGAGAAAGCAGCAGCTCCAGAACATCGCAGAAGGGAGGGATCCCAGAGAAGGCTGTCTGCCAGCCCCTAGAAAAGGTTGATGGCCAGTCTTAGGTAAAAATCAATGTGATTTTTATTGTAAAGAGGAAGGGCATTGGGCCAAAGAGTGCCCACAGAAAAAGGCCACAAACAAGACCATGATCACTGAGGAAGAAGACAACTGAGAAAGTTGGGTCTCGGATCCCCTCCCCGAGCCTAGGGTAACCCTTAGAGTGGGGGGAAAGCCCTTAGATTTCCTGGTAGATACGGGAGCTCAACATTCAGTACTTGTGAAGGCTGAAGGACCGTTGTCTAGTAAAAAATTCTGGGTCCAAGGGGACGCTGGCGCCAAACAATATTCATGGACTACTTGAAGGATGGTGGATTTGGGAATGGGAAGGGTAACCCATTCATTCATTGTCATCCCTGAATATTCCTACCCCTACTAGGGAGAGACTTGATAGCCAAGATGAGAGCTCAGATTCATTTTGATCCTGGGGAAATCCAGCTTATGGATCAGAACGGTAACCCAATCCAAGTGCTAACACTTGACCTAGGCTCTGAGACTGAATATAGACTATATGAGTCACCAGCAACCCCCAGACAGGATCTGGAGGTTTGGCTGGCAAAGTTTCTCCAGGCGTGGGCAGAAACAGGAGGTATGGGGCTGGCAAAACATCAACCTCCTGTGTTTGTAGAACTCAAACTGGGAGCAGATCCTGTAAGAGTCCACCAATACCCCACGTCACAGGAGGCACAGAAGGGGATTACTCCATAGATCCAGAAATTACTGGCCTTGGGAGTCCTTAGGCCATGCCGGTCAGTCTAAGACACCCGATTGTTGCCTGTGAAAAAGCCAAAGTCAAATGACTACCATCCTGTTCAGGACCTGTGGGAAGTTAACCACAGAGTGATGGATATACACCCTAATCCTTGCACTCTATTAAGTTCTCTGCCCCCAGACCGGAAATGGTATTCTGTCCTAGACCTGAAAGATGCTTTCTTCATCTTACTCTGGTGCAGTATTTAGATGACCTTTTGGTTTCAGCAGAAATGAAAGAGGGGTGCCAGAAATGGACCCAGAATCTCCTACAGGCTCTGGGGGACATTGGCTATTGGGCATCTGCCAGTAAAGCACAGCTTTGCAAGACTGAGGTCACCTATCTCAGCTATATCCTGAAGGAAGGCCAACGGTGGCTGTCCGAGGCAAGAAAAGAGAAGGTTCTCAATATCCCCACCCCCCATAGCTCACGGCAGGTAAGAGAAGTTCTGGGATCCGCAGGCTTTTGCAGATTATGGATCCCAGGCTTCACTGAAATAGCCAAACCTTTATATGAAGCCACCAAAGAAACCAAGGACTTTGTTTGGACTCAAGATCATCAAAGGGCTTTTGAGAAAATAAAACAGGCTCCTGTTTTGGGGTTGCCAGATATCACCAAACCATTTCACTTATACATAGATAAATGGAAGGGAATAGCCAAAGGAGTCCTGACTCAAACTTTGGGGCCATGGAAATTGCCTATGGCTTACCTGTCAAAGAAATTGGACCCACTGGCAGCGAGATGACCACCTTGCTTACGTATTATTACAGCCATAGCATTATTGGTCAAAGATGCAGACAAACTGACTTTAGGACAACACTTAGCTTCAACTACCCCCCAGGCAACCGAGGGAGTACTCAAACAGCTGCCTGACCAAATGGTTCAGTATACCTGCATGTCAGACTTTACTAATTAACCCTGGCCGAGTTACTTTCCAGCTACCTACTTCCTTAAATTCTGCGACCCTCCTACCTGACCCTAATCTGGATCACCCACTTCACCGATGCAATGAAATTCTGGCCCAAGTGCACAACATTCCACCTGATTTAAAGGATTCCCCTTTGCCAGGAGCAGAGCGGACTTGGTTCATGGATGGAAGCAGTTTCATTTGAGAGGGTCAGAGGAGATTGGAAGCAGTGGTAACCATGGAAACAGAGGTAACTTGGGCTCAGTGTCTTCCCCCAGGCACCTCAGCTCAGAGAGCTGAACTAATAGCACTGTCCCAGCCCTTACTATGGAAAAGAGCTGGCTGTCAACATCTATACAGACAGCCGGTACGCATTTCCTACTGCTCATGTGCACGGAGCCATATACCAAGAGAGAGGGCTCCTGGCTGTGGAAGGAAAGGCTATCAAAAATAAAGATGAGATCCTACAATTACTTGAAGCCCTCTGGCTACCAAAGAGAGTGGCGATCATACACTGTCCAGGCCATCAGAAGGGGTCAAATGTGGTGGCTAGAGGTAACAACCTAGCTGACAAAGCTGCCAAATAGGTGGCATTAGAAGAAACAGCTACTTCTGTGTTGGCTGCAACCCTACCAGAGCCACCCAACCCCAACCTGCCAGAATGCCCAGCCTATATGGAAGAAGAGATCAAATGGGCCAAAAATCAGCCCATGAGCCAGTGTTCAGAGGGTTGATGGCAAACAGCTGAAGGTAAGCTAATATTACCCACATCAGTGGCAAAGTCTATCCTCAGGAAAATTCACAGAGTCACTTACATGGGAGTGAGACAAATGACTGACACAGTGAGACAATCAAAGGTGACTTTCAGAGACATGCAGGATGTTATCCAGCATATAGTATCAAGCTGCAAAGCTTGCCAACTAACCAATGCCCACAACATGGCTAAACATTCAGGCTCTCAGCTGTGAGGTAAGAGACTGGGGCCTACTGGGAAGTTGATTTTACAGAGATCAAGCCAGGAAAGTACAGCTACAAGTACCTACTAGTGTTCGTGGACACCTTCTCTGGGCGGATGGAAACATTCCCAATGAAAACTGAAACTGCAAAGGTAGTGGCTAAGAAGTTGCTGGAGGATATCCTTCCTGCCCAGGTATGGATTCCCTCATATGACAGGGTGAGACAATGGACCAGCATTTGTGTCTAACATAAGCCAAAATGTAGCAAGATTTATTGGGGCAGATTGAAAATTACATTGTGCACATAGACCCCAAAGTTCAGAACAGGTAGAGAGAATAAAGCGAACTTTAAAAGAGATCTTAACCAAATTAGCCTTAGAAACTGGAGGAAACTGGGTGGCTCTCCTTCCCTTTGCCTTGTACTGGGTAAGGAACTCTCCTTACTGCATGGGGTTAACACCTTTTGAAATTATATAAGATACTCCCTCTCCCATCATACCTAGCCTCCAGTCGGCAGCTATTGCAGAAGTAGAAGATGATGAATTAATAACTAAGATAAGAGCAACACAGTGGGTTCATGATCAGGTTTGGCATAAACTGTGTGCCCTCTATGAAACAGGCCCAGTCTCAGAACCACACCAGTTCCAACACGGAGACTGGGTCTATGTAAAGAGGTTTTACAGTGACATGCTGGGACCCAGGTGGAAGGGACAAGGGACCTTATGCTGTCTTGCTGACCATGCTGAATGCCATTAAAGTGGACAGGATTGCTGCTTGGATACATTGCACTCATGTGAAACCAGCAAGTCCCATCTCCCCAGAGGAAGACCATCAACCTTCAATGTCACCACTGCAATGGAGAGTTGAAAAAAGCACTAATTCCTTCAAGTTAAAATTAACCTGGCCTTAGGCTTGCTGTTTCTACTAACTGTGCACATTACTGATTCCAGCCCACATCTCCATTTGGAGACCAGAAACCCACACCAGCCCTTTGACTTGACTTGGACAATTGAGAATCCTGAAACTGATTATCGGGCTCTGTTGAAGTAAATATTTAAATTGGCAGCTGGTCAAACTGACTATCTAAGCTGTGGTGGCTCTGCCTAGCTCAGCCCCCATGTTCTGTGTCCAGAGGCCACATGAGTGCCACAGCTAGAAATGGCCAGCCAGAAATGCCATTCCTGCCACCCACGAGACGCCAGAGTGGGAGATGGCTCTGCCAATCTTCCACACTGTCTCCGCAAAGCTGGGCATTGCCCAGACCATCCCGCCATCCATGCAGGCCCAGTAAGAAAATGAGACTCTAATGCTTAAAGATTAATCAAAGGCTTTATATGTTTGGTAATGCTCAATAACAATATGCCCATACAAAGAGAGTTGTTTCCCAATTAGCTAACTCTAAATAAAAGTTGTTACCCGCGACTGCTCTCCATATCTTCATGGCTCTCCATCGCTCCTACATCTCTGCTCTCTCCAGTTCCTCCTCTCCTTTTTCCACTTCCTCTCCTTACTCCTCCTCTTCCTCTCCTTACTCCTCCCACCTTAGCTCCTCCTACATATCACCCTTCCTGTTAAAATAAAACTTTTCTCTTAAAATACAATTAGAGTATAACTATACTACTTTGGGTCAGTAAGGTACAAGATAGACCTAATACCCAGTCCATGATTTTGTTGACTAACCAGAACCTCTGTCATCTCTCCTAACAAAAAGAGTTAATTCTGAACCTGTCTTATGTCCTGTCTTTAGAATGAATTTCATCTGAAAACCATCCTCTCAAAGTAAAGAGCCTGTGTTGGCTGTGACACTATAAGTCTTCAACTCCATCAGAAATCCAGAATGACTGAACTAACTGAAGTTATGGGAAGCACAAACTGTGGCTTCCAAAACTTAGCCAATTTATTGAGACCACTGATTACCTGGACAGTCCCTTACTTCAAAATATTGGAGTATCTGGTCTTCAGCCTTCTGGCCCAGAATCATCTGACAGACCTAGTAATGCAGCAATTTTAAGGGCTGATCACTCTGTCTTCGCAGATATAATCAGTCGACTATTCCGCAAGTGTGTCCTTTTCTGGACAGTAATTTGTCTGTAGATGAAAAAAGGCAATTTTTGCCCAGTGGCTGTCTCACCACAATTGGAGTAACTCCAAAGATGCTCAATTTCTTCTTAGAATCCAATACAAGGAAGCTGTCAGAAGCAGACAGGTCTTTAATCAAAATGAACATCAATACAGAAATGTTTGTAACGTCAATTCCGTGGACTTCTGATGCTTTGAAAACCAACTATCTCTGTGAGGCAATCTGGACTGTTGTCTGTTAACTCCTCTCAGCTATTTCTAAATAAAATATAGAAAACACCTTAACAATAAACTCAGAGCCGTGAGTTTGCTATAGGCCCTTAACTCACATCTCAAATCTATCAAAGTTAAACAAGGACTGGGTCTAAGCCTTGTATTCCTAAATGTGTTATATAGGCACAATGCCTATGAGAGTAACAATATTAATCTCACTTTTATATCAATAAGAAACTCATACCAGTCGACTATCCTGCAAGTGTGTCCTTTTCTGGATAGTAATTTGTCTGTAGATGGAGAGAGGCAATTCTTGCCTGGTGGCTGTCTCACCACAACTGGAGGAACTCCAAGGATGCTCAGTTTCTTCTTAGAATCCAAGACAGGAAGCTCTCAGGAGCAGACAGGTCTCTAATCAAAATGAACATAAATATAGAAATATTTGTGATGTTAATTCTATGGATTTCTGATGTTTTGAAATCCAACTATCCATGTAAGGTAACCTGGACTGTTGTTTGTTAACTCCTCTCAGCTATTTCTAAATAAAATATAGAAAACACCCTAACAATAAACTCAAAGCCACGAATTTGCTATAGTCCCTTAACTCACAAGCTAACCATCCCAAATCAGTTAAAAAAGTTAAAGAAGGACTGGGTCTAAGCTTTGTATTCCTAAATGTTTTATACAGGCACAATGCCCATGAGAGTATCAATATTCATTTCACTTTTATATCAATAAGAAGCTCATACCAATGAAAACCTTAAATTTGAAATCCAAGTGAATTTTGTACCATTTAAGAAATTATTATTTCATCTTGATACTAATTATACAGATTTCTACCAATAGGTTATGGCTATGCCATAAATCCTAGCTAATCCTCCCTGTTCCAACAAAACCACTACTTTCCCCCAGAAAGACAGTCCAATATTAATCAGCCCTTAATAATTCTGCATCACTAAGGTCTGTCAGATGAGTTTAGGCCAGAAGGCTGAATATTTGATGCTCCAACGTTCGGGAGTATAGGGGCTGTCCAGGTGTTCAACGATCTCTATAAATTGGCTAAGTTTTAGAAGCTATGCTTAGTGCTTCCCATAACTTCAGTTAACTCAGTCATTCTGGATTTCTGACGGGGTTGAAGACCTATAGTCTCATAGCCAATCCTGGCTATTTACCTTGAGAGAAAAGATCTGAGTGGATGGTTTTCAGTTGACATTCATTCTAAAGCCAAGAAAAAAGCCAGGTTCAAAACTAAGTGTTCTAGTCAAGAGAGATGACAGAGGTTCTGGTTAGTCAACAAAAGGAGGGACTGGATATTAAGACTATCTTGTACCTCACTGGTACAAATAGGAATAATTATGCTCTAATTGTATTTTGAGAGAAAAGTTTTATTTTAACAGGAAGGGTGATATATAGGAGGAGCTAAGGGGGAAGGAGCACGGAGAGGAAAAGATGGAGTAAGGAGAGGAGAAGATGAAGTAGAGGAGAAGCTAGGTGATGAGAGAGAGAAAGAGAGAGAAAGAGAGAGGGGGACACAGAAGCAGATGTTCACGTGTCTCCACCAGTCAAAGATAGTTTATATATCCAGGTTGGGTATTGGGTTACACTTCTGATTGAGCATTACCATACTTATAAAGCCTTTGATTAACATTTAAAAAATTGTATAAAAGAAAAATGGAACAAAGGGCACGGGATAAGGGTTTTCTAGGGAGGTGAAATGGGGAAAGGGGATGGCATCTGAAATGTAAATGAAATATCCAATAAAAACAAAAAGAAAAAGAAACTCGTACCAATGAAAATGTTAAATTTGAAATTAAAGTAAATTTTGTACCATTTAAGAAATTCTAGCTTCAGCTTAACAACAATTATACAGATTTCTACCAATAGGTTATGGCTATGCAATAAATCCTAGTTATTCCTTCTTGTTCCAACAAAACTAATACTTTTCCCTAGAAAGACATCCCAATATTAACCACCTAAGTTCCCAAGCCCAGGGAATAGGGGCACCAACTCTTCATTAACATCTTCAAGCTGATTATGGGCATTGAGATATTAGAAGAGGGGTGGGAGGAAGGGTAAATTGATAAGCCTCTTATGTCTGTGTCTTCATTCCATCCAGCTGAAATTCCAGGACATCAGAGGTTCGAGCAGATCTGCTCAGCTTGCTTGATGAGTAGATAGAGCAAGACTGTGTATTCTGCAATATACAATTCTAAAAACAAATTTTAGTATCAAGATAATTTTTGTTTGAATTCTGGAATCTAGTCTTCTGGTGGCCTGCCTCTGTCATGTCTAATCCATATAATTCTGAAAGGCAGAAGTATCCTAATTGTCTCTTCTGAAAACACACAGACAAAATCTTTTTCCTAGACAGAATATCACAGAGCCAGTAACCAGAAAAACTTTTATCTTGACCTCTTTCCCAGAGGAAAAATATAACTTCAAAACTGAAAATCACACACATCTTCCTTCCGTATTTTGCCAAGCAAGAAATGAACCCAGAATTCCCCTGGGGCCCACATTAGATAGAACCCGAGTCTTCTGTGAGACCATATAACTTTATATCATCTGAATACACCTGATTTACACTATCTTTCTGTTCGGCCCTCTGCCTAGAACAATGTTTTATTTATACCATCTACCTGTTTGGTTCTGTACTCCAGAGCAGCTTTCGTACATCATACTCTTTACTCTAGAGCCAGTGACAATTTTCCCTATCTAACTTTCAAAACACGGGCGATAATCCCCTTGTGATTTGGACAAATCTGTTTATAAATCTTTCCTAAAAGCAAATAATCCCTATATTTTAACTTTATACTTAAATCAGTAACTGCTCCACAACAGAGGCTTATTTGGCTCTCTTGGCTCAGAGCAGCCTACAATTTCTCTCAGCAGAGGACCTGCCTGCCAGCAGTCTCTTTGTTCACAGTTCCTGCGCTGGAGTCACATGACTCCTATCAGCGCCAATCACTCACTCACTCACTTTCTTTTAAAAAAAAATACAACTTTTACTCTCAGGTGAATAGACTTAAATTTTTAGTGAATTTGTGCCTGAAGTTAATGCACCACTTTTTTGTTAAGGAGTGATATTTTAAAAATGGCCACTGGCCAAGCCAACTATCTAAGCTGCGGTGGCTCTGCCTAGCTCAGCCCCCATGTTCTGTGGCCAGAGACTATGTATGCACCACAGCTAGAAACAGCCATGTAAAGACTTTCTCCGTTCTGTTCTGCCCCTCACTTGGGGGCCACTATGTTGCGGACCACTCTGCCCCACGCTTGGGGCTAAGTGCTCTGGTCAAGAAAGAGAGTAGAGATGGAAGGGCAAGAGATGAGAAGAATGGAGACAAAACAGCATGTGTAGTCAAGTCTGGTTACTCCTTTATTCCCCCTCCTATTGGTGTATATTGACTCCTATTGTCTCCTATCGACTCCTATTGTCTCCTATTTACTCCTCTTACAAGGAAATCCTGAGTATTTATAAGCACTAGCAGGAGAACAAAGGTGAAGACATTTTACCACTTGCACCATGCAGCTGGTGTCACTAAACAGCAAAACAAGCTATGTGGGATAAACAAGAAATTTATCAGAGTGTGCTTGAGCTGTTGTAGGCTGTTGAAAAACAAGTCTCTCATCAGGGTATATGGCTCCAGATGGCTGCAAAGATGATAGCTGCTTTCTAGCCACTTTCTGCTAAAAAGTCAGCTCCCAACAGGTCCCCCTTTTTAATTTTTTTTTCAAAAGGGAAGATTGGGAAAACTTACAGAAACTGTGTCTGCCTTAGGTCAGAACAAATTACCTCAGTCTCCCTTAAGATGGTAAGGCATCCCAGAGTTAGGGGCAAGGGTCTTGAAGTGTTCCTTACCCATCATTGACTATCCGGCTTAGCGCGTAAGTTAGGGGTTAATCCTCGTCAGTCTTGATGGCAGAGGTTTCAGAGTCCCCTACTTCCAGCCAGTAATAGCAGACCTGTATGGGTTTCATTTGAATAGCGTCTATCTATTGTTGTACAAAAGCCATCAGTCTATTGAACAGCATGAACCCGAGAGACAAGAGACTTAATGCCTAAATAGCTGGTATAAAAGCAACACTCTTTTTTTATTGGATATTTTATTTACATTTCAGATGCCAATCCCTTTCCCCATTTCCCCTCCCTAGAAAACCCCTATCCCATGCCCCCCCTTTTCCATTTGGCTTTTATACAATATTTTTAAATGTTAATCAAGGGCTTTATAAGTATAGCAATGCTCAATCAGAAGTGTAACCTACTACCCAACCTAGCTATGTAAACTATCTTTGACTAGTGGAGACACATGAACTTCTGCCTCCATGCCCCCTCTTTCTTTCTCTCTCTTTTTTTCTCTCATTACTGAGCTTCTCATCTACGTCATCTTCTCCTCTCCTTACTCCATCTTTTCCTCTCCGTGCTCCTTTCCCCTTAGCTCCTCCTACATATTACCCTTCCTGTTAAAATAAAGCTTTTCTCTCAGAATACAATTAGAGCATAATTATTCCTATTTGTACCAGTGAGGTACGAGATAGGCTTAATACCCAGTCCATCCTTTTGTTGACTAGCCAGAACCTCTGCCATCTCTCTTGACTAGAACACTTAGTTTTGAACCTGGCTTTTTCTTGGCTTTAGAATGAATGTCAGCTGACAACCTTCCACTCAGATCTTTTCTCTCAAGGTAAATAGCCTGGGTTGGCTATGAGTCTATAGGTCTTCAACCCCGTCAGAAATCCAGAATGACTGAGTTAACTGAAGTTATGGGAAGCACTAAGCATAGCTTCTAAAACATAGCCAATTTATAGAGACCGTTGAACACCTGGACAACCCCTACACTCCCGAATGTTGGAGCATCAAATATTCAGCCTTCTGGCCCAAACTCATCTGACAGACTTTAGAAAAGCAACACTCTTTAAGGCAACACACAACTTCTCCTGTTGGAGAAATAAAAGGTCTAAGCCTTGTACCCACAAATTTTCAATAGAAGAGATTATAACAATGAAATCCTTGAATTTGCATCAGCTTAGTAACAATTGTACAGATTCTACCAATAGGTTATAGCTGTGTAATCAATTTTAGCTCTTCCTCCCTGTTCCAATAAAACCATTACTTTTCCCTAGAAAGACAGCCTAATATTAACCACCTCAGTCCCCAAGTCCAGGGAATTGGGGCACCGATTCTTTATTAACTTCTTCAAGCTGAACATGGGCTTTGAGATATTAGAAGAGGGATGAGGGGGAAGGGTAAATTGAAAAGCCTCCGATGTCTGTGTTAACTGCGTCTAGCTGGAAGTCCAGGACACCAGTGAACATGCAGGTGACAAGAGAATTTATTCACCAAGGCTATGTATTCTGTAATATACAAATCTCAAAACAAATTTTAGTATCAAGATAATTATTTTGATTCTCTAGAATCTAGTCTTCTGGAGGTCTACCTCTGTCATGTCTGATCCATATAATTCTGGAAGATACAACTACCTTAATGACCTTATCAGAAAACTCATAGAAAAACCTTTTTTCCCAAATCTATCTATCCTTTGGCCAGTAAGCAGAAAAGCCTTTATGTTGACCTTTTATCCAGAGGAAAAATATAACTACACAACTCAGAATCACACCCATTTTAAAAGTTAAATCAATTAACATTATCATTCTGCTCAGCTCTCTGCCTAGAGCAACCTTCTATTTATCTATTTATCTGTTTGGCTCTCTTGACTCAGAGCAGCCTGCAATTTACTCCTTTCATCTTTAAAGCCTTTTTCATCTGTTTCTACTCACTTATTTCTTGCCCCATTTTCGTTACTATAACCTTTATCTATTAATCTGTTTGGCTCTCTTGACTCAGAGCAGCCTGCAATTTACTCCTCGAATCTTTAAAACCTTTTCATCTATTTATCTGTTTCTATTTACCGATTTTTTGCCCCATTTTTGTTACTATGAACTACTGGTCTCGGTGCAATCACCTTTGTTTCACTTTCGAATTCTCGGCAGACCCTTCTTCCAGTAAAGTCTCTCACTGGGTCTGTGTCTCTCATTCTTGCTGTCTCGAGTCGAGCACCACTGCCAAGGCAACTCCATCAGTTGACTGGTCCTCCAGCACAGGAGCAAGGATGGCTGCTTTCAATTCTTGTGGTGTCCTTCACTGTATCTCGCTTACTGGAGCTCAAACATTAAGGCTCTGTCAGTCAACAGGTTCTCCAGTGCAGGAGTGAGGATGACCACTTCCAATTTTTGTGGTGTCCTTCACTGTATCCCGTTTACTGGAGCCCCATGTTGGGTGCCACTTTGTGACAGCCTGCTCTGTTCCATTCTGCCCCTCACTTGGGGGCCACTATGTTGTGGACCACTCTGCCCCACGCTTGGGCCTAAGTGCTCTGGTCAAGAGAGAGAGAGTAGAGATGGAGGGGCAAGAGATGAGAAGAATGGAGACAAAACAGCATGTGTAGTCAAGTCTGGTTACTCCTTTATTCCCCCTCCTATTGGCGCATATTGTCTTCTATTGACTCCTATTGACTCCTCTTACAAGGAAATCCTGAGTATTTATAAGCACAAGCAGGAGAACACAGGTGAAGACATTTCACCATGTGCACCATGCAGCTGGGGTCACTAAATAGCAAAAAAAAAAAAAATGTGGGATAAACAAGAAATTTATCAGAGTGTGCTTGAGCTGTTGTAGGCTGTTGAAAAACAAGTCTCTCATCAGGGTATATGGCTCCAGATGGCTGCAAAGATGATAGCTGCTTTCTATCTGCTTTCTGCTAAAAGTCGGCCCCCAACACAGCCAGCCAGAAACACCAGTCCTGCCACCCATGAGTCGCTAGCATGGGAGATGGCTCTGCTATCTCCGAAAGGCTGAGAATTGCCAAGACCATCCCGCCATCCATGAGGGCCCAGTAAGGAAATGAGACTCTAATGCTTAAAGATTAATCAAAGGCTTTATATATTGAAGTAATACTCAGTAACAATACACCCATACAAAGAGAGTTGCTTCCCAATTAGCTAACCTAAATAAAAGTTTTTACCCACGACTGCTCCATACCTGCATGGCTCTCCAATGCTCCTACATCTCTGCTCTCCCTAGCTCCTCCACTTCCTTTCCTTACTCCTCTTCCCCTCCTTACTCCTTCCACCTTACCTCCTGCTACAAGGCTCAACTGGCTCACACACACAAAAAAAAAAAAAACCACTCGGGACCCCCTGGTTCCCAGACTTAATATTTGATGTGTGCTGGCTAGCTGATAATTCGTGGCCTGATACTCAAAAAGCTTTGCAACATTCATACCCTCCATATTGGTGGAGGACATTTTATATATGTCCTAGGGAGAAAAACACTGTTACCTGCGGGGGCCCAGAACAGTTTTACTGTGCCTCCTGGGGGTATAAAACATCAGTTACAGGGATTAAGACATGGAAAGTGTCCAGGGAGGATCTAATCACAGTCACTCAGCAAGGGAATGACTCCAAAGTTTTGTTAAGATTTACAGACAAAGGAAAACAAGCAAAAGGATGGGAAGCTGGGAGATCCTGGGGACTCCAGCTCCACGTTGTTGTGGGAGTCAGTCCTGGGCTCCTTTTTACAGTCAGACTTCTGATAAAGCCAGTTATAAACCCCTTGCTGGTAGCTGTAGGGCCAAATCAAATTTTGACAAACCCTAAAGACTTATGAAAGAGCCCTACCCTGAAAAAGCCAACACCCACATCACCCCTCAGACCAGCAGGCACTCCTTCCCCAATCTGACCCCTGCAGGGATCTCCAGTCCCAGAACTTTTCCTAAACTACACAGAGCCAGCAGATCCCCTCTGGTCAATGATTCTAAAAACCTTCCAAATTCTAAATGTCTCTCAGCCAGAACTAACCACTTCTTGTTGGTTATGTTATGATGCCAGACCCCCTTTTATGAAGGCATTGGATTAATATCCCAGTGTGATGAGTCTGAAAAAGACACTGCCTGCAGATGGTCCCAGAAAGGACCAGCCTTGACTCTGCAGACCATATCAGGGCAAGGCACATGCCTGGGGAAAGTTCCCCCATCATACCAGCATCTCTGTAAATGAACAATACCCACTGTTCATTCCAAATGGGTTATCCTATCCTCCCCCACCCCAAACAAGCATGGTGGGCTTGTTCGACCAGGCTAACTCCTTGTGTGCATGGAGAAGTTCTTAATTCCCCTACCACAAAAGAATTTTGCATTCTAGTCCAGTTGGTCCCCCGTATAACCTGTTATTCAGAAGAAGTGGTGCTAAAGAGCTTAGTGGGGCATGTTGGGGGAAGCCTCATGAGGCAAAAAAGAGAACCTATCTCTCTGACCTTAGCAGTGATTCTGGCAGCAGGACTTGTGGGAGCTAGTACTGGAATAGTGGCACTGACACTACAAGAAAAGAACTACAATAGCTTAAAAGCAGACATAGATGAAGACATCTAGCACCTAGAAAATTCCATTTCACACCTAGAATACAATGTAGATTCTCTGGCAGAGGTAGTTCTGCAGAATAGACGAGGGCTAGACCTAGTATTCCTATAACAGAGAGGATTGTGTGCCACCCTACATGAAGCATGCTGTTTCTATGTCATTCATTCTGGGGTTATTAGAGACTCACTAGCTAAAGTTAGAGAGAATTTAGAAACATGTCAAAGAGAATGGGAAAATTCCAAAAGCTGGTATTATGCAAAGTTAGATTCTTCCCCCTGGCTAACCACGATTATCTCAGCAATTGCAGGACCCCTGATTATAATTTTACTGCTGCTTACTTTTGGGCCATGCATAGTTAACAAACTTTTGCAGTATATGAAACAGAGGCTAGGAACCACTCAACTGATGATTATGAGGTCTCAATGCCAGTCAGCTAATGAAGACAATTTAGACTGTTAGTGAGACCACGATTGGCCTCCAGAGGGCCAATCGGGGAATAAAGAAGCTGAACCAAGCAGGTAGCACCAGCCTCAGCACTTCCCCCTCAGCCCAGCACACACAGAAGCCCCCCCCCCACTCCTTCCTGCCACCTGACTCTCCCAAAAGATGCAGCCAGCACCAAAGGCCCACAAATCCTATTCAAATAGCACTCCCTAAGTGTGAACCCCCATTCTGGGAACGACAGTATCAGTCTGAGGACAGACAAACAAATGCAGCTTTCAGCTTCCATGCTGCCAAAATTGGCACCCTCTCTGATGGATGGCCAAACACTCCCCAACACAGGTGGCTTATGGACTTAGGAAAAGCAAAAACCATACATTCTTAGAGAGAAATCATGCCAATTAATCGTTCCCAGGCAGCTGTGACCAGTTTGTGAAAAACATTATAGCTTCCCTTATCTGCCATTTAACACACCCACCCCATGTGACCTGCTTGTATATATTTCCTACACCCCTAGACATGGGGCAGCAACTTTGCTCTGTGCAACTTGCCGTCCAAACTTGGGTTTGAAATGAAAGGCTCTTATGTTTCTTTACAGTGGATATGGCAATTGTTTGAGATCACTTGGAGACCCCGAGACCTGGACATAACACACCCACAATGGGCTTTCCCACCCTTGAACACTAATTGAGAAAGTGCCTTACAGCTGGATCTTATGGAGGCATTTCCTCAAGGGAGGATCCTTTCTCTGTGATAACTCCAGCTTGTGTCATGTTGACACACAAAACCAGCCAGTACATACTCTTTTCCACAGCAAAAGTCAACCTTTGCAAAAAGTCAGGGAATGTTTCCTTTTGGCCTTGCCTGACTTGAGAAAATGATTCAAGTCTTTCCTATTTCTGTGACTTTGTCCCAGCCTTTAAGGATGCCAAGCGACACGATACCAAGGTTTCTTTGGCATACATATCCTGCACCTCTATCTCAGCAAAACAACCTTTACCAAGCAGCTGATCTTTAGAAATACCTCTACTCCTGGTTCTCTTTTGTGGTGCTATTAGCCTCTTCTCTCTACCATGAGAACCATTGTAAATGTGACACAGGTTCCAATATTGCTTTTGCCATATCCTTTCAGTCTTGAGGGATTATTCTATTTTTAATAGCCAAGAAGTCAGGATTTGTTTTACAAACGGTGAATACATTCCAAAATTAGTAACACTTTTCTTAAATTTTCTCAGTTCTATCATATCCATAGGTTGTCATTCAAATTCCTGATAACCCTGTGGACGATCATTGTCTGGAGATATTTGTTGTATACTAACTGGATAAACTAAAGTTTTCTAATAACTTTTGGTTGGCTTTCTTCAATATCTTCCATCTCTACTTGAGTATTTTCCTTAACTGGAATTTAAAATTTCTTCCTTAAGGTCTGTGTCCATGCTTCATATTTTTCCTTTTGTCACTCCTCCTTTTCCTTGAGATTCTGTATTCTCTGTTCAAGGTTCTGCTTCCATATTTTAATTTTTTTCTCTATGTTGTAATTCTGATATTTTGCTGTGTATTTTATTCTGATTGATTAATTTTAAAAGATTCTTCAAGCCTTGCTTCCAAACCTCATTATTTTCTCTCTGCAGCTCAGTCTGCTCTCCGAACTGTTGCATCCTTTGTTCTAGAATATTTTCCAGCTCCTATCGCCATCCTTCATTCTCCTTTCTCTGTTGCTTATCATGATCTACAATTTCCTGTGTCTTTATTTCTAATGTTTCTTCTAGGTCATGTTGCCAAGTCTTAGATTTCTTCTTCTGTTGTTGTTCGGGCTGCTCTATAACTTCCTATATCTTCAGCCCCAGACCCTGCTTCCATAATTTTAATTTCTCTTTGTGTTGTAATTCTGATATTATAGCATCTACCTTATTTTTATTTACTAACCTTAGTAAATTATCCTCTAGAATCTGCTTCTAAATTTTATCACTATCTCTTTGCCGTTCTCTGTGAAGTTCTATAGTTTTTGTTCTAATATCCTTTCCAGCTCCTGTCTCCAACCTTCATTCTCCTCCTTCTGTTGCTTCTCTTGACCTAAAAACATCCTGTACCTTTAGTTCCAGCATTTCCTCTAAGTCATGTTGCTCAGTCTTAGGTTTATCTCTGTTGCTCAGTCTCATTTATGAATGCATCTTTTGTTCTAGCATCTTTTCCAGCTTCTGCCTCCAACCTTCATGTGTTTCCCCTAATTCCTTTTCTGAGGCTCATAATTGTTTGTATCTAGGGCCCTGTTTTTTGAGATGACATAGTGAATCAAGATACCTAATATGGTAATAACAGTAATTGACAAGGTGTCTATTATCTTTAAATCCATCCCTGATGAACAATTCAAAACATTATCCCATAAAACCCCAGAGTATTTATTGTGTTTCTTATCTTTAAGTATTATATATAATAAACATATATATCTTTATTATCATTTTATAACTCTTATTACCTGATCCACAGTTTTTGTATGTTTGGCTTCCTCTCCTACTTGATTCAGGACACTGCAGTCCTCTCTGATTCTTTTATTTGCAGAGAGGAGCTAACTATAGAAAGACCAAAGGCTTCTGTGTTTCTGAGCTGGCTGGCTGTCTTTTCTTTGAGTTGCAGCCAGCAGCATGTGCAGTGATCTCAGGCAGCCAGCAGTGCAAGCAGTCAGGAGAGTGAGTCTGGCTGTTCTGTGCCCTGTTAGATGTGGGGGATATGGGGAAGGAAGCATGGGAAGGCTCCATCAGTTGTAGATGCTCATATCAGCCTGCTGTGTCTGTGAGAAGACTACCATGCAGGCAGCCACACTCCAGGTTTCCCCATCCCTCTCTAGGCTCAGGGAACCTGATGCTAAGTCCCAGTCTGGGCTGGTGTGCTGCCCCTGGCTTCCACTGTCTGCCTGAGGCTTGGGGAGAGAGCCTCTCAGTAGCTCTCTCTGTAGACCTCTCAGACCCAGTCATCTTTTAATCTACACACTGCCACATCCTTAGATGGCGGCCTCAGCCATTTATTTGGGGATGGGAGTGGGGTGAACTTTCATCTCAGGTGAGTTTAGTTCTAAGCCTCACGTTGGGCACCAATTTGTTGCAGTAATTTCCAACACCAATAAGCATGTATAAAAAACATACAACCCAGTTATATTTATAAGCTATGTGCCTAGATTGGGCAGATCTATCACTATCCTTACTTATTCCCCACTCTGAGACCCTTTGCTACTTGTAGTTTTTCTGGCCATGTGGTTCTGTTCTATATTGGCTTCTACCTCTTCCTCCTCCATCCTTTCTTTCTCCTCCTTCCTCCCCCTTTTGAGACCTCCAGTCCCATCTTTACTTTCCACTGCCCAATCATAGGCTCTAAACTTTAGTTGACCAGATAGAATGGGAAGAAGGTTCAGTGAGATCACCAGAGTATGATTTACTCCTCATTAGAAACAAACCCTCTTATGTAAACAGAATTAACATCAAAATATAAACAATACCAGGACAACCCATAACATGGATGCTTTGGTTTTGTGGCAGTGAGCAAGGCTTTAGGCCCCAGGACACAAATCCCAGAAGGCAGGATGGCAACCAAGGCTCACTGCACATAGAAAACACTCAATCTGAAGCAAGGCATGATGGTAGTGCACATATTTAACCCCAGAGCCCAGGAGACAGTGGCAGAAGGATCTCTGTGACTTAGAGGCCAGCATGATCTACATAGAGGGTTCCAGGACAGCTAGAGCTACATAGTGTAATGAATTCAAGAAATTCTTAGGTAAATGGATGGAACTAGAAAATATCATCCTGAGTGAGGTAACCCAATCACAAAAGAACACACATGGTATTTACTCACTCATAAGTGGATATTAGCCCAAAAGCTTGAAATAGCCAAGATTCAACTAAGAGACCACACGAAGCTCATGAAGAAGGAAGAACAAGTGTGGATGCCTAGGTCCTACTTAGAAGGAGTAACAAAATACCCAAGGGAGCAAATATGGAGACAAAATGTGGGACAGAAACTGAAGGAGGGGCCATCTGGAGACCATTCCACCTGGGTATCCATCCCATGTGCAGTCACCAAAGATAGACGCTGATATGGATGTCAGGAAGTACATGCTGAAAGGAGCCTGATATGGCTATCTCCTTAGAGGTCTGTCAGAGTCTGACAAACCCAGAGGCAGATGCTCACAGCTAACCATTGATCTGATCAAGGGTTCCCAACGGAGAAGTTAGAGAGAAGACTGAAGGAGCTGAAAGGGTTGATGACCCCATGAGGAGAGCAATAATACCAACCAACTAGAGCTCCCCAGGGTCTAAACCACCAGCCTGGGAGCACATGAGGGGGACCCATGACTCCAGCTGTATATGTAGGGGAGGATGGCCCTGTCAGGCATAGGTGGGAGAGGAGATCTTTGGTCACGTGAAGGCTGAACACTGAGTGGGGGAGGAATTTGAGGGTGAGGAGGTGGGAGTCGGGGTAGGTGGGGGCACACCCTCATAGAAGGAGGAGGAGGGGGGATGGGATAAGGTGTTCCTGGGTGGGGGGGAATGGAGTAAGGGGATAAAATCTGAAATGTAAATATAATATCTAATAAAAAAGAAAAAAACAACAAGCAAAGGAACAAAACAGCAAACCAACATCCTTTCCCCCACACCAAAAAAAAAAAAAAAACATTAAACATTCAGGCTGAGATCCTTAAATTCAAGCACTTTAACAATGAGTCTTTTGAGATTCAGAGTAGCTCCTCCCCTCTTTGTGTCTCAGGAGAACAGGTCCCATCCTCCAAAGAGCCCCACAATGCTCCTGGCAATTGCTCATTGCCATGCCCTCCCTAGGCTGACTATGGATGCTCCACTGATGAGCTGTTCAAATATCCACTTATTGCTCCTTGGCAATAATGATCTCCCCTCTCTGTGTCACAGCTGTGTCAGAGAGGTGGTGTCTCTGGATTGTTCATCTACCTTTGTCCTTCCTTGTCCCAAATCAGCTAGTGGGTCCTTGGAGCAGTCCTTTCATTGCCCTAAATATGAGCTTGGAGGCATTGTTCAACAAACACCATTAGATTGTCTTTTAAAAAGCACACACACCTGTTCCTTCCCCTCTCTGGCCTTATTCCTATTACTTATTGTCTTTTCTTTCTCCTATCCCTTATAAATGTAGAAAAAATATCACTTTTAAATGATGTTACTATGGTTTGTTAGATGTGTAGCTTACCACAGTGAAGAAATTCCATTTTCTCCATTCCCTTGGGAATTTTATTCTAAAGCCACATTGAGTTGCATGGAAAATGAGAAAAAGCACAGGCTGTAATTCCTCCTTTCATCCACTAAAATGCCAATTGCACTGGTAAGTTCCTATGTTCCCAACTTACGGAGTTCAGACATGCTAAAGAAGCCATTTTTCAACAATGAATTTTACTCAGATGCTACTCTGCTTTGACATGATATCCAACCACTGCCTTCTTGAAATGTACTTGTTTAGAACCTCTCCTGCTCACTCATGAAAACCAACTTGATACACATGTCTGGCTCAAAATGTTGGACCAAAAAGAAGATGGAGGGGGAGCATAGGGATGTGAAAGTGGATTGGAGATCTAAGCTGGAGACATGGCTCACTTGTTAAGAACTCTTGTTGTTCTTGTAGAGGACCTGGATTTTGTTTCACAGCATGCATGCCTAGCAACTCACAACTATCTGTGGCTTCCACTCCATGAGATCCATGCCCTCCTCTTGATTCATTCTGTTAGCACTTGAACACACGCAGCACACTCTTTCAAATTAAAGGAAATCTGTAACAAAAAGTAGAATTATAAATATAGAATATTCATAAGAGTAGTTGGAGCATATGCAGCAGGAGGTACCAGGAGTAATTGGAACTGCTGTGACAGTTGGGACTGTCAACTTGTAAAGTGTGCAATCTCCTGGAAAGGGAGCTGAGGGAAGGATTGTCTAGATTAAGTTGGCCTGTGGGCATGCCTTCGAGGGATTTTCTCATTTATATTAACTGATGTGAGAAGACCCTCCCTAAATGAAGCAGCTTCTTATCATAGGCTGGGTCCTGGAATAAATGAATAGGAGAGACAAGAGCAAGACGATCCCGGGCATGAATGTTTTAATACACAGTTCTCTGTTGCTGGCAATGGATGTCATATGACCAATTCCTTGTAATTTCTGGCATCTCCACTTCCCCAAAATGATGGACTGTAACTCAGTTTGTGAGAATAATAAATCTTTTCTCCCAAACACTGTTTTGGTCAGGGTATTTTAGTTCAACAACTGGAAATCAAAGTAAGGCAAATGCTTACCTGTATTAACATGGTGTGAAATTCACCAACTGGGTCTTTAAGAATGTTTCTTTAAGAATGTTGCTCCCTAATGATTTAAATAAAAAAAATCCCAATAAAAATGAAATAAAATAGGACCACTCAGTTGATGGCAGACTGGAATTAGCCCCAGGGCCCAGAGGCTGGCAGAGAAAACATAACTTGAGGGGCCTCCCACAAGGAATCTATTCTCAATCCCAGCCCCTTAAATCTTGCAAACTGCTTGCCAGTTCTAGCAGTAGAGTGGTGTGAGGGCAGTGAACAGAACCACTGGCCACACTTCTGGCTCCATGAGCCAGCCCAAATTATACCTGTTGTACCCATTTCCTTCCTAGTAGAAATGGAAGCCATAGTCCTTACCTTGAGGACAAGTGCCTTCTAGTCCATGCAATAACATCTGTCACTGAGTCTGACAAATAGTAGGTCCCCAATAAATGCTCAATCATCTCCCACTCTGTGTTCCTTCTATCTGTGGGGCAAAGATGGTTAAATAGGCCCCTCCTTGGTGACATGCTGTTGAATGACTTTTGGGGACATGTTAATAGGTGTCTATTCACTGAAGGACCATAGAAACATGTTTGCCAGGCTTACTTATGGAACCGTGAGTAGAGGTTGCTTTTAGGAGCATGAGTGACGCAAATCAGCTTCATCAAAATGTCTCATCCCTGCATGGGTTAAAATCTTAAGAATGCTGCATTGATGGTGTCTTGCCTTTAGTTAGCCTTCTACCTCCTTCCAACATACTCTAGCACCACTCAACCCAAACCACACACAGCTGAGAATCAGGAATGAATAATTGCTGGAATCTTTGGTGATGGTCTTATAGGTCTGCCTTCCATTCATCTGCTATGAGGGTATTTTAACAGTTCTGCTATTATCACTATAAATCTAGCTATCACTATTGCATTACTTCATTGCCATGATGACAGGCTTAAGATTACTCTGTAGGCCACCACAACAATGTCTTCTCAGTGGTAGTCTATGATCAGGTTAGGCCCAGACAAAATAGCTATAATGAAAACACATGTCCATGCTAAAACTTGGTTGCCACAATGTATGGTCATACAACCAGAAACCCATCCTATCTCATTTAATCTGATTGTTGATCTCCTAGACCCCTGATGATAGCGGTTTGTCAGATGGAAGATTTGAATGAACGTATTAACACCATAGAACCTTGAATCATGTTACGCACTGAGTTGACACTTGGTCACAGTCTCTCTCATTTTTTCACCCTACTCATAACAGTCTTGAAGTAAATTCAGTTCTGAGCCCTGAACCACTATCAATAGTCACCCCTGAACTCTGATACTAGTTACTCATTCAGCCCAGATCTTTGATCCCTGTGGTGGTTTGAATATGCTCAGCCCAGGGAGTGTCACTATTTGGAGGTGTTAGCCTTGGAGGAGGTGTGGCCTTGTTGGAAGAAGTGTGTCACTGTGGGCATGGGCTTTGAGAACTTCCTCAAAGCTGCCCGAGGATACCAGTCTTCTCCTCTTTGCCTTCAGAATAAGATGTAGAACTCTCAGGTCCTCCAGTGCCATACCTGCCTGGATGCTGCCATGCTGCCTGCCATGATGATAATGGACTAAACCTCAGAACCAGTAAGCTAGCCCCAATTAAATATTGTCCTTATAAAAGTTGCCTTGTTCATGGTGCCTGTTCACAGCAGTAAAGCCCCAAGACAACTCCTGACCCTTGATTCTACTTCAGCTCTGTGAAAATACTGAAAGAAAATAACTGAATCTGGCAACTTTAAGAATTGTCTTTTAGCTCACAATTTCATTTATTGAGTCTTGACATTGCTTTCATCAGAACTCTAAATCTAGCCCCCTAATAAAGGCAGCAAGATGTGGTCATTCTTATGATGGAGCAGAGATAGCTGGAGGCAGCACTGAGAGTATGAGAATGTTGTGTCTATATGCGAGCCAGTTTCCTGACATGACAGGGCATCACCAACTCTAAACAGGAACAGAAGACAGTGTGTGTCATTGCAGGCATCTATTAAACAGGTCTTCTCTTAGAGTCAATTTGAGGAGGAATAATTTGCCCTAGGCTATCTGATGACGACCCACAATTTCCAAGTGTCTGTGAGCTTTGGGATTTAGCCCTTTCCCAGGAAACCCAATGTGAAATCTGACTATTTTCTTTATTATTACTGCCCCACTTTAAGATATCTGAAATATTGGCTCTTGCACTGTGACTTGCTCTTGGAGATTCCATCTTACAAACAACAGTTGCTCCAATTTGTCAGTGCCGTGACTCTGTATTTCCTTTGTGCACATGGATATTACTGCCTGTCCAAGCATGAGGCGCAGACCGATGATGATGTATTCATGCAAGTAAGAAGGCACCACCTGTAATCTTATTCAAGCAAGTTAGAAACAAATGAGAAAAAGCTCAGGATGTTGAATTCTAAAGCTCTCTCTCTCTCTGCAAGCATTCTAGCTAGTTGTTCATGAAGATACTAATTTGAGTCAAGGGAATCCTTGATGAATAATAAGTCCTGGGAAGATTCTGGAAAAGGGCAATTGCATTGTAGACTGATGGGTTAGCAGGCACATTTTTTAACATCGTATAAGACTGGACCCTGAGTTAGGTAAGAGCTCACAAATCCCCAACAAAGGCCACATAGCTATATAAACATAATATAGCAAAACAGCCTGAGAACTTATTAAACACATTAGATCAAAAAATAGTGCCATTCCTCCCATCTGTACCCCATAAAAAGAAGGGCATCTACCAGATGACAATAGCCCCAATTAAACTCTCAACTACCGTGTGTAAGCAGTGTGAGTTAGGGGACCAACAGGTAGAGAACTCTTAACTGTCCTTAGGGCTTCAGGTAAGCATTGTCCCTGATGCTTGGAAATGACCATCAACCCATCTTAACCTTGTCCTGTACCTTCCTGAGAGCTCCAAAGCTTTCAGATTGGGCTGACTGGGGTCTGTATGCCTCTAGCAGCTTTCCAACTTGATAACTAAAGCACTAGTAGCTCCTTGCCTTAAGTAAGACTTCTCTTTGAAGTCTGTGGCCTCTAACACGTTTATTGCCATTCTGTAATGAAAATCCATGTGTGTGTGTGTGTGTGTACATACATTGAGCTTTGTAAAAAAAATTCTGCCTCAATTTTATAAAGAAAATAAAGAGACAGACTGTAACAAACAGAGGAAACTGAAGGTGCACATGCTGTGTAGACAGAGCTCAGGACGTTGATTTCTAAAGCCATCTCTGTAAATATTCTGGCCAGTTGTTCATTAAGCTATTAACCTGAGCCAAGGAAATTTTTAGTGCATAGTAAGTCCTGGGGAATATTCTGGAAAAGGACAATTGCATTGTAGACTTATGGAGTAGCAGGTACATTTTTAACATTGTATAAGACTGGGCCCTAAATTAAGTAAGAACTCACAACCCTGCCCCCCCCCCCCCACACACACACAACATGACTACATGTATGTACCTTCCTGACTCAGAACCTTTAATGTCAGAATCCTGCTACTTATTGTTGCTACAGACTGATGATCCTCAAATATATGTGTGCCCTGATGCTTATTTCAGAGATTCTCTAAATGAAAGGCCAATAGATAGATACAGATTGGAGCAGCCTCCAAACTCTAAGACGGGCATTATCACACTATTTTAGAAAAGAAACTGAGAGTCAAGGATGTAAGACCCAGCTTATTTGTTATCTCCAATGAATGGTATCAAAATGGTCTGATTTCAGGGCTGGTCCTTCAGCAGCAGCCCCTAAAATTTCTACTCAATGATATTCCAGGCATGGTGTCTCACCTTCCTGGAATCCAGGCTTTAGGACAGTTACTCACTATCCATTGTGTCCAGATTTGTCTTCAAAGGAGATATCCAAGTAGCTGGTTATATCAGCTACAACAAGAGCAGGAATCCTGGCACAAACATGTCTTCCTTGGCTAAGATGATCCTCTTAAAGGCAAGGTGCTAAGCACACAGGGCTTCCTGAGATGCTGTCTAATGCTGGGAAAGCAGCTTTCTCTCTGTTCTAGGCCAAGCTACTCTAGTGATGACAATGCCCACGACCCTGTGGGTACCCTTGAAGTAGCTCACACTGCACACATCCAAGCTCATTCTAGGGTTCACATCCAAGACAGCTCGACCCCTAGGGTCTTGTAATTCCTTTTATTCCATGTTCACCTACCCAGAAATCCAAGTCATACTCAAAGCTGAGAATGGTCTCTCTGATCTCTAAGTCCCTTTTCTATTACTACATCTTTAGCATGAAACTTGTGGAAGAGCCCAAGATGGGGACTTGAGGTAGGTCAACTACACCTTTGTTTATATCATGATGGCTGTCTTGTGAGGCAGTGAAGATTTAAGGAAAAATGGGAAGGAAAGAGAAGGACAGAGAAACAATCTTCAGAGAATCTATCCCATTGGGGAAGCCCATGCATGTGCTTTCTCTTTATCTCACATCCATGGCTGTTGGCCACAGCCTGTTCCTGCATGAGAAGGCACCCTCCAATGAATAGTGGTGTCATTTGAGCAGAAGACAATTCCATGGTACATCCCAAGGTACAGGACCTGAGTGGTTCCTGTCATGGTCCTGTGTTGTCTTGGTCATTGTCAAGCCCTGTCCAGACCTTACCTGCTAAGCCTAACCCAAGCCTTTGCCACTAGGCTTCCCTCTCCCTGACCAAAACACAAACATGCTCAGGAACTTAACACCTCCACAGTGCCCACCTACATGACACAAATCACAAATGTAGCTATGTGTGGTGGTTTAAATGTGCTTGGCTCATGGGAAATGGCAGTATAAAGAGATGTAGCCTTGTTGGAATAGGTGTGGCCTTGTTAAAGGAAGTGTGTCACTCTGTAGGCAGGCTTTGAGGGCTCCTGGTGTGCAAGCTTTGCTTAATGAAGAGAGAGACTCCTCCTGGCTGCCTTTAGATGAATATGTAGAACTCTCAGCTCTTTCTCCAGCTACATGCCTGCCTGGACACTTCCATGCTCCCCACATTGATGATAATCGACTGAACCTCTGAACTTGTAAGCCAGCCCCAATTAAATGTTGTCCCCTCATTCATTCTAAAGCCAAGAAAAAAGCCAGGTTCAGAACTAAGTGTTTTAGTTAGGAGAGATGACAGAGGTTCTGGTTAGTCAACAAAATGATGGACTGGGTATAAGGACTATCTTGTACCTCACTGGTACAAATTGGTATAATTATGCTCTAATTGTATTTTGAGAGAAAAGTGTTATTTTAACAGGAAGGGTGATGTGTAGGAGGAGCTAAGGTGGGAGGAGTACCGAGAGGAAGAGAAGGAGTAAGGAGAGGAGGAGAAGAAGCTAGGTGATGAGAGAGAGAAAGAGAGAGAAAGAAATGGGTGGACATGGAGGCAGATGTTCACGTGTCTCCACCAGTCAAAGATAGTTGATATATCTAGGTTGGGTATTGGGTTACACTTCTGATTGAGCATTACCAAACTTATAAAGCCTTTGATTAACATTTAAAAAAATTGTATAAAAGCAAAAAGGAAAGGGGGGCATGGGGTAGGGGTTTTCTAGGGAGGGAAAATGGGGAGAGGGGATGGCATCTGAAATGTAAATAAAATATCCAATAAAAAAATGAAAAAAAAATGTTGTCCCCTATAAGAGTTAGTATGGCCATGCTGTCTCCATAGCAATGAAACCCTAAGACAGTATGCAAGTTTCACTCTCCTTTTTAATATAGCATAGAAATTATATCATACTTGTTCTCTCTATCTCACTTTCTAGCTAGAGCCCCTTTCCATACCTATAACACAGGATACCCTGTAGGCCCACCCATCAGTAGCAACATTTTTGAGGTCTAGCTCCATGATATGTTAGGGTTGTTCATCCCCCTTACCACTCCTGCACAATCCAGGTTCAATTCATGGAGGCCCCTGTGCCAGAGATGTCGCCTATGACTCCAGAACACAAGGAATAGGTGTCTTGGTTGGCTAAGCATCAGAAAGTCCATCAGCGGTTTTATTCAATGGGGACTGTACAGAGCTGCACTCAAGGATCAGCACAGAAATCCAGATGGAGGTAGATGCCAGCCCGTGTTGGTCCTGACACGGGTCTGCTGACAGCTGCAAGCTGACAAGACTCAATCGAAGGCCTAAATCTGTACTGAGCAAGAAGCTTTCTGAGGTCTGTTCAGTGGAGTCACCTTGGGTGCCAGAGAAAAGGGTCCCTGAGATGTTCATTGTCACAATGAAAAGTAAGCATCTCTGCTTTGTCTTAGTAAGAGAAAATGCAGAATCAGATGCAGCAATGGTCAGATGGCTGGAAAGATGCATAAGAAGGTACCAAGCTTACTCATGTCTGCATCTCACAGGTAGTGGTTTGTTTGTTTGTTTGTTTGTTTGTTTGTTTTGCTTGAGACAGGATTTTTCTGTGTAGCTATGGATGTCCTAAAACTCACTCTGTAGACCAGGCTGGCATCAGACTCAGAGATCCACCTGCCTCTGCCTCCTGAGTGTTAGGGTTAAAGGTGTGTATCACACCTTGCTCACTAACACTTCTTATTAAAGTCAATGTTCTATTAACAGGTAGAAGAAATACTTGATATCACATACCAAAGAAAGCAAACACAAGGCAGGAATGTAGTGGGGCATTAACTGATGCTGTTCCCACAAGAGCAATGGCACAATCACCCAGCCCCACCCCCACTGGCACTATAGGCCTGGCTTCCAGAATCTAAACTGGCTCTGCATGCCATACAGAAGTCACTGACCACTGACCACTGTGAGTTTTACCACAATTCTGCTTTAGCACATGAGTAACTCCACTCTTCTCTCTAGGCCTCAATACAACAAGTGTTAGCTGTAAGAGGAAAAATCTTAGAAACACTCAAGTAGGGAAAATGTCTCTGTCATAGAAATGCAAAATGGTATGGTCTTGAATATACTTGGGGAATAATAAAATTCATCCAGGTGAAGTGGTACAGGCCTGTAATCTCCAGAAATTAGAGTCTTTGGCAGGAGGAAAGGTCAGCTTAGGCTACATAGTACATTACAGTCTAGCCTATTTAGGTCTAGTGATACATAGAGAAAGGCTGTCTGAAAACTATACTAAGATTCTGGCCACAGAATGCAGAGCATCTGAGGCACACATTCTCTGTGGTGCAGCCGATGGGTATCTGGCCAAGATGTGTAACACCGATATTCTGCTCATCTTGTAGCAGGCCCCCTTCTCTGGGGCTGAGGTTAGATTACACATGCCTTAAATAAATGAAATTATTTATCCAAGATGCCAGAGATAAAATTAAATCTCAGAGTATCTGATTCCTTGCCCACCATATGATCAGCAAAGAGAACACAGAAAGAATGTGGACAGGGACATGGGAATAGTTTTCTTTTGAAAACAGCGTTGTCAGTGATCCTGATAGAGCGATCAGTATAGGTGATGAAGACGTATGTGTCTGAGGTTGGACTAGTAGTCACTTCTGCAAGTCTCTTCAAGCACCATCTCTACTTGGAACCAGAAGTATTGAAGAATACTCGATAATGGCAGAACGACATGTTGCGTTTGAGCCCTGCAGATTTCAGAGACTCCAGTTAAACTCCAGTTACATTATCCAATCAAAGTGATTCATAATATGCCTTTTGATAAACTTAATTTTTAACAATTTTATATAGACTATACCAAAAGACGGAAGGGGGGAAATGGCAGTGAAGACTTTCTGGATGTATCTAGAAGATGACAGTAAAGTAAGGTTCGTGTTTGGAAAAAAAAAAAAAACACAAGATGCGCTACAGTCATTGAAATAGAAGATAAAACATGAAGTCAACACAAATAGAGACTATATTGAAGCCATGAGTCTAGTGAACAAATCAGTACAATAAGCAGTGCATCAATGGCAAAGGGTCATATACTCATGACTCAGAATGCATAGAACACATCAAATATGTTTCCCTCTACTTCATATGAAAACTCCTTTTCTGAGGACTGTAGCATTCTATATACAAGGAGGAAATTTTCTTCCTATGAAATTTAGGAGACAAGGAATCCCCTTTGAGTTTCTTTTATACCACAGTCGTGGTGTGTTTATCTAATGGAAAGAAAACCCTCTGCAGGCACCAGTCAAATGCCACTTCCAAGTTGATAGGCAAAGACAAATTCTCATTCTTCTGAATTCTGGGTGAATTAGAAAATGCCTTGTAGGTGGAGTCTACAAAACATGGGGGGTGTTTTTTCTTTACCTACTTGAGACAGTGTGATTTTTGTGTGTGTATAGAAACTTTTCCTTTTTTTTTCATTTCTATCAGTTACTTTACTTATTGACATTTCAAATTTTATCCCCCTTCCCAGTTTCCCCTCCACAAAACCCTATTCCCTCCCACTCCTCTGCCTCTATGAGGGTGCTTCCCCACCCTCCCACCCAATCTTGCCTCAGTGCCCTAGCATTCTCCTACCCTGAGTCATCGAGCCTCCACAGGAACAAGGGGCTCCCCTCCCACTGATGCCAGATAGGGTCATCCTCTACTACATACCCAGCTAGAACCATGGGTCCTCCCATGTGTACTCTTTGGTTGCTGATTTCGTCCCTGAGAGGTTTGGGGGATCTGGTTGGTTGGTATTGTTGTTCTTCCTATGGGGTTGCAAAACCCTTCAGCTCCTTCAGTCCTTGCCTTAACTTCTCCAGTGGGGTCCCCACACTCAGTCCGATGGTTGACTGCTTGCATCCACATCTGTATTGGTTAGGCTTTGGCAGAACATCTTAGGTGACAGCTATACCAGACTTCTGGCAGCAAGTGCTTCTTGGCATCAGCAATAGTGTCTGGGTTTGGTGTCTGCAGATGAGATGGATCCCTAGGTGGTGCAGTTTCTGGATGATGTTTCCTTCAGACTCTACTCTACTCTTGGTCCCTGCACTTCCTTTTGACAGGAGGAATTCTGAATTAATATTTTTGAGATTGATGGGTGGTCCCATCCCTCAACCAGGGACCATGCCTATCCACTGGATATGGTCTCTACAGATTCTATCTCCCCTTTGTTGAGCATTTCAGCTAATGTCCTCCCTGTTGGGTCCTGGTTGGTTTCCTGGCATCTGGGACTTTCTGTGGACTACCCCCAGCTCCCTCACCCTCACTGCTACTCTTCTCCTTTTAAATTCCTGACCCTCTGTACTTCTCCCCCATCTCCCCCCATATATGATCGAGCCCTCCCCCTCCTCTCTTCCTCCTAGATCCCTCTCTCCTTCTACTTCGGAGATTATTTTCTTCCCACTTCTGAGTAGGACTTTAGTATCCACACTTTGGTGTGGTCTTCTTTCTTCTTGGGTTTCATATGGTCAGTGGTCAGTAAGTTGTATCATGGGTATTCCAAGCTTCTTTTTGGCTAATATCCACTTATCAGTGAGTACATACCATGTGTATTTTTTTGTGACTGGGTTACCTCACTCAGGATGATATTTTCAAGTTCCATCCATTTGCTTGAGAATTTCATGAAGTCATTATTTTTAATAGCAGAGTAATATTCCATTGTGTAAATGTACCACATTTTTTTGTATCCATTCCTCTGTTGAAGGACATCTGGGTTCTTTCCAGCTTCTGGCTATTATAAATAAGGCTGCTATGAACATAGTGGAGCATGTGTCCTTGTTATATGTTGGAGCATTTTCTGGGTATATACCCAGGAGTGGTATAGCTGGATCCTCAGGTAATACTATGTCCAGTTTTCTGAGAGACCACCAGACTGATTTCCAGAGTGGTTGTATCAGCTTTCAATCCCACCAACAATGGAGGAGTGTTCCTCTTTCTCCACATCCTCACCAGCATCTGCTATCACCTGAGTTTTTGGTCTTAGCTATTCTGGTTGGTATGAGGTGGAATCTCAGGGTCATTTTGATTTGCATTTCCCTGATGACTAAGGATGTTGAACATTTTTTTTTAGGTGTTTCTTTGTCAGTCGAGATTTCTCAGTTGAAAATTCATTATTTATCTCTGTACCCCAATTTTTAATAGAGTTATTTGGTTCTCTAGAGTCTAACCTCTTGAGTTCTTTGTGTATTTTGGATGTTATCCCTCTATCAGATGTAGGGTTGGTAAAGATCTTTTCTCAATCTGTGGGTTGCCATTTTGCCCTATTGACAGTGTCCTTCACCTTACAGAGGTGAATTTGCAATTTTATGAGGTTTCCTGGCATCTGGGACTTTCTGTGGACTACCCCCAGCTCCCTCACCCTCACTGCTACTCTTCTCCTTTTAAATTCCTGACCCTCTGTACTTCTCCCCCATCTCCCCCCATATATGATCGAGCCCTCGAATTTGTCAATTCTTGATCTTAGAGCGTAAGACATTGGTGTTCTGTTCAGAAAGTTTTCCCATGTGCTGATGTGTTCAGGCTCGTTCCCAATTTCTCTTCTAGTAGATTCAATGTATCTGGTTTTATGTTGAGGTTCTTGATCCACTTGGACTTGAGCTTTGTACAAGGAGATAAGAATGGGTCAATTTTCATTCTTCTACATGCTGACCTCCCAGTTAAACCAGCACCATTTGTTGAAAATGCTGTCTTTTTTCCACTGGATGGTTTTAGTTCCTTTGTCAAAGATCAAGTGACCATAGGTGTGTGGGTTCATTTCTGGATCTTCAATTCTATTCCATTGATCTGCCTGCCTGTCTCTGTACCAATACCATGAGGTTTTTATCATTGTTGCTCATACAGAAACTTTTCTTTTGATACTTGTGTTCACTCAAAACAAGAAGTCATCTCGCAGGTGGATATTAGTGATGGAGTGGAATCAGTGCCCATTTCTTTCAGTAATGAAAGGGGCAGTAAGAATCTTACACAGTTTATGTACAGAAAGGCCATAAGACCAAGCATGTTATCTAAACTTTTCCAGCATGCTTTCTGAGTCATGTGAACCTGGTCTGCAGGCTGCACAGACATGTGTGTAAAAAATATGATGTTCCAAACCATCTTCAGAATGTGGAGACATGTGTCAAGTCCTGCTGTATACCACTTTGCCATTTTCTAAGTCTAAAACATACAATTTTTTAAAATGCATAAAAGTTCATGCTCTCTCACTAACAGTAATTCTTTGCCATAAAAATAAAATGGTAATTTGAAATTAATTTCTTCTAAGGGTCAGTATTTCCTTTCATGTAGTTACCGTAGAGTAGCAATTATGGTGCCATTCAAAAGTGTCAGATATTCCCGAGCACATTAAATATCCTCTCTTTATCATTGCAAGAAAAAAAAACTGTGACATAGGTAGTATTATCTCTGTGCTATAAGTAAGAAAATGGAGTCCCTCAGAAGTAAAATCAAAGATGTTACAGAACAAATTGAAGAGCCAATATTTAAACCTTCATTTCTAACTGCTAGGTCATTTGTTACATTTTACCATTACAAGTATTATTCCTGGCTAAGTTTTTAGAAGATTAGCATGCTCACAACTACTACACTTTTATTATTATATTGGCAGTCCATCAAGAAAATGAAATCACTTCCAGACACACTAAGATCTTGAGAAACATTTTATTTTAAAGATGTATAATACATATGCATCTGTAAGTATGTAGACAATAGAGTCTTCTAGGAACAGTTAATGTCATGCAAATTTAGCTACCTATACTGAGCAAAATACAAAGGTAAATAATTTTAATAGAGTTGTTTTCTCATTGTCTGAGAGGTATACTCATTGCCTGAGAGGTATACTCATTGTCTGAGAGGTGTACTCATTGTCTGAGAGGTATACTCAAGGACCGCTGAATGTTTGATATCTTGCATTACTACCAAACCCTACATACATTGTGTTTTTTTTCTATATACTCTGAATCATTGTCTCATGGTACAGGAGTTAATCTGCCCTTCCATGCTTTATTCTCTCCTCAGGCTGGTTGACGAGCCTGGCGGTTTCTTCAGGATTGAACTACAGCTGCCCGATGTCTGCATGCTGAAAGGATTGGCTTGGAGCTGTTCGTTTGTGCCTGTTGTCTGCCTGCCTAGAGGACTAGTCTGCAGATGCTTAGTTGTGTTTGGTGTTTGCTATGACACTAACCTTCTACCAAAGAAGAACAAGCTTGCCCCCAAAGAACTATTGCTGAACTGGTCCACCTCCCCCTTGGCCTAATAACTTTTTCTTCTACTACCTCTGGTGGGTGGTGTGCAAGAGGAGAGTTTATTAAAAGTAGGTTGCAAAAAATTTATGCTTACAGAGCAACACCCTCCAGTACCTTTCCCAGCGCTGACAACAAAAAAGTGAGTTGACCATTTCATATTTGTGCATGATTGTACTTGTGTTATCACATTAAGGCAGGGACATACAATCTCACTGGTGATTTCCAAGCTGAATTCTGTCTCCCTGACCTGGAGCAATAGCCAGTAAAGACTGATTCAGAAAGAAAAAAGTCCCTAAAATGGAATAAACAAGCTGAGATTCTTGTGGTCTTCAAAACAACTACTCAAAAAAAAAAATTCTCCTGTGTCATTAAAAAGGGGGACAACAGAGAAATCTTGCAGATTAAAAATTAAAGGATACTAAATGGCCATGGAAAGTGAATACCATGTAGACTTTCTCCTTTCAGTTGGTCTCACCCTGAACCACATACACTACTTTTTCTTTTGCACAGGTATGACATCCTTCTTCTTGCCAGCCAATGGTTTCTCTGCTCTATGTTGCTTCTATTTGGGTTGCTGGGCCTAGGAATGTTGAGTATGGGCAAATCTAAGATTTTGTAAAATTGTTGCATGTCAATAATAGATGATGCACATATGTGCAATATGTGTGTGATATGTGTGTGTGATATATCACCTGTATAGCTCATACACACAAATAACAGGAGGTTATATATAATCATATATTTTTATAAAGCTATGTAAACCACTATAACTCTTTCTAGAGAGTTTACTATAAACATTTATCAGTGAGAAATTTTGGAAATTATTTTCATCTGTGCCCCAGGGGGAGCCAATGAAAATCGGTTAACTAGCATGAGGACATATGTCTGGGAAGCAGATGAACATGTATTTGGTATTTAACATTTGGGTAATGCCAAAATGTAATTCTCCCAAATCAGGGTAAACTTCACTGACACTCATGCAGGAGGAGTGCACAAAGAGCAGTTCAATAATTAGAAACACAGCAGCATGAAAAGAAAGGCATGTGAAGTCTCAGGTCCAAACTGGCATGCAAGTATTTAATAATCTCTTTGGCCTTGACCTTGGAGTCTAGTCCTTGCTCCACATTCATACTCCACCCTGAGTACAAAGTTGCTGGTAAGAAGATGTGCCCAACAGAACAGCTTTCTTTGCACTATGTAAAATAGTAGCACATGCATCCATAAACTGTGATGATGCACTCAAAATGTTTCAGAGAGAATCTATGACAGTGTATATACATCCCACTCAAAGCACATGCAGCTATGTTTAGCTCCTAGTGAAAGGGACACAAGTGATGGTACGAGCCCCATCACTGACTAGCCAGTCTCATCTGAAAACCCATCATTTGGGTTCCTACCTGGTCTTTCAAAAGAAAAGACCTCTGAGCTCAATGATAAAATTTGACTTGGCAGGGAGATTCCACATCAGGCAGTCCTTTTGGAACATGTCAGCAGAGATTTTGAAAGCTCTCATCTGGATGGTCTGTGCTACTGTCACTAATTAGGCTGGTTTGCTTTCAAAAGTGCTCTTCTGGGTCCTGTATCCCACACCTTGTATTTTCAGATGCCCTCTATGGGCTTTGGGGGGATTATCTAAGGCAGAGATGAGAAGCTGATATGCTAAGACACCCTTTGCTCCTCATGGGGCCTCTACAGGCCTCAGGACACAGTAAGGTCCCCCTCTCCCCACCAGGTCCTGGGTAATAAGACTCACTCGCTGCCTGCCTGCCCCCTGTCAGGTCCTGCTCCATCCTCCTCCCTTGTACTGAGACTAAATACACTGTCTTCTGGGACACTTTAGGAACCTCCAGGACTTGGTACACCCCTGAAACCATGCCCCAGAAACCTTGCCCCAATCCTTCAGTGTCACCCTCCCCACCATAATCTAAGAGGGGGTCCATAGTGATCTTGAAGCCTTTCTTCTCTGGCCATGAAAAATATTGCCAGACTCACTCAAAATGCCTTCATGCCTCCAAGCTCATATTTAGGGCAATGAAAGGACTGCTCCAAGGACCCACTAGCTGATTTGGGACAAGGAAGGACAAAGGTAGATGACAAAGAGTAGATGACAAAGACACCACCTCTTCTGGTACAGCTGTGCCACAGGGAGGGGAGATCATTATTGCCAAGGAGCAATAAGTGGATATTTGAACAGCTCATCAGCGGAGTAGCCATAGTCAGCCTAGGGAGGGCATGGCAATGGGCAATTGCAAGGAGCACTGTGGGGCTCTTTGGAGGATGGGACCTGTTCTCCTGAGACACAAAGAGGGGAGGAGCTACTCTGAATCTCAAAAGACTCATTGTTAAAGTGCTTGAATTTAAGGATCTCAGCCTGAATGTTTTGTTGGGGGGGGTATGCTGGTTTGCTGTTTTGTTCCTTTGCTTGTTGTTTTGAGACAGAGTCTCACTATGTAGCTCTAGCTGTCCTGGAACCCACTATGTAGATCATGCTGGCTTCTATGTCACAGAGATCCATCTGCCACTGTCTCCTGGGCTCTGGGGTGAAATATATGCGCTACCATCATGCCTTGCTTCAGATTGAGTGTTTTCTATGTGCAGTGAGCCTTGGTTGCCATCCCGCCTTCTGGGATTTCTGTCCTGGGGCCTAAAGCATTGCTCACTGCCATAGAACCAAAGCATCCCCGCCGAATTTCTACAGTACCTCTTTGCTTGATTAATCTGTGGGCAAAGCAGAGAAGTAAGGAGACCAGTGGTTCCTGCTTTTCTCATTAGGTGCTCTTTAGACATCCTTTTACACCTCAGGTCACTTTTAGACACACTTTTCCCACTTATTGTCTTCTGTTAAGATGCCTGCCCTTTACAGCTTCCATCCCACAGTGATTACTTTTAGTAAATTATGTCTAAAATGCCAAGTAATGCTTGTCCTTCTGAGATAGATCAGAGGGACCCACCTCTCACTCCGACCCTGGGATATTAAGCCCCATTTATGGTTGTTAAATAATGTTAAGTGCTGTAAAATGCTAGAATTGTTAGTGCTATTTGAAGCTTTCTCTGACTCTACTGTAAATCTCCATTGAATGTTCTCTCTGTGTCACTCAGACTCTTCAGAGCAAAGTTGGTCACAAGCCAGTTCCTGTGCCTGTCAGCCTTAAACAACTCTGATTTGGAAGCCCACTGAAATGCCCAGGTTGTAACCAGGTGACTTGGAACACTGCACAGACTCTTTGAACACACTGCACTGTGGAGACATATGCATGCCAACTTAAGCTGCAGAAGATGCTCTACCTGCCAGGCTGTTGTCAAGTAGCTTTAAGAGCTTTCTGTTTGGGTTTGCATTCTGGCATCTCAGGCCTGGATACACACCTTAGAAGTCTGTGCAGCTATTTTCACCCAGGCCAGAGGGCAATGCACCCCTCTGGTGGCCCAGCAGGATGGCTGCCATTGGTCCAGTTCACCAAGCTCCATTGGCATGAAAGACTGTGCAGTTACTGGTACAAACACATTTGCCACACCTCCATTCTTACTGTGTGAGCTGGCAGTTGGATTTACTTTCTGGGTCAGTTTGTCCTCTGCCAATGTAATGCTATGTCCACTAGAAGAATGTCCACTATGGTCTTTTCTGGCTAGTTTTAGGGTGTGGGTTTTTGTTTTCCATGACAGAGAGGATAAGCCTGAAGAGGAGATAGAGGGAAGCTGAGGCAGCACCCTTCTAGAAACAGCATCTGCTGTCCCCGCAGAGGCAGCAGTCTTTGCAGTAGCATCAGTGGCCACAAGAGGGCAGTGGGAGAGTTCTTGAGAGAGACAGTCTGGGGCAGAAAAAATGTGGACCTTGAGAGGATGTAACAAGGGACAGCAGAAAGTCAGAGGAGCCAGAGCCTTAATGCTAAAGAAAGACAGAAGGCTTCGAGGAGCCAGAGATGAGAAAGGGTGGGGTCTACCTCCATGAAAGTGCTCAAGGAGCCTGGAAGAGCCAAGGGTCTTCAAAATCTAGTTCTTGGGTCTGTGACAGTAGCCCCTGTCAGGGGCCAAGGATCCCAACACTGTAGACCCTAGACCTGGGATGCTAGCCTCAAAGAACAGAGAGCATCCTAAGGAAGAAATGTCAAACTTGTGAGTGCTCCCTAGTCCTGGTCCTCTCTACTGCTGAAAATGAGGCTTGTAGCGGTCTGAGTCTTCCACAGACAGTGGGGTTTAAATCCTTGAGGACTGGGTTCAAACCAAAGAAGTGGAAGCCAAAAGTCTCTGGATTGTTTACCATGAAGTAATATCCTCTACCTCTCAACACCTGGGGGCTGTGGAACTCTGGGTCTGCCAATCCTGACCATAGGCTTTCATCAGACAGAATCCCAGCAGTGCTAATTCCAGAGGATGTCTTTCCTATCTACTCACGATTTCTCCAGGTACAGTAAAAAGCACCATGTATTTTGAAAACCTTTCTCATTGTTGTTATTCTTGTTGTTGTTGTTGGTGGTGGTGGTGTGTGTTGTGTGTGTGTGTGTGTGTGTGTGTTCTCCTTGATATTCTACCACTTTGATTTATTATTATTATTATTATTATTATTATTATTATTATCATTCTGAGAGTCATTTAGTCAAACCAAGCTCTCAAAACACATGTGTTGCTGTGTGTTTTGAAAATGTTTCTCATTGGTGTGTGTGTCTGTGTGTGTGTGTGTCTGTGTCTGTGTCTGTGTCTATGTGTGTATGTGTATGTGTATGTGTATGTGTATGTGTATGTGTATGTGTGTGTGTTCCCCTTGATAGTCTACCACTTTGATTGTTTTATTATCCTGAGAGTCATCTGGTCAAGCAAGTTTTCTGTTCAGAGGCTCACTGGCCATATATTTTCCTCATACATTTATTCGTGGAGAATTAGCATGCTTCTATCACAGTGGAAATGGATTTGAACACAAATGCAAAGATTCCCATTTGTTTCTTTCTTGTCTTTCAGAAGGGTATTCTTTTCTCTCTTGTGTTTTCCATGGTGTTCTTTTTACATTCATGTGAAATTTGTCCATAGCATAGATATTGTGATTGATATAATTCAGATTATATAAATGACATTAAGAACAGTGATAATGTTTGAATGCATGTTAATCTTGATTTGTTGCACAGTAAGAAAGTTACCAGGCAGACGTTTAGGAAGAAATTAAATTGAGTGACAAATTTTAGAAATTATTAAGTTTTATGTTATGTATATGAGTGTTTGCCCTTGTGCAGGTGTTTACGCTGTGCGCAGGCCTGGTCTCCATGAAGGCCAGAAGAGGGTGCCAGGTTCCCTGACAACAGAGTTAAACTATCAAAAACTGCTATGGAGATGCATCTATGATGCCATGTATGTATGGGAGGGTCCTCTTCAAGAGCAAAAAATGCTCTTAACTGCTGAGTCTTGCCATGAGTATTTCTATTGACATAACCCACTTTCTAAATTCCTTTTTTTTCTGTCTCCCATAGGCAAAGTATTATTAGAACCTATGCCAAACTAAAGCATTTTTATGTGACCCCTGGTGGCTGTCTGATACTTTTGAGTGAGAGTAACTATGATGGACTTCAAGTCAGTGTACTTACTGATTTGAGTTTTCTTACTGCAGATTTTCTTAGTGCAGGTTGTCTTACTGCAAACCTCAGTGCAGCAGTGAGACCCAAAGGCCCTTGAAGTTTCTAGAACCTTGGCATGCTGGTTTACTTCTCATCCCTCCCTTGATCCCACACGACAAATTAAAAATGTACCCTTGGTCTACAGTCCTTGGAGATGCCATATGGTGTTGAGATTTTGATATTCTATGAAAAGTGTAAGATGTTTAAAGAATCTAGAATATCGATTCTGTGCAGTCTATTCGGAGGTAAATATCTATAATTTAATTATAAGATGAACCACTCTCAAAAGTTTACAAAAGGGACATAATAGAACTACAGTAGACTTATTTTTACTGACATGAGAAACTTTTGAAGAACAAAAATAAGGTTTATTGTACCCAAAGAATATACCCAAATACTCAAAGACAGTAGGAAACAGAAATGAAACCCAGACAAAGGTGTGTCTTCATCACTGTTAAAGACTGTGCAATGGGTTGAGAAAAGAGAGACCCAAGTGGACTTAGCATGAAATACATCTCATATTAATGCTGTAGTGCCAGGGAAATGTTAGTGACCCCCCAGAAAATAGACAGGAGCCGATCTGATACAAATTACAATAGGGCCTTTTTATTCGAGCTAGCTCAGGCCCCTCAAGTGCACTGCAGGACCGTTTTTGGGGGGTGAGCTCTGAATATATATCAGGGCAAGACTTTATAGTAAGCAACAAGCAGGGGTAAGTGTCCTTTAATTGGAAAGCTACTGTGGCCTTTAAGCTGGTGCTGGGAGTCATATCATAAACTTAATTTCTGTTCCCCTATGCATTGCTGATCCTTAGGCAGGGAATGGGCTTGTAACCTCGGGGTGCAGGTTTATTGGAGGAATAACCTGAAGACACTGGTCTCATTGCAGATTAGCCTACAGACTGGAGCTAGGCTTGGGTTTTGTTGTAAGGCAACTTGGAAACTAATGCTAGGTACCAGCCTGTTGGTTTACCTGAGTTCAAACTTAGATCGGGTTCTCTAAAATGGAGTCTGAACTTAAAAGATTTGACCTCTCAATGCTATATGTAGGCTATAGATGAGTGCAAACATATATACTTGGCAAACTTCAGTAATAACTAAATCCAGAGGTGATGGTAACATCTGATAATGTGGGCAACATAGCAAAGAAAAAAAATCTCAGAGATGAGGAGGAATAAGTCTGAACTACTGAACTATTAAAGGTATAGCCATTTGTGGCTGTAGTCACTCCCAAGGTCAATCATTCAATAGCACTCATGAAACTCTTGAGGTAGTTGGCATCATGATTAAAATTACTACAATACAATCATTTAAACCAAAATCAAGGAAGCGAAAGGCCGTGAGTAGCACAATTAGAAGACAGTCCAACTCCCTGAAAGTCCTCTCCTTGTGGAGTAATTCAATGTATTTGTCTAGCAATGAATTGGGATCATGCGCCAAGCATTCTGTATGAAAAGAAGCTTGTGTCTCAGTGACCACATGTTCACACTGCCTAGCACCTTTGCAAATCCAGTCAGCCAGAATGAAAATGGGTGTTCTGGTTAGTTTTGGTTACAAACTGGAGTCATCTGGAAAGACACATCTTCTGTTGAGGAATTGCCTCCCTCAGACTGATCTATCTATCAGCAAGTCCATGTTTCTTGATTTTTTTTTATTGCTCTTTAATATGGAAGAGTCCAATATACAATGGGTAGTGCCACCAGTGGGCAGGTAGTTTGGGGTTGTATAAAAATGCAAGCTGAGGAAGAGATGGGAACCAAGCAGCAAGCTGTACTCTTCTATGTTTTCTGCCTCAGTTCCTGCTTCCAGGTTCCTGCTCTGACTTCCCTGTATGATGGGTTTAATGACCTGTGAGTCATTAAACACAACAACAACAACCAAGTTTTTCCTCCCTAAGTTGCTTTTGGTCAATATTTTGTCACAACAGAAGCTAAATTAGAAAAATCATTATTTAGCATAAACCATCATAAATTAAATCACTTACACACACTTATATAACATGCCTTTTAAATAACTAGCTTGGTTCCTTTTCCATTGTGAGTATGGCTTTCTTTGAGCCATCTCATAGATACACAGGATTCTAAAATTTCAGCTTAACACAAGTTAGTTGCACACTTTCTTGTTGATGTGTGATTGCATTGTTTACAAATTTAAGGCATTAACATTGAGGACTGTATGAACACGATTACATGTACAATAGTATCCACCCCAGCTCATTCAGAATGGCATAAGGGTAAATCAAACATGTTGACCCTTCTCGATGAAGGAAGATTGAATAATCGATGGTGATGGTAAACAATATTGTATCATCTGAGACCCTGTGAGTCATTTGTGTCAGCTTAGCTGGTGTTGGGATTTGGCTCAATGCTCTCACGATGCCATGTGAGCCCTATAACACATGAGTCAGAGATCTCAGACCTCAAGAGGAAAAGGAACAGAAGAAAGCAGCAGAAGCAACATTGTCAGCTGGTCATCCCAGGGATGGCCTCACCTGGTACTGGGCCCATGTTTCCCATCACAGCCTTCCAGCTCTTCCAACTCTGTTGGGTCTCATTTAACCCCTTCCTCTCTTCTCCACTTTGACCCATTTATACTCTTGAAACAAACCTTCTTTCCCTAGACTTCAGCACCGCTCCACCCAGGAACATCCCCCGTAGTCAGGGAGTGTGATTACTTCAGCTGAGCAGCTGACAAGGTTGAAGGCAACAGAGAGCAGGTTCTAGGCCTGCAGCTGCACCTTGGGTCAGTGGGCAGCTGGTCTAATGAACTCCTTACCTCATAGCTTATAGTCTTAATTCTTACAAGGCACCAGGGGTTTTTTGTTTCTTGTTTTGTTTTTCAATTTTCGTTTTCGTTTACTGCCACCTCCTCTAATGCCTTCTGTCCTGTGGCTCTTAGCCTATGAAAACACCAACAGACTCCCCATCTAATCACAGTGGGTAGGCACTTCGTGTAGAGACAAAGCTAGATGCTGACAAACATGTGAGACTATTTTCATCCTCACATGGAAGAGACAGAGAGCAGAATGTGGGGCAAAATTATAAACCCTCAGAGACTGCCCCACAGTTAGGTGATTTCTCCAGCAGGGCTGTGCCTCCTTAAAGGCCTCACAGTGCCCACCTGCAGACCACGTGTTCAAATACGTGGTCCTGGGGGAAGAATTTCTCATTCACCTTCTGGGCTGCAATGTTCGTTCTGTGTCGTTGTGTTTTAAAAGTAGGTAACTTGCTTTTAATTTTATGTGAACTCACATTTAAGAGGTCGTCTTTATGACTCCAGAACCAGGAGTCATCTTTTTTGTCTTACATAAAGCAAACCTTGTGTTCCATTTGTATCAGACATAAGTCGTTGTTGTTATTATAGCTATAGCATTTGTTTCTGCTCTTGGGCACCAATTTGTTTTAGTTTGTGCAGTTAATGCAGAGCTAATCTTACACCCACTCTCTTGTGAAGCAGCACACCCCATAGCCAACCACATACGTACGTGTGTGTGTGTGTGTGTGTGTGTGTGTGTGTGTGTGTGTGTGTGTG
>JANHMN010000005.1:107230902-107248616 GCA_030674055.1 Rhabdomys pumilio
GTGTGTGTGTGTGTGTGTGTGTGTGTGTGTGTGTGTGTGTGTGTGTGTGTAAACTGCATCAGAAGACCCATTTTCAACTCTGCCTCTTTACATCTTTTGGATAGACCTTTGATGAGTTTCTAGGGGTTGTCAGTTTCCACAGTGGCCACTAGGCGGGGATACTGCACTTCAGATGCCACTTACTAGCTCATCTGAAAAACTCCTTTCTCTTCCAGTTCATGGATTTAACTCCTTTTTAAAGATCAGACAAATGAAATTAAACATATGTGTTGAATGTATGAAAGAAAAGGAAATATGATAACGGCCCCAGTCTTGCCCCCAGATCCCCATCTTCATCTCTGGCCGTGGTATAGACTCTTGTGATGCTCCTCCCTAGTTCTGATGCATGACTCATGTAGTCGATTGTGTTAATAAACCATCAGAAGCCACACTGCTATTTGTTTGTAAATTAAATGAATAGACCTCTCTGATTTGCCCAGGTATTCATGTTCATCTCATGTATTTGAATTCTTACCAATAAATGTATGCACACTAACAGTTTCCTAATAATCTTTCTCCATCCAGAAGTATATTTAAAATAATGAGGAGTTAAAGGGTAGGCATCCGTATACCAAGAAAATGAACTGCCAAACCAAGCCAGTGTAACCTTTCCTGTTCCTGGTAAAGTAGACTTAATGTCAAAATTTAAAAAGACGAGGGAAAATGCATATTAATAAAGAGAACAATCCTTCAGAGTAAAATAAAAATTCTAAACAGGTATAATTTCATAATATCAAGTTCCAGAAAACTAACATAGCCAGACATAAAAGCACATGTTATAAACCAAAGCACAATAATCACGAATGAGTTAAATACCCTATTCCCATCAATAGGCACATCGTTCAGTCAAAACTCCAATAGACATCAGAATTAAATGACACTATAGATCAAATGACTCCACAGGCGGTTCATCCAATAGCCACATGTTATACATTCTTCACAGGAGCCTGTGGAAATTTCTCTAAAGTGCACAAAGTGACTCAGCAGATTCAAGACTGCAGTATTTTCTAGCATTCAACCTGATCTCAGTAGAATGAGAGTGGAAATCAATCACAAAAGAAACTACAAAAACCACAATCTCGTGGATATTGAACAATATATTACTGAATAATCAGTAGATCACTGAATAAATCTACAGAAAACTTAAGAAATTTCTAGAAAAAGATAAAAAGACACAGCATACCAAAACCTGTGGGAAACAGTGGAGATAGTCTTAAGCCAGTCATGGAGGTACAAGTCTGTCATGGCAGAAAATGGCAGGTGAAGAAGGCACATAGATTGGGGGTTCATGGCCAGTCTCTGCTATATATTATGTTTGAAGCAATCCATGCTCCAAAGACACTCTATCTAATAAAGGGGAGGTTCTAAGAGGAAAATTTATAGCTATAAATGCTTTTAAATGAGATCCTCAGAGATATCTCAAATATATAACTTAATACAAATACAATACAAATATATAACAAATTAATACAAATGTATAACAAATAAGCTACAAATGCTTATAAATGAGATCATCAGAGATAACTCAAATACATCAGAGATAAATCAAAACAATGTGGGTCAAGGTTTTAGAAAACATGGGTAAGTGCAACCTAACATTAGTAGACAGAAGGAAGTAGTAGTAAGATTCGGGGTAGAAATTAATGAAATGAGAGTGTAAGCAGCAAGCCAAAGAACCAAACCAAATACTTGGATCTTTGAAAATAAAATTTAGCAACCTAACCAAAGGAAAGCACGGCATACGTGATCTACCAAAATGAAACTAAAAGGATAGAAACAACTTAAATATGTAATCAGGGATGAAATTGAACCAATAATTAAGAATTTGCCACTTACACCAAAAATCCAGCACCACAATGGATTCACTGGTGAAATCTTGGACTTTGAGGGCAATAACATCAAGGTTCTGCAAATTATTCCATAAGATAGAAAGCAAAGGAAATCTACCAAACTTACATTACAAAGCCAATAATACCATGATACCAAATCTTGATAAAGTATATATATATACTCTCTCTCTCTCTCTCTCTCTCTCTCTCTCTATATATATATATATATATATATATATATATATAAACAGAAATACAAAAGACCAATTTCTTTGATTAATATGAACAAAATTAAAAAACAAACACAATATAATTTTTATAAATGTACATCATGAAAGACCTGGTTCCATTATTCCAGGTAAGCAATGACACTTTAACATAAAACAATCAACAAATACAACAAAACAGATAAATAGACCCAAGGATATTTACATGATCATCTCAATAGATTCAAAAAAAGCTTTCAACAAAGTCCAACATGACTTAATGATAAAGACAATGAAGACACTCTGACTAAAAGGAACATGTGTGACAACTTTTGGGAACATTATACTAAATGAGAAAAAGCAGAAAGCATTAACTCTAAAATCAGGAATGAGACAAGGTGTCCCCTCTCTCTCCACTCTTATGGAATACAGTGCTTGAAGATTTAGAACAATATCAAAAAAAAGGAGAAAGAAATATAAGAAAAGTACCCTTATTTCCAGATGATACAATACAGCTTAAATAATATAAAAATGTCACCAGAAAAGTCCTAGAACTGATCTAAAATATTAACAGATAACAGAAAATAAGAACATCTATCTCTGATTCTTACTAGCATATTCAATCTTTTTAATTCAACTCTTTTGAGAATTCATTAGTTTCACTCTCCTTGTATGTCTAGCTCCTTCCAGGCTCCCTCTACTCCCTCCCAAATTCATGACCTAATCTTTAATTGTTGTTTTACACACACACACACACACACACACACACACACACACACACACACACTGCATCTGACTGCAGACTCCAGAGACACACTGAGACCCAGAGACAGTGCCACCTCCTGGAACCTGCCAAGCTGCCTTCTTCCAGTCACCTCATCTGACTGAAGACCCCAAAGACATGCTGAGATCCAGAGACCCACGCCAGACTCCAGGGATACACGCCAAAACCCAGAAATGCTCACTACAGAAGACAGATCCAGACCTTCCAGCTACAGATGAACTCTTTTGCCAAAGTCACATAGCTAAAGTTACATGTTAGTGAGGAAAACATAATGTCTATTTAGATTAATCAGATGGCATTACCCTCAAACTGTACAACCTATATTTAATTGATTCAGTGATTCCCTGCCTTCCAAACCCTACCCTCAATTCCCATTACCCTTGGCTTAATTATGCTGCACCATCCGACCTTCATAGTGTCTTCTTTTAACCCCCTCATCCAAAATTTTCACTAAAGAGTGAGATTTGGGCCATAAAGAGATGGTTTGGTCTCCCCGGTAGAGCGCTGGGTTTGTACAAGGAGATAAAAGAAACACAAATAAAAACAACCCTGAGATTCCACCTCACACCAGTCAGAATGGCTAAGATCAAAAACTCAGGTGATAGCAGATGCTGGCAATGATGTGGAGAAAGAGGAACACTCCTCCATTGATTATGGGGTTGCAAGCTGGTACAACCACTCTGGAAATCAGTATGGCAGTTCCTCAGAAAATTGGACATAGTATTACCTGAGGACACAGTTATACCACTCCTGGGCATATAACCAAAAGATGCTCCAACATATAACAAGAACACATGCTTTACCATGTTCATAGCAACCTTATTTATATAATAGCTGGAAAGAACCCAGATGTCCTTTAACAGAGGAATGGATACAGAAAATGTGGCACATTTACACAATGGAGTATTACTCAGCTATTAAAAACCATGAATTCATGAAATTCTTAGGCAAATGGATGGAACTAGAAAATAGCATCATGAGTGAGGTAACTCAATCACAAAAGAACTCACATGGTATGCACTCACTGACAAGTGAATATTAGCCCAGAGCCTGACATATACAGAGGCAGATGCTCACAGCTAACCACTGAACTGATCATGGGGTTCCCAATGGAGGAGTTCCAGAGAAGACTGAAGGAGCTGGAAGGGTTTGTGGCCCCATGGGGAGAGCAACAATACCAACCAACCAGAGCTCCCAGGGTCTAAATCACCAGCCTGGGAACACACATGGAGTGACCCACGGCTCCAGTTGTATATGTAGGGGAGGATGGCCTTGTTTTGCATAGGTGGGAGAGGAGATCCTTGGTCCCATGAAGGCTGGATGCCCTAGTGTAGGGTAATTTGAGATCATGGAGGCAGGAGTGGGTTGATGGAGGCACATCCTCATAAAAGCAGGAGGAGGGGGATGAGATAGGGGATTTCTGGGGGGGGGAGGAGGATGGGAAAAGGGGATAACATCTGAAATGTAGATAAATAAAATATCCAATAAAAAAATTAAAAATTTAAAAATAAAATGAATGAAAAAAAGAAAGAAAGTTGTCATAAATTTGGGATTAAAGGAAAAGATTGTGTTGAAAAAAATTTTTAAAATCTTTATTTTGGGTAATTGACAATACATATATAGATAAATATATATATGAATATAAAACACAGTAGAATACAACTCAATCATACTTCTTTTAAACTTTATACAATTTACATTTTAGTAACTTGATGTTTCCAACTAGGCATTATTAATTTTTATTTAAAAACTAACTGTATTTCTCTAATCCTATGAGTAATTAGTAACTGTGTGGTTATGTGCTGTGCTCAGCCACTAGCATAGACAGCCCTGAAGTGAGAATTTTAGTTATTTAAGAACTGCATAGATTTTGTAATCAAGTTGATTAATCTGTGCTATAATTTACATGTTTTTTAAACTTGTAGAAAATATTTCATAGAGCTTGCAGGAAATAAATGACATTACTCATGGAAATAATTTAGTACCGTTTGAACACATTTATGTTTCCGTCACCATTTCTTAAGGGTTCTTACACAGCTTCCATCTGTAAATTGGCCACAGGTAGAAAGTGTTGAATAAAGTGAGAAGGGTTTTTCTTTTCATTCCTTGATATTGTGGTAATAATAAATCCTTATGACTTAACATACTAAATATTAGTTATGAGTATAGTTTTTTCTTTTAAAATGATATTGTACATTTTTGTTTGTGAGCCCAGCCTTTAATGGTTGAGCCATCTCTCCAACCCACCCTTAAATTATATTGTAATATAAATATAAAATAGACATACTTTATCGGCAAATGAATTTAAAATTACTTTAAGAGTGTAGTAAAAAAAAATGTAACTTTCAGAGGCTGTATATACACCAATACTGCATTATTACCAATATCTTCTGTTTTAGAAGATTTTTATGTGTGTGAGTGTTTCTTGCATGTGTGTTTATGCACCAGGTGTGTGCCTGGTGCCTGAAGAAGCCATAAAGAGGGTGTTGCATGCTGTAGATGTGGAGTTAGGTAGTTACTAGCCACTATGTGAGTATTGGGGACCAAACCACAAACTTTTACAAGAGGAGCTCTTAACCCCTGAGTCATCTCTCCAGCCCCAGTATTTTGCTATTTTAAGTTTTATCAACACATAATTGTATATAGTCACATATACAATCATGTCCCGATGCATGGGAAAATAATCAGCCCACAAGAAATATTGTAGCCATCATCTGAAACATTTATCTTTATTTTGTGGCAAGAATACGAAAATGCTTTTGAAACCTACATTGCTGCGTAGTCATCCTACTGTGTAATACAGCACTAGAATGTGTTACCCCATCTTACTGTATCTTTTGACTTGTTGGCCAACTTCTCATTCACTTCATTTTCTACTTTCTATAACCCCTGGTAACCATCTCTACCTCTTCTTCCACCAGATCAAATTTTGATACTTCACATAAATGAGATTACCAATGAGTGTTTCACTTAATGTAACTTCCTCTAGGTTCATGCATGCCCTCATAAATGTATTCTGTCTGTATTTAGAACTGAGTACTCCTATGCATATCTGCCATATCTTTCCCACTTATAGTGATTCAATATTGTGGGTATTGTGGATAAGGCAGCAGTGAATGTGTGATTGCAACTATGTCTTGGACACACTGATCTCATCTCCTTTGGCTAGATTCCCAGTAGGAAGATTGCTGAATCATATGGTTTCTTTTCATTTTCCTAAGAACTTCTATGCTGCTTTCCATAATGGCCGCACTAATTTACTTTCTCATTTATATGTTGTACAAACATCCCCTTTCCTCTACAGCTTGGTCATTACTCACCTTCTTGTTAATAATGACCTCTGTAAATGATGTGAGGTGATATCTATGTGTCATTTTAGTTGTAATTTGCATTTACCTGATTGTTCATAATGTTGGGCATTTCTTTCCCTGTACATGTCTATCAGACATTTGCCTCTCTTCTTTGGAGAAATGGTCATTCAAATCTTTGGCACAATTTTTAGTCAGGTTTTTTTCTTTGCTTGCTATTAAATTATAACTTTCCTTATGTATTAAGAATATTTACCCAATATTAGATGTATGGTTTGCAGATATTTCCCTCATTTCACACATAGACATTTTATCATGTTGAATTTTTTTGGGCCTGTAGACATATATGAACTTGATATAGTCCTCCTTGTCTAATTTGCTTTTGTTGCCTAAGCTTTTGGTACAATATGCACAGAATCCTTGTTATAGCAAATATGAGTAGTTTTTGTTTTTTCCTTTTTGCTCTTTTTGTGATCTTACAGTTTCAGGCTTTATAGGTAAGAATTCAATCAATCTTGGGTTGGTTTTATATATTATAAAAGGTAAAATTCAAATTTCATTTTTAAATACAGGTTTTCAGTTTCCCCCAGACCAGTTTATTTATTAAAGAAAGTATTCTGTCCACATTGTATTTGTGCTATCTTATCGATAACCACCTGACTATCTATTTCTTGGCCTGTTGGCTACAGTAAAGCACCAGGAGAAAAGCAACTTAAAGGAGAAAAGGTTTCTTTTGGCTCACAGTTTGAGGATGCGGTTCATCATGTGAGTCAATCCCAGGGGGCAGGAGGACGAGGCAGCTTGTCCTGTTGCATCCTTAGCCAAGAAGCAGAGACCAATGAATGCTCATGCTCAGCTTGCTTTCTCTTTTTGATGTAGTCCTGGACCTCAGCCCATTGGAACGGTGCCACCAACACTCAGGATGGGTTTTCCCAACTCCGTTAACCTAATCTAGATAATTGCTCACAGGCCTTACTAGAGGATTTATCATAGTTCATGCCAAATAGGTAACATTAGTCATCGCAAGCTGTATATGCAGGAGATATTACTGCATTTTATCAGGCTGTGTGTGTGTGTGTGTGTGTGTGTGTGTGTGTGTGTTAAGGTACTACTATGTTTGTCTCATTACTTTACCTGTGTAGTATATTTTAAAATCAAAAACTGTTCTACCTTCCATGATCATATTGACTACTCTCAGCTTTTTGTAATCCTATACCAATTCAGGAATGAATATATATATATACATACATACACACACACACACACACACACACACACACACACACACACACACATATATGTTAAGACTATCACTGAGGATTTAATGTACTTAATTCATCGATTGTCTTGGCTAATATGAACCAATGTAATTAATAGTCCTAACCTTTCTGTTCCATAACCATGAAAGCCCTTATTATTTAGCTGTTTTTTTCTTTCATTTCTTTCTGCAATTTTTAAGTGTACATGCTTTTAACATCCCTGGTAAAGTTCATTTTTATTTTATTCTTTATGCTTTAAATTTTTATATTTATTTTAACTTTCTCCTGCCAAATTTTTACTATTTCTAACAAAAAAAGATTTCCTCCACACACACTTACTTTTGACCTACTCTTCCCCAACTCCCTCTTTCCTACTTAAACCTCTTACCTCCCCCTTCTACTTCCATACGCTCTATTATAGTCAAATTGGTTTTGTATCTATACAGACACATCAACTTTATTTTACAAGCCTTTGCATGACAGCTTTCCATTTCTACTTTTAACATCAATGTGATTTTAGTTAGATTTTTGTTACAAATTCTGTTGGTCTGGTACAGCCATTGTAGAAATCAGTGGGAAGGGTCCTCAAAAGAACCCTAGAAATAGAACCTCGTTTAGCTCAGCTGTGCCAGTTTTCTATTTACAGTACTTAGGGAATGGAAAACAGCCCAGATGTTCACCAGCTGAGGAATAGAGAGTCAAAATGTGGTTCAGAATCACAATGAGATTTTGGTCAGTTGTGATGAGAAATGAAATTATGGATTCGGCAGGTAAATGAAAAGAACTGGAATGATCATTCCGAGGAAGTAACCCGAACCCAGGAAGACAAATGCTACAGGTTCATTCTAGTATATGGCTTCTAACTTCAAATCTTTAGATTTGTATGTTTAATCTGGAGTAGCTATAGTAAGGGAACTATGAAAGGCCATTGGAGCGTGGGTTGCCTTAAGAGATAAGGGTTAGAAGAATGTAGATAGTATTAAAGCAGAGAAGGAAAAACATTGAAATGTATTTAGTTATTGGCTTATTTATTTGAGTTATGGTTTCTCTTGGACTTGTAACTCACTCTGTAGATCAGGTTGGGTTCAACACCACAGAGATTTGCCTGCCTCTACCTCCAAAATGTTGGGATTAAAGGTGTGTACAACTACACCCAGCAAGAGAAGGAAACATTTGAAGGTAGAAATTTAAGCAGGAGTGAGGTCCAAAAAGGGGGAGGCAATGGAGGAGGGAAGGAGAGTTCAGAAAAATGATGTATGCCAGAAAAACTTCTTATAAGTCAATTAAAAATATATGTTAAAATAGGACTGGAAAATTGTCTCAGCAGTTACGAGCACGTGTTGCTCTTACAGAGGACCTGGGCTTAGTTTCCAACATCCATATCTAGTGTTCCCAATTATCTGTAACTCCATTTCCAGAGGATCTAATATCCTTGTCATATTTCCACAAGCACCAGGTGTGCACATAGCACACATACATACATTCAGTCAAAATACACATACACATAAAACAAAATAGATAATAAATCTAAAGTGTTTTCTAAGAGAATGTGTTTAAAGGGTGATATCCTGCATGTCTGGATAATGTTGCTCCTGAAAGCGAAGAGTTCCTAAACAAAAAGTCTCCGATGCTTCCCTGTGATTTGTTGATGGGGGAAGGCCCAGAGCACTCAAACCAATACATGCTCTTGCCACTCTTCTTTGTTCTCTACCAAAACTAGTTGTTTTGGCAGCCTTACTCCTGAAGGTACCACACATTGTGATTGCAAGATATAAGAAATTAATCTGGAATTGACCTGGAAGTTCTTCCCTGCTAGATAGCTTTAATAGTGCCAGAAAGTGCTTTACAAGCTGCTAGTGGATAAAAGGAATCCATGAGGCACCCATCTGTGAGTCTACAATCTAACATGTCAATGAACTTCTCAGGAAGTATATGCTTACCTGTGCAATCGAGGCACAACTGTTCTGGGTGGTAATCAACTGCTCTCTGATTAGATCTGAAGCCTACTAAGAGGAATTCATACCTGGTGCTGTAAACCTGGTCAAAGACACAAGGCTGAGGAGGTCTTGAGTCTTAGGTTTAGATTAAACTTACTATTGTCATTTAAATTGTCACAGTGCCAAGCTGACTTCTCAATATTTATGTTTGTATCAATGGACAAATGCTACTCCTAGCCTTAACCAAGAAGCCTCTCTTTGTGATGATTTGTGGCGAATGCAGAGATGCATTCTATCTCAAGCTGTTGAGAATAAGCAATAGTTGAGTGCTTAGTACTAAAAAGGGCATTTATAACACCACCTCAGGGAACTTTGAGAAAGATAGGGAGAAAAGAATGCAAAGTCAGAAAATAAGGATAAGGGATGTGAAATCCTGACTCTGAGCATGGCCAAACCAATGCAATGGAGGCATCTTAGACTTTTTTATTGGATATTTATTTATTTACATTTTAGATGTCATCCCCTTATCCCATCCCCCCTCCTCCTTTTTGCTTTTATACCATTTTAATTACATGCATGTATTAAGGTCAGTTCTAGGGTGAGGGTTTAGCAATACAATAGATGCAAATAGTAAAGGAACAAGCAAGACAATAAACACAAATAGAGAAAGAACAAACAAGGCATTAAACACAATTCCATGAACACTCCTGTGATCACTGTTTCTAAGGGCTTAGCAGGATGACCAAAATATCTGAGCGAACTTCTCTATCTTAGCCCAAAGTCATTTTCATTTCTGAAGCTTACTTCCTTGTTCTAGCCTAAAATTTAGATTCCTGCCTGAAATTACTTCTTTGTTCTAGCCTAATATTTAGGTTCCTGCCTAAAATTACTTTTTTGTTCTAGCCTAAGGTTTAGATTCCTGCCTGAAATTGCTTCTTTGTTCTAGCCTAATGTCAGATTCCTTCCTGAAGCCTACTTCCTTATCCTTGGCCAATGTCAGTTTCCTGTCAAACAGCCAATTACCTTGTCTTTGGTCTATGTCAGATTCTTGCCAAGCAGCCCCAAAGGCTCTCACCTCTCCCCCTTCTTTATTTCATCAACAAGATTGAGCCTGTCTTATGTTGTTCTGACAAGAAGGCCTTCCTTACCCATCATGGAATATGCATTATCAAAAGCAATTTTATCTTAGGTTGGTAAGGCTCTGTGCAAAATCTTACCTGTCCTTGGCTTGCCAGCCTGTTAATTTAATAACTCCATCTGGGGGTCCATTTTTAGGTCCAAGCCGTGTACTTTGGCTGCCAACATGTTGATGTTGTTAAAGACAAGCTTTAACATGATGAGCAGCAATAAAAGTATTCCCAGGACAAAAAGGGCTAGCATGATCAAGCTATATATGCCATTCTTGAAGCTTGACCAAAATAGAAATACTGACCTCAGGCCATGGGTAATTTTATCAGCAGTATCTTAGGTATCAATGCTCAGCAGAGCAGCATTCTTTAAATTCATACGCTCACTATGTATTGTTAAAACATCCAGAGAGGTGTTAGAATTATGCAAAATACACTGAAAGTGTCTTTAAAATTTTTCTAATTATAATGACCACCACTGTAAATTTTAGAACTAACATGAATCCATCTAACATGAATCTACATAACTACCAGTGTAAACTTTAGAACTAACATAAATACACATGAGTGTATTTGGCATGACACTCAAGATGGCTCCTTACCCTTAAAGTCTGAACTTCCTTCCAATAATTTGAGGTTAGTGGGCTTGATTATTGGTGGTATAACTGCTTTAATTACATTAATTGCTAGCACCACTGCTTTTGCAATTGCTTTGATACAAGAAGTTAAGACAGTTACTTTTGTTAATCATTTAGCCAAAAAAAAATGTTACTAATGTGTTGAATATACAAGAGGCTTCAGATAGGCATTTGGAAGAATGGATTGATACTCTTTATCCTATTCAAATTACTGAAAGGAGGTTCAGAATTTAAGGGTAAGGAGCTATCCCAGACTTTTTGTCTAGGAACTCTTGGTTTTCGGGAGCAACATAGCAGAACTCACATCAGCTGTGGCTGCCTTTACCAGACCTACTAGGCCCACTGGTATTCAAACATGGATTGAGCAAGGGCTTCCAGAACCTTATTTCTTCCTGCAGAAGTGTTAGCTACCGATGGGTTCTGGAAGTGGGACAATCATTTTCTTCACTTGTGTACTTACAGAAGCCTCCAACAAATAGTTCCAAATGCATGGTCATATAGTTAAACTCAGTGAACCTCAAAAAGAAAGAGAGAATGGAGGGGGGAGACATGGCTATTAAAACCAAATTATAGGAAGGAGAGGGAGGTTGATAGTGGCGAGAGAGAGATTGGAGAGCTTGGGACAGTAATCAGAATGTACTTTACACGGGTATAAAACTGTCTAAGAAAAATTTCAATTAAAAAGAGAGAAATCTTGTTTTGTGACTTTTGACTTTTAATTAGAACATCCATTGCCCTTACCTTCTAATTCAATTGCTGGTAGAGTTGCAATTAAATCTCCCATATTATTTTGTGGACTCTGTCTTGTCCCATGTGGTAAAGAGTACTGAATTGCAGCTAAGTGAAATGTTAGCTCCTTTTGAATTTCCCATAATTATTAAATACCTCCAACAGTGAGCGATTCAGGTTACATGGGTCTAGCAAACTTTTTCCTTTTGGGTCTCTTTTGTTTTCTGCTTTTAATACCTTGGTCCATGGTAGAAACCCTTTTTTGTTAATGTAATTCTCTCTGTCTTTTCAATATTGTGGCTAAGCTTTATTGGCAGATGAGCATATTTTCCTATGTAACTGGAGAAATAATATAATTTAGCCTGTCAAAGCTGATCTCAAACTTATTGTTTTACTAAACCCTTCTTAAAGTACTAACCTTCATTTGTTTTGTCTCACAGGTAGAAAACTACAGAAGGAACATGATATCATACAGGAAATTAAAATACTATTTCTAATACTTTAAAATTATAATCAGAATCAGTTTTTTTTCAATTTGGATTTATTGTTTCTTTTTAAAGTACTGTAGGCCATGTAAAATATGCTGGTGGCTTATTTAGTCCCTGTATAATTTTTGGGATTTGAAATTTTTAAATTTGTCTTTATGTTTAGGTTTAGTTATTTTCTGTTTTAGTTATTTTCTCTACTTTGTCATTATTTTAAGATAATTTTTATTTAAAAATTAATTTAGATGATTGTCTCCAATCACATTACACACTGAAGAGTGATCACTAGAAGAATTTTTCCTTTAAATATTCATGTCACTTGCCACCATTTATTTGAGATGAGATCTCACTATGGTACCTGTTCTTATGCCCAGGCTTACACCAGCCTCCTGGCTGAGCCTCCCTACATGCTAGAACTACATTAGTACACCTAGTTTTGCCACCATTTTCACTGTTAACATTTATGTATATGTTTTTGCTAGCATTTTTTTCCAGCCATACATCCTTATTGCACTTAGACTCTTGTGTAATATTTTGAGGGAAGAGTTGAGACCTCTAGTCCAACTGGGTGACAAGTTTTGAGTGGAGGGTAAGAGATAAAATAGTCCAGTTTTAATTCAAACTATCTCTTGTTATAAAGAACAGAGATGCATATTTTACTCTAGGTTGCTGAAGACTGACTTGCCTTTCTGCTGGCTAGTTATTGCCCCTCTGCCTTCTCAGTAATGTTTCAATGGGTTTTTAATTTTACACATTCATTCAAGCTGCATGTCATCACTCATTAGTTCCTATTTTTCTCCCCTTTAGTAGTTCTTATTAGTTATCTATCATTACAGAACTAATTCACTTCCAAATGCTTATAAGAGCAATATGTATTATTTCGCTCAAAGACAAGAGTCAACAATGTAAGAGGTGTTTTACCAGTGATATGGTACAGAGATTTTCTTGTGGTTTTTGCTAAGACTATAATTGTCACTCATCATCTATCAGTTGTCTGCAAACATCATCAGTGGGGCTGGGGGATCTGCTTCCAGGATAGTTAACACACACAACTACTGGCAGAGGCTTCAGTTACTCACTTTGAGTCACTCCATACAGGAAAAATACACAAACAAACAGAGGAAGAGGGAGAGCCAGGGAGACCAGAAGGGAGATATGGAGAGAAGAAAAGGGAAGGAGACAGAAAATGCTGTAATGTTAACACTTGGGAGACTAAGACAGGAAAATTGTTATGACTTCAAGGTCAGCCTGGGCTACATAATCAGCCTGGGCTACATAATCCTGTCTCAAAAAATGCAGGAGAGGGAGAAGAAGAGGAACAGGGAGAGGGTCAGGGAGAGGAAGAGAAAAGATACTGATTTCCAAAGTAGCTGAACCAGTTTACTTTCCCAGCAACAGTTTAAGAGTTCCCTATTTCCACATCCTCCCCAGCATCTGTTGTCGTATGTTTTCTTGATAATAGCCATTTTGAGCAGAATGAGATAGTTCATATCTACAATGGAGTTTCATTAAGCCATAAGGAAAATGGTATTACACTGGCAGAAAAGTACATGGAACTGTAGGTCAGTAGCTTAAATGAAATGCACAAAATCAGAAAGACAAATATCATCTGTTTTCTCTCATATGAGAGTGTGTATGCATACATGTGTAGAACATGAATGTAAAACAGAGACCATGAAAAGGGAGAAACAGATACTGAGAGGGGGATAGCAGAAATCTCCAGAAGACTATTACTTCCTATGTAATGTAGGAATGGCCATGACTCTCTTTCCACATGAGTCATTCTCTGACTCGCACAAGGGTTGTTCATGTAGATTAAATATAAATTTAGTGTTTGATATCTAGACACATAGACTTTTATTTTTTCTCCCCAGGCCCTAAATCTGAACAAGGATCCAAGAACTTTCAGGCTTTCCATGAAGAATTTGTCTTTATCTAGGTGGCCATGAAGATTTCAGGGAGCAGAGGTTTAGTCTTCAGGGTTTTCCTGGAAAAATCCTTCATTTATCACATGTCTTTCATGGTTTTCTTTTTGGTATCCAATCAGACAACCACCCTTTGTCTTTATTTTTTATTCTTCTCCTGGATCTTATCTATTAGTTATCAGCATCCACTTCACCCCACCACAGTAGAATTGTTGTAAATAAATTACTTCTATCTCCCAATATATAAGGGTAAATCTGACCCCCCCACTATCAACGTATTATCCAAAAGGTCATGATGTATTCTAGTGCTAAAGGCTTAGCAAAACTTGCTAGTTCACATTGTATATATATGTGTGTGTATTTTTCCCCATGGATGCATGCACAGTATAAACCAACAAGTTAGTTGTGGCTAGGTAAGATGGATACATTGAGCCTCATGGTATCTTATTACCTGTACTCAGATAACAACTAAAAATTTACATATATATATATATGCATATATAAACTGACAGTTGATATGTATATATACATATACATACACGTATATATATGTATATACATGTGTGTGCATGTGTGTATAAGTATAATGTGTGTGCATAAACAACTAGTAGAAATGTAACAAAATAAAAAATACATATAGCAAGATACCTAGGTCAGTTAGCCTCACAGAAATAGCCTCTGACCCATGAGATACATTGTAAATGCTTCATTGATTGTAAATATATAATTGCTTCATAGAGTTCTGCCAACTGTGGCAAGCAGGCATTTCAGCTCTGATCAGTCATGCAGCATTTAAAATTCTCATTGAATCATCAATTAAGTTTGATACATACGTTGGTGTACACTAAAAAGATTTGTTCTCGCCATCTTCTTATTCTCTTGATGTCAGTAACAATGGATGGGCCAGTATGAAGTGTCAGGTGCATTTTAGTTATGTTATCTAAATTAATCCTCACGATGTTCCTCTGTAATGACTGTGTTTTACAAATGAGGAATATGAGACATAGGGAGATTAGTGATTGACTAAAGGTCAGAGAGCCCGAGATGTGAATACATCTGCTTGTTCCAGAGATTCTATTTTTGCTACTGGATTATAATGCTCTCTGACATTTGGCATTCTGATCTGAGAAAAAAAAGAAAAAGAACGCAGCCCCAAATGCGAAGATTACATTTTACGTGGAGAATGGTATTTTCCATTACCAAGAGGCTCAGCTACATTTTACCGGGGACATAACGTGAAGACAGTGCAAAGAGAAAATAGCTGGATGACGAGTGGGTTTGCTAAGCAACAGCTTATTAAATCTAGTGAAACCATGGTGATGGAACACTGTGGTCCCAGACATGCACTTACTTAACACTGAAGAGCACAGGCACGGCTATTGGGAACATCTGGGAAGATAAATCAGGACTCCCAGCCTTTGAAAACAGAAAGCCTCATCAATATTGCTATTATCATGACACACACGATGCCAAAATCTAAGCAAAGCAGCTTACAGACTCTTAGAATTAAAAACGTCATTGTTATACATGGAAATGAGTTTTAATTTTTTTCTTGACTGTCTCTACTTTCCTTACAAAGCATAATTAATTCATTTTGATTTTTTTTAAATGATAGGTACTATACAATGAATTGATCGCTTTGGATTTTAGTGTTTGCAGGATGCTTTTTTGTTTTATTTTTCTTTATCATGTATATGCGTGCATGCATGCCACAACATAAAATCATTTAGAAATATAATAAAACAGGAAATGAATTTGATAAGTAATGTGGTGTGAGAATTACAGGTATCTAATAGACTCGCCCCAAGATGAAGACCTCTAAACATTTAGCAACTGCTCTGAGAGGAGGACCCAGTCTTCCTCAGGACAAGCCCCTGACAGGTAATTCAGTCCCAAGTGCTCAGTTCAGCCGTAAAAAAGCTGCACACACATAGGAGAAGTACAAAATGGATTCAGTGGGCTCTATATGCATTTATATACATATATGTGATAACAATAATTAAAGAAGAAGAGATGAATTTGAGGAGTTGGAGGTGGGAGGATGAAAATTATGTAAATACAATGCATATATATATGAAATTCTAAAAAATAAATAAATAAAATGTCTGATAGTCCTTGTTTCTCTCATGTGTTAAATAAGCCAGCAACTGGTAGACAAGATCAAATTGTCTTCACCAGGGTCAAATATATTCAAACACACTATAGAATCCACTGTATCTTCAAGATATCTTAAACGTTCTTTTTTTAATTGTTAACCATATTAAACTCATAAGTTCTGTAACACACTTTTTTCTGTTTTACTGATTTTTTTCTTGCAGTTTTTATATTGTGTATTTCATTTATTTCCATACTAATTTCATTTTGTACAGATGTTCATTTCTCCATATACTTACAACAGTCTTTGTTTCTGTGGACTATGGTACTGTCATGGTGTGTGTGTGTGTGTGTGTGTGTGTGTGTGTGTGTGTGTGTGTGTGATTGTCCTACCTTTCTGTTAATTAAAAACTTTCATCATTACAAAAGCTTCTTCCCTTTCTCTATCAGTTATTTTCATCTTAAAGCCTATTGGTTTGATATATTAACTCCAGTTTTCTCTTTCCTTACTGTTTTATTTCTTTTCATTTACTCTTTGAAAATGTCATTCACGTACTCCACCCCCTCTTACCCCCTCCCATCTCCTAGCCTTCCTCCTTCAAGCATGCTCCCCTCCCCAGTTGCAGGGGTCTTTGATTGTTTGTTTTACTTTAGTTGGTTTTGCTGGTTACCCACTGGGTTTAAACAGATCTGCCAACAGGAGTACGGCTATGAAGTTATCCACAGCCACAGGACAACTCACACCACTGAAGTTAATGGCTCCTCTCCACCAGCACCAATTAGCTGCTGTCATGGTTGGTTTTAATGTCAACTTGCTACAAATTAGATTTACTTGAGCAGGGATTCTCACCTGAAGAACTGTCCTTTTGATTTCCTTGATTAAAGTAGGGAGGAAGCACCTCGAATGTGGAAGGCACCCTTCTGGTACTGCCCAGATAAAAAGGGCAGAAGGAAGCTTCTTTATATTTGCTCCCTTGGCCTTCCTCATTGGTGTTGCTGATAGCAGAGCCAGAGTCCCTAAGCCTTCCAGGACTAAGGACCAGAGTCTCTTCCACAACCCTCCAGGTCTTCAGCACTAAATGGGGTCTGATGGGGCATGAGCCTTGGGGACTGAGCAACTGCTGGGTTTTTGGTCTTCTGCAACTACTGTGGTACTGCTCCAGCTTTTGAGACACCTGACCTTAAGGGCCTAGCAACTACCAGGTCTGACTCTACTGTTGTTACTATTTCAACATAGGCTGGTTTAATATATAATATTAATATATAATATATAATATATAATATATAATATATAATATATAATATATAATATATAATATATAATATATAATATATAATATATAATATATAATAT
>JANHMN010000005.1:107248626-107275732 GCA_030674055.1 Rhabdomys pumilio
AATATATAATATATAATATATAATATATAATATATAATATATAATATTATATAATATTATATAATATTATATATTATATAATCATGTATATTGCATTATATCGCACACACACGAAATGGAAACTTAAGAGTTCTTTGGAAAGTCAGCTGTGTTGGATGGTGTTTTTCTGGGGCAAACATGTAAAGGAATGTTCTCCTGAAGTGGACACAGGTGAAGGCTAAGACAGACTTGGAAAGAAACGTTTGGCTGAAACAGACACAGGACAAAGGATGATCTGCTAAAGTAAGTATATGAAAGGGCACCTGATAAAGGATTCTTCACTAACTATATATATATGTGTGTGTGTTTGTCCACCTTCTATTACATAGTTGAACTCTATTTGTCTGAACTTTATATAGAGAGAAACACATCAAATGACTTCTGATGGTATGTTGTAGTTTCTAATTGGCAGAGTGATGTCAGCTGAGACAGGCACATGTGTTGAGTGCAAGACATGTAGAGGATACGTGATGTTTTGAGGAAGTATAAAATGGACATGTTGGATAATGATGGAAGCTGAGCTTGGCTTGCTTATAGAGCTAGCTGTACAACAATTGTTGCTCTCACATCTCACACCTTTTTTGACCTTCGCTTCACTAAGAGAGACACAGCCAAGAACATTTCCTGACATTCCTGCTGGTCCTTCCTGCTGACTTGTGCCAAAGCTGAGGCCTGGCTGTCTCTGTTAGGTAGTGCCACCACTGCTGATTCCTGTTTGCTATCCCAACTCTAACAAACTGGACTGCTGATGTATCATGAAGTCATGAAGTGTTTTCAGAGATTGAGCTGCCGCTGCTCACCTATGAAACTAAACTGCCACTTCCAGACAAAACAGACGGGAGTTGTAACAAAGAACCGTTCTAAACAGGTCCACATTCCCCATATCCTTTCTTTTCCACTACCCCTGGTGGGTGGTGGGCTAAAAGGGAGGTTAAAGCATTTAAGGACCATCATTAAAACTAAACTTTAAAAAAATTAAAATAACACACATACATATAGATAGTTATAGGTATATTCATTCAATTGGTTCTGTTCCTGTAGACAACCTTAACTAGTACAACTGCCAATAGCTGTCTGGGGAGAGGTTAGGCCCTATTAGCCCTCCCCCATCTATGACTGAATGTTGATGTGTTGAGGGTCCCAGTTTTGTGTGGACAACTAAAGCTATTGAGACTTTATGAGTGTGACAGCCCTGTCCTGACTAGAAAACACCATCCCATAGCCTTCTCTCCATTGCCTGACTCTTACACTCTTTCTGTTTCATCTTTTCTGATGTTTCTGAAGCCATGGAAGGGCTGCATAGATGCCTCGTTTAAGACTGAACACTCAACAGTCATTATTCTTAACCTCTTAAGCAGCCACAAATCTATTAACTGCTGTTTACTGCAAAGAGAAGGTTCTCTGACCAAGGCAAAGAGCAGTACTAGTCTGCTGATCTATATAGACAAAAATATTTAGGAGGGGGGCTGGAGAAATGGCTCAGTGATTAAGAGCACTGGCTGCTCTTTCAGAAGACCTGGGTTCAATTCCCAGCACCCATATGGCAGCTCACAACTGCCTGTAACTCCTGTTCCAGGAGCCAACACCCCCACACAGGCATACATGTAGTCAAAACACCAATGTAGATAAAAAAATAATAATAAATTGTTTTTTAAAATATTTAGGTGGAGTTTGACAACATGTCTATTCAGTAGAACAAAAGCAGTAGGCTCACCCCCAGGGCCTATGCCCTTCCTAGAAATGGACCTTTGATTGGGTTCACAGCACTTGGTGTGGACTTCCTTTTGTAGAATGGGCCTCTGATCCAAACAAAGCAATTGATTATCTTCATAACAGTCTCTCAATAATCACACCCATGACCACATCTTGCCTGAAAGTAGTATTATAGTATTATTTACTTTCTAGTTTATGGGGTTCACATCCAGATAGGACTGCTTATGACTTTTCTTTCTTAGTTGAAATTATGCTATGAAAGCTAGTTGAGTAAGGAGGAAGCTTCCAGCTCAGTTCAAGCATGGTTCTCCTATGTCCTGTAACGAGTTTGTGGTGTCTTCAACATTAGGCTCTTATCATCCCATTCTGGTAGGCAAATAAGAGCAATGGCAATAACCTAATTCCAGTTCTCATTTAGGTACTGCTTTGTGATACACCCTGTTCAGTCTTTTTACTTTGGTCATATTTATACCATCAACTGATGCCTTCCTTAGGAACCATAAAGTTTGTTTGTTTTAACTTTTTGGAGACTGGGTCTCACTCTGCAGCCCTGGCAGATCTGGAACTTCTTTTGTAGACCAGGCAGGCCTTGAACTCATAGAGAACCTTCAACCTCTGCCTCTTGAGTACAGGGATTAAGGGCATGAGCCACTACACCTGGTAAAGTTGATCATTTTGAAATCTCTTCTGTTTCCATCTTTTGATCAGAATTGTTTAATCAATTTACATTTTGTAAATACTGTTAGCTTTGACATTTGGTATTTTATTATTTGCTTTCTGCATTTCAAATGTTCTTAATCTCCCTTATTATTCCATTATTAGTCCTTCTTTTCTACTAGGAAATACATATAATCACAGAATTGCAATTATTTTGCTTTCTTCTTATGGAATATTTGGATAGCTATCTTAGTGATTTTTCCCTTGTGGTTTCAACTGACATCTTAAAACAATCTAGTTTGAGTTCATATTAACTTAATTTCAACAACATGCATAGATGTTGCCCACTTACAGCTTTATAATCTTTTAAACATAGTAGCTGTACAATTTACATCCTCTTATATTTTATTGCCATCAGCATAGTTTCACAATTATTGCTACTATGATTATCTCTTGAATTAGAAGACAATAATGACAACAGAGTACTATCTTTTATATTTGTTTGTGTGTGTGACCTTTTATTGTTACTTAATGTTTAACCATTTGAAATTAGCAATATGTGTCTAGTTGTTTCATTTTCCCATAAAAGGCTCCCTCTCATACTTATTTATAATAAATGACGTCTTGTGTTGCTTAAGACAGACTAAAACAAGCCCTTTGCATCAGTCTCTTGAGTGGATCTACAAGTCCATATTGCCCCAGCCAGCTCCTTTAGCAGTTTTTTCAGAAAAGATTTGCTAGTGACGCATTGCCTCAAAATATGTTTATCAGATAGTATCTTGATTATTCCCTCAGTTTTGAAGGGTATGGTTTTGCAGACATGTATTTTTAGCCTGTTTCTTTCATCATTTTGAATATGTTGTTCACAAGCAATCTGGTTTCCATGGTTTCTAGCAAATTTGCTATACCTTGAATATGATGAGTCACTTCTCTAGCTGCATTCGGATGTTTTTTCCCTTGCCTTCTCAACCTTTTAAAATTATATTACATTATTTAGTGTGTGTGTCTGTGTGTGTGTGTGTGTGTGTGTGTGTGTGTATGTGTGTGAGCATACATGCACGTGTGTACTGTTTGTGTGGGAGAGGTATACATGTGCCACAGCAAACCTGTAGAAATCACAGGACTATTTGTGGGAGTCGGTTCTCTCCTTCCAGCACTTGGGCCCCAGGGATTGAATGCAGAGAGATAAGGCTTGGTGACAAGCACACTTAACAGCTGAATCATCTTGCTGGCTCCTTAATTTTTATTTCTAGTTACATGCATTAATTGTACATATTGATGGTCTCTAGCATGACTTTTCACACATGTACACAACACACACTGATCAAATTCAACCTCCTTTGCAAACCTTTATCCACATACCAGTCTTGTCTTTTGGACGAGTTAAATATGATGCTTACAGCCCTTTGAAAAATTCATATTTGTAATTATCCTCTGAGAATTTCATACATGGATAAAATGTATTTTGAATATATCTATTCCCATGTTTTCCTCTGATCCTCCCAGATCCCTTCACCACCTCCATCTCCCACTTTTCTCATGTCTTCTCCTTTAAATATTTTTTCTAGCCCTCTAAATCCAATTAGTGCTGTCTGTATGCACAGGGGTCATCCACTGGAATGTGGTTAACTTACCAGAAAGACTCCTCCTTTCCCAGAAGACATCAGCATCCAATAGCTCTTTAGCTATGGGTAGGACCTTATGGGTTCCTCCTTGTTGATGCTTTCTTGTTCTCATGCAGGTCTGATGTAGAACCTTTGATTATATTATCTTTTGTAGCACAGAATGGGGAAAAATGCTATACATGTAATTAATATTGCTAGTATTCTGACCTTACAATAAGGAAATCATGTAGAATTTACTGAGTAGATTTTGTGTAATTATAAGCATGTATTGCAGTAAAAGAGGAAATAAAAAGAGATGATCTGAGAAAGAATAGCACCAGAAAATATTCATCATAAATTCTGGATCTGAATTTGAGGACATATGGTCACAAGTCAAAGACTGAAGGAGGAGGACTATGAGAAGTGAAAGATTGAAGCAAAAAGATTCCTTTCACTTTGAAAGAATAATTCTCTGCTGACAAATTGATTTTAGTGAACTGAGTCTCATTTCTGATTTATGACGTTTAGAACTGCAAAACATGAAATTTTTGTTGTCTTAATCTACCAACTCTTGTAGCAATTTATTGCAACAGCAATAGGCAATTGGTGTATCAAGTCAATATGCAAAAATAAATTGAATTTCAGTGTGTCAGCAACTAATAACCTTGGAGTTAAAAATAAAAATAGCATTTACAAAATTATTATACAGAGAAATATTTTAGGATCAATTTGATGAGCTATATGCTCTGGGAATTAAAGATTATTTTTACCTTTATCCTAACTTAAAACTTTAATGAATAAACACCGTACTCCAGAGCACAAGACTAGATAGGCTAGGTCCACATTACACGCAGCAAAGCTGAATATGACAGTAGTTTAACATGGCATGCTGTTGTGGATTTGGTCTAACGTTTGTATTATGTTAATTGACTCCCCAAATTGCACAAGGATCCTTATGTAAGATGCTGAGGGGAGGGTCCCTGGCCCCAGTTGGTTTTGATTGTTAAATAAAGTTGCTGGTGGCCAATACCTAGGCAGGGAGACAGAAATGGGACTTTAGGATTTGAGGGCAAGGGGACCAGCTGAGGTTAAGAAGGAGACAGAACTGCCTTACCAGAAAAGGAGTAGGAACCAGGCCTGACAGGTGCAGAAGAGAGAGCACATCAATCGTGTAAGAGCCAGGGTAAGAGTGGCCCCAGGGACCCCCCTATTGGGTCTAGGACAGCAAAGATGGAATATAGATTTTAGTAAGTAATAACTCAGGACTATTAGAGTGGTGGTATTAGCCACATGGAGGTTTTGCAGTGGATCAAGCACTGAGCTATTTAAGGCACATTAAAATATAAATGTCAACTGGTATTGTCATTATGCAGTGCTTGCTTAGACAACCATACTGTTGAGATTTCCTGGGTGCAGCTTCCCTGCCTTGTCTAGAAGACAGTATCTCACAGCAGAGTTCTCCATCCTCTGGCTTCTATAATCTTCCCACCTCCTCTTCCACAATGGTTTTGTTGCCTTATATATTAAGGCCTGTGTTGTATCAATCTTGGCTGTGCACCCCATAGACACTTATTCTCTGCATCTTGATGAGGTGTGGTACACTATAATCACCTTTATCAGATGCAAAGACAATCGTTCTTGATGAGGGGTGAGAGCTACAGTTATCAGTGGGTATAGTTTCCTCAATAAAATGAAAAATTGTATCAGATAAATGTGCAAGCTTTCTTATACAGAACTGATCAAATGAGAGTAACTTAGCTATGATACTGAGATTCCATCATGATTACATTTCAGTTTACCACCCAAAAAATGTAGACATGATTAATGAGATTTTTCACTGTGGAGAAAAGGAAGCGGATACACTCCTTAGACATGTTCATGAAAGATGGCTATCATTTTTCTCAGTCACAAAAATATGCTAAAATTTTGGCCTATACAATATAAATAATGTATGTATTGTATATTACAATATGAATATAATCATATTTTCAAACTGTGAGAGAATAATCTCATTTGAAAATACATTAAAATTAAAAAAAAGAGGATTACAGTAAAAGAAATATTTAAGTCATTTCTTCAATACTGTTTCAAGATCTTTGAGGAGAAGATAAGTAACCTACCAAAGATAAGTAAATAAAGCCACTGCTTACCGCAGTACTGGAAGATTTTAATCAGAAAACCACTACTGCAGTAGAAGAAACACCATCATTAACGGAGGACAGCTTTGATCTCTATGGAGGTGTCAAGGCATTTTACAGTGACAACAAAGGAGTTGGGCAGGAACAGTGGGTCTAGATAGAAATGCAAAGTTACTAGTCTAGACTCTGTGGAAATCGTCTGCATTTGCTAACTTGCCCTCACTCATTACCCCTCAGAGTTGAATTGGGTAAAACAAACAGCTTTTGGCAAATGAGAGTTTCCTTGGAAAGGCTTGTTGGTTACTGGTAGGTGTTGGAGTTTAGGGGAAACTGTGTAACTCCATCCTCTGGATGTGGCCTCAGGGGAAAAGGTTGAGGAATTTTGAGTCTAGCTAGAAGCCAGACAAGAACGTAACTGTTGTTCAGGCCAGGAAGAGTGGATTGGCCTGAAGTCAATCTCACACATAAGTTGCAGCAACAAAACAAAACAACAACAAAAAACACAAAACAAACAACACTTAATTTCTCCAAAACCATGGCCTTTACTCAGAATAAGATGGCTTTTAAAAAGGAAAAGAGAAATACCAGAAAAATGCAACCATGCTATAAAAAAACGACTTCTGGAACTTCGTTATCAAAATGACTAAATTTGGAATCTGACTTTGGTGCCACAATTTAAATAATTTCTGAGCTTTAAATCCATTTTCTCCGATAAACAAATTTAAAATGTGATGGCATGAAATGTGTTTTAGGGTATTTAGAAGTTACAGTACTTTATATACAAAGAGGCTATGTGAGAAATTTATAGACTCAAGTGACTAGATTGGCTGATAAGAAAAGAGTATAGGAAAGACAGTAGATTGACATTTTTGAAAACCTGGAGAATAATTCTCACAATCTAAAAATGTCAACTAGTACGTGAAATGCATGTCTTTTGAAATTAATTCTTGAGAATTTCATACAATGTGCTTTGATCACATTCAGTGCCCCCTCCTCCAGCTCCTCCAAGCCAGACTTCCTTTACTTACTCATCCTGCTTTATCCCTTTTCTAAGATCATCTCTCCAGTTTATGTTACTCACAGATTCTTGCGTATGTTCTTCATTGGAGTGTAATGGTCACATTCTTAAAAGTAACTTCCTTTCCCAGCAGTGACTGTCTATAGCTAGGGTGGGGCTTGTAAAGTAATAGGTTTTCATAGAACCTTTTCAAAAGGTCTTTTTTTATCCTTCCCTATATTACCCCCTCGATGCTGCCCTCCCACCCCAAGCCAATTTAACTCTTTGTGATGGAGTGGATAAGGAATGTCCTCAATAGGCTCAGGTATTTTAACACTTGGTCTCTAATTGGTGGCACAGGAGGTTACAATTAAGAGATAGCCTTGAGTCTCCAAAGAGAACTTATACTTTGGGCTTTTAAACAGTGTTGAGACCAAGTCTGGGAACATTTGAAGTTGGGCCAAATGTATTGACCATGAGTATATAAGCACCAGGGAGGGGGTTGGGTTTTTTGATGTTTAGGGGTTTTTTTTCCTTATTTCTTTGCATATTCTTGATACTCACCCATTGTCAGATATATAGCCAGAAAAGGTGGGGGTTTTGTCCATTCTGCAGGCTGCCTCTTCACCAAAATTATGGTGCCCTTTGCTGTGTACAGAGCTTTTTAGCTTCAAGAGATTCCCTTTAGTAATTGTTGGTCTTAATGCCTGCACTATTGAGAAGCTGTTCAGAAAGTCCTTTCCTGTGCCAATTCAACCACAGTCTCTACTTTCTTTTCCCCTTCCTTATATTCAGGTTATCAGGTCTATGTCAAGTTCCTTTTATTTTGGTGGTCCAATGATTTTATTCTGGCTACTTACATGATCATGGGCCACTTGTCTGCAAAATGCCCATGTCAGCAATGGCAATGATTATAAGCTGATCCTCAGAGTGCCTTGCATGAGAGCAGCACCTCTGAAAGGTCACCGTCTCCAAAGCAGTTGTATGCCTCTTAAACAACCTTGGGGAGGCCACTAGGGAATCATAACTTTCTGAGTTTCTTGGGTCTTATAAGTATTGTATTATATATTTCGATGATTTGGTATGTTTCATCAGTTTATTGGATTTACCTAACCTTGCCTAGATCTACTTAGGCTCACTCTTCCCTTAGAGAGGAATATTTCAATTCTGTTGTGGTACTTGATCCTCTTGGAATGGGGAAGTTTGTTGATGTTGTTGTTATTGTCTGGCTGGCTAGTTGTTTTATTTTGTTTTTGCAGGGTGAGAGAGAAGGATCTAGGTTCATTTTTTTTACCTGTATTTATTTTGTTTTATGTCTACTCTTTGTTAAAAATTGGGTGTCTGTACTCATGTAGACTCGTGTGTAGCTGCTCAATTCTATTCTGTTGATCAATGAGTCTGGGGTTTTTTTTTGTTTGTTTATTTTGTTTTTGAGGTTCTGTAGTATAACTTGGAACTCTGGAATGGCAATATCTCTAACAATTTTACATTATTATCAATCAAAATTGTTTTGGATATCCTTGATGTTTTATATTTCCATAAAAAATTTAAGATTTTTAAAAATTTCTTAAATTTAAAATTTTTTTTCTGTGAGCATTGCATTGGAATTTTGATGGGGAATTGCACTGAATCTGAAGACTACTTTTGGTAGGATGGCCATTTTCACAAAATTAATCCTATAAACCCATGATTGTGGGGGGTATTTTTGTGTTCTGATATCTTCTTCAGTTTCATTTTTTCCCATGTCTTTTTTTCATTGTGAAAGCCTTTCATGTCTTTGGTTAAGATTTACTTATTTTTCCAGGCTAGTGTAAATGGTGTTGTTTTCCTTATTTCTTTCTTGGTACACTTATCATTTGTCATTTGTGTGTGCTAATTTTATATCTTCTAACTTGATGAATATGTTTATTAAGTGTAGGAGGGGTTTTGTTGAGTCTTTAGGGCCTCTTATGTATAAAATCATATCATCTGCAAATAAAACTTTGACTTCTTCTATTCCTGTTTGTATTCTCTTTACTTATCTGATTTCTCTAGCTAAGACTTCAAGTCTTGCACTGAACAGAAGGGAGGAGAAGAGAGCTTGTCTTTGTCTTGTTTTTACTTTCGGGGAAATGATTTAGTGTTTGTTCATTTAGCAAGATGTTGCTATGGTTTTCCTATATATTGCATTTATTATGATGAGATATGGCCCTTGTATCCCTAGATTCTCCAAGACCTTTATCATGAAGTGGCATTGGATTTTTGTCAAAATCATTTCTGTATCTAATGAGATTATCATATAGTTTCTGTCCTTTGATTTATTTATATGGTGGCTTATGTTTATTGATTTATATATTTTGAACCATCCCTCCATTGCTGGATGAAATCTATTTGATTATGATAGATATTCTTTATAGTGTGTTCTTGAATTCAGCTTTAGAATGTTTTTTTTGAGAGTTATTGTCCATCCACATTCATCAGATGTATCAATGTGTCATTTAATTTTGTTTGTTGAGTTGTCTGGTTTTGGTATCAGGGTAATCCTGGCTTTGTAAAAATGATTTGGAAAGTTTCTCCCCTTCTCTATTTTGTGCAATAGTTTGAGGAATATTGGTGTTAGTTCTTCTTTCAAGTTAGGTAGAACTCTTCAATGAATCCATTTGGCCCTGAGCTTTTTTCAGTTGGGAGATTTTTAATTACTGCTTCTATCTCATCAGATATTAAACATCTATTTAAATTATATACTTCATTGTGGTTTGGATTCACATTTGTGGTATGATCAGTGAAGCCGATTTTTTTTGTAATGTATTGGTTGGGCATGTCCTGCATGTCTTTTAAGATATTTTAAAAATGTCTACTTAGGCCTATTACCCATATTTATTAATATCTTTGTATTTTTGATGTTTGGTTTTAGTAGTTCCTTTATATAATTTAAATATTAATCTCTTAACATATGTCTAGTGGCAAACACTTTCTTCCAGTGTAGAGATTGTCTTATCATTCTCTTGCTTGGTGTCTGTACTGTCTGGTTTTGTGTGTCAACTAGACACAAGCTACAGTCACCAGCGAGGAAGGAGCCTCAGTTGAGAAAAATGCCCTCATGAGATCCAGCTGTAAGACATTTTCTCAATTAATGATCAATGGAAGAGGTCCCAGCCCATTGTGTGTGGTGCCATCCCTGGGCTGGTAGTCCTGAGTTCTATAAGAAAGCAAGTTGAGCAAGACAGGGGAAGCAAGCCAGTAAGCAGCACCCCTCCATGTCCCCTGCATTAGCTTCTGCCTCCAGGTTCCTGCCCTATGTGAGTTCCAGTCCTGACTTCCTTCAATGATGAGAAGCAATGTGGAAGTTCGAGCCAAAAAAAACCCTTTCCTCCTCAACTTGTTTTGTTGGGCATGGTGTTTCATAGCAGCAATAGAACTCTAAGACAATGCCTTTGCTGTGGTTGATACAACTCATTTTTTCTACATTTTCTTTTGTTGCTCATACCTTTGATATTATCCTAAAACTCTTTGCATACTCAAATGTCATAGGTGCATTCCCTAGTTTTTTTCTGATTATTTCATAATGGTTATAAAGAGGAAAGAGTGTAAGGGGGCAGGAGAAAAATCTCTTTGGTCAAGGAGCAAAAACTAATACCTAGGCAGAAGGGGGAAATTCTGCTGTTCTTTCCCACAATAGGATGATAAGAATTAGCTATGGTATTTTTTATATATTTCAAAATATCTAGAAGAGACAATTCTGAACATTCTCATTTTTAAAAAAAAATGATATTTGCTTGACTCATACTTTCATATGGGTAATTATACATACACCATATATGGACATGAATATTATATCTAGGATCCACATATGTGAAATAAGATGCAGCTTTTGACTTCTGAGTTAGCATTACCTCACTTAACATTATACTTTCCAGGTTCATCTAGTTCCTGGAAGTTATATAATTTTTATTTTTCTTTATAGCAGAATAAAATTCCATTGTCGATACATACCACATTTTCATTGTACATTCATCAGTTAGTGGACATCTAGGCTGAATCCATGTTCTTATGAAACATGGAAGGGGAATTGGAAAAGAGACTGAAGAGGGAACAAGGAGGTTTGGGGTGGCAGGGGTGTGTGTGTGTGTGTGTGTGTGTGTGTGTGTGTGTGTGTGTGTCTGTGTGATGGGAATGAAAAAGAATCACTAAAGCACATGTTCAAAATGCCATAATGATTTATAATATATTATGCTAATTTGTTTTTTTTTTAAAATACAGGCTGGGCATAGTGGTCCATGCCTTTAATTCCAGCATTCAAGAGGCAGAGGGAGACAAAAACAAAAACCTCTTTGTGAGGTTAAGACCAACTTGATCTAAATAGCAATTTTCAGGTTAGCTAAAGCTGTACAGTGAGACACTGTCCCCGTCCCCAAAGGGCATAAATGTGGGAAGGGACTTATAGAGAAGAGGGCGTAGGTAACAGGGTTGGATGGGAGATAATATAGTAAGGATTATAGACTCAGAACACACTGTATACATGAATGAGATTGTCAAAGAACAAATTAAATAAAAGTTTTTAAAAGACATGGCAAATATTTGAGGTATGGGAATGTTAAGTGTGTTTTCATTAGACCTTCTACTGCAGTGATAAAACACCATATCCAAAAGCAACTTGGGGAGGAAAGGGTTTATTTGGCTTACACTTCTATATCATAGTCCATCACGGAAGGAAGTCAGAGAGGAACTCAAACAAGGCAGGAACCTGGAGGCAGGAGCTGATGCAGAGGCCATAGGTGGGTACTTCATGCTGGCTTGTTCCCCATGGCTTGCTCAGCCTGCTTTCTTGTAGAACCCAGGACCACCAGCCCAGCAGTGCACCACCCACAATGGGCTGGGTCCTTCTCATCAATCATCAAGCAAGAAAATGCACCACAGGCTTGCACACGGGCTAATCTTGTGAAAGCATTTTTTTTTCAATTAAGGTTTTCTTGTTTTCCAAAATGACTCTCACTTGTGTCAAGTTGACATAAAACTAGTCAGAGCAATTACATTGATTTGATCAGTACATAATGAATACCTGCATCTAAACATGGTGTTATGTTCCAGAGGTACATAAAGTGACAATGTAATAGCCATAAATAACATTTACATTTTTATATAAAGTGGAATTAAAGCAAATAACTAGGGGCTTAGGCATGTACCCTAGTAGGAGAATACTATCTCACCATGTACAAAGCCCTACAACTATCCACAGAATTATGATTATGTTTCTAGATCAAACAACAGAAAGCATTATAAAAGTGCCACTAAACTTTTCACACATACTACTTATCACTATTATTAATATTTACTGTTTATGAGTCATATTGTAACTTTGTTTGAAAATGTCATTTGTGTAGACAAACAGGAAATAAGAAACATGTAATTTCGTAGGAATCATTTTGTTTCATACTCTATGTTGTTGCTGCAAAACACAGCTCTCACCTCAAGTGGAATAAAAGACATTCTGGAGTCAAATATAAGTGGCCCCGATCAAAGAACACAGATCAAGTGTTGCCCCAAATACCGTGTTCCAATACAGCAACAATTTCATGCTGGTTTTAGACACTGAAGAACAGATGAGCGTGTGTATGCTTCCAATCCCAACACTCAGGAGGCAGAAGCAGGCAAACAGATCTCTTTGAGTTTAAGACCAGCCTGGTCTACATAGTGAGTTCCAGGCCAGCCAGGGCTACATACTAAGACCCCTCATCTTTAAAAACAATTAAAGATAAAAGAACTAACTAGATGAAGGCAATTTTAAAATACATTAGTGGCATCATCAGGTAGATGTGAACCAGAAAATCTATGCTGTAGAGCTTGCAATCTAACTAATAACATTCTTAGCCTTTTGTTTGGGGGCAGCTGAAGGACTACTATGGTTTACCTAGTAGTCACACAAAGATGTTAGGCACACACAGAGGTAGGCAATGATGGCTAATGAAGGACCTATAGACCCAAGATAATTCAGCTCCAGACCTGCAACATTCCTACTCTTCACAATCATATAAGTTCTAATCAGCCAATTATCTGTATAGAATATGTATTAGAGCCAAGTCTGGGGACTTAGGATGCCCAAGCAATAGTGTATATGTGTATTACTAATTATTCTATTACATTTTCTCATCTCATATATATGCTGTTATTCTCATTGTTATTTTGGTTGAAATGATAATGTTCTGGTAACCAAAGCAAGAAATCAAAATAATTAGTTGGAATAAATACTTATATTTATACTTCATGTTAGAATGATATGGTACATATTGATGCTGCTAACTATTTGTGCCTTATTGCCTCCTATGGCTGGGTTACCAGTGATGCTCATAAAAAAAATTGGTCATCTTGAGTCAGATGTACTAATCTCAGTGCTTAAGAGACAGAGGCAGGCTGATCGCTACAAGTTCAAGTCCAACCTGTACTATATAGTAGGTTACAGGACAGCTGGGGCTACAGACTGAGACATCACCTCGAGAAGAAATGGAGAAGGTTGGCAAGGAGAGAGAAAGAGAAGAGAGAGAGAGAGAGAGAGAGAGAGAGAGAGAGAGAGAGAGGAAGAAGAAGAAAAGGAGGAAGAGGAGGAGGAGGAGGAAGAGGAAAAGGAGGAAGAAGAAAACAGACAAAAGCTTTCTAAAATGTCCTCCTATTTCAGCAAATGGTGTGACATGGGAGACCATAGTCTAAATTACGAAAGCACATTTCTCATTCTGGTTACTTTTGAGCTACTATTAGCATCCTATGGCCCCAAATGATTATTTGTTACATAGTACATAGAAGATCTTCACATTGCTGATGACAATCTTTTTCATTTGCTTTTGAGCCATTCAGATGAAATATATTTGTGTACCCACTTTTATTTGATATTTCCAAATATTAACTAAAGCTCAGCATTGTTATAACAGTCAGAGTAATATCAGCTCAAATAAGACTGTGTGAAGCAATTCACCATTTGCAGCAATTATTTCTCCAGCTACTTCTGCTGCTTTTCACAATGGTGTAATTCATGTGGATGGCAGGTAGCTGCTTGAAAAAAAAATGTCATTTCGTTACAAAAACAACACACAAGGTACTTTCTACTTTGTCTGAAAGTCAATTTATAATAACCTTCTTTTCCTTTTTCATTTAAGAAGAATATAGAGAAAATGCAGGGACCTGATTTTATTCCATTCCCCCAAACTAGATACAAATGACAGCATTACAAATGTTGGAGACTTGAGACAATCCACATCTGCTGTGTTTAGTATTTTCAACTATTTATCCTGGGATGTTTGCTTGTTTTTAAAAAGAACTAAATCTCATTAGGGCTTTCCCTGTGATTTTAATATGTTGGGTTCTAGAACAATAGTGAAGAATCCATTGCATGAAATTAAAAGGTGCAAACTATATTCTTTTGTATTGCACAGCTTTTCTCACCTGTGCTCTTACCTACCAATCTACCTTACCAGGATGTATGTACCTACCATATCAGCAGAGAGTAATGGAAGACCAGAAAGAGACAGGACTGGTTCATATTCACAAAACAAGGAAAGAGACGATCTCCCTGCAGCATTAGTCAGGGGCAGGCTAAGTCTACTGTCTCTCTTTTGGGATTCTGCCTCAAGGACACGCTAGGAAAAGAGCAGGAACAAGAAACATGCCTCTGTGTTGTTTGTTCTTCATGATTTATTTTTAATTACCAGCCACCCAAACTTTGTAAGACCCTCTGGCTCTCAACCTAAACCATTTCCTGTGAAGTGAATAGGTTTGTTATTCCAAGTGGTCCAGCAATATATACTACTTCATTACAACCCTCAAAACAGTAGCATAGAACCGAAGGAGCACGCAGTGAAACCTCCGAAATAGGACTCAGGTAGCCTCTGCTCCTACAATTGATTTCTTTCAGGTGTGATGGGAAACTACACCTCATAGATTGCGCACAGTTTACCACAAGTTACAAAGTTAATAGAATAGTTTGCAAAAACTTTTCTCTTGGCACCCAGGAAAATATTCCCATTAAAAATTTTTCTCTGAGGGAAACTGGCTCCTATTTCAACTTCTTACCTCAGTCACCAACCTGTGCTCTTTCTCCTTCCCAGACCACACTGGTATGTGCTAAGCTAAAATTTTTAAACAAATGAATCTATTTTGAAGCTCTAGAGATAGTGGTTCTTAACCTTCCTAATGCAATCCTTTAATGCTGTGCCCTGAATGGCTGAGAAGCACCTAAAGAAGTGTTCAGCATCCTTAGTCATCAGGGAAATGCAAATCAAAATAACCCTGAGATTTCACCTCACACCAGTAAGAATGGCCAAGATCAAAAACTCAGGTGACAGCATGTGCTGGAGAGGAGGTGGAGAAAAAGGAACACTCCTCCATTGTTGGTGGGATTGCAAGCTTGTACAACCACTCTGGAAATCAGTTTGGCGGTTCCTCAGAAAATTGGAAATAGTTTTACCTGAGGATTCAGCTAAACCACTCCTGGGCATATACCCAGAAGATGCTCCAACATATAACAAGGACACATGTGGGGGCTGGAGAGATGGCTCAGAGGTTGAGAGCACTGACTGCTCTTCCAGAGGTCCTGAGTTCAGTTCCCAGCAACCACATGGTGGCTCACAACCATCTGTAATGGGATCCAATGCCCTCTTCTGGTGTGTCTGAAGACAGCTACAGTGTGCCCACATGTATAAAATAAATAAATAAATTAAAAGAAAGGAAGGAAGGAAGGAAGGAAGGAAGGAAGGAAGGAAGGAAGGAAAGAAGGAAGCCTGGTCAGTCATAACTGTTAAAAAAAAAAAAACAAGTACACATGCTCTACTATGTTCATAGCAGCCTTATTTATAATAGCCAGAAGCTGGAAAGAACCCAGAGGTCCCTCAATAGAGGAATGGGTACAGAAAATATGGTACATTTACACAATGGAATACTATTCAGCTATTAGAAATAACAACTTCAGGAACTTTGTAGGCAAATGAATGGATCTAGAAAATATCATCCTGAGTGAGATAACCCAGACCCAAAAGAACATACATGGTATGGTATGTACTCACTGATAAGTGGATATTAGCCCCAAAGCTCAGAATACCCATGATCCTCCTCACAGTTCATATGAAGCTTAACAAGAAGGAAGGCCAACGTGTGGATGCTTCAAACCTACTTAGAAGGGGAAACTAATCACAAGAGGCAGAGGGATGGAGGGACCTGAGTGGGAAAAGGGAATGGGAGAGAAAAGGGGGTGCAGTATCAGGTGTTGAAGGAGACAGGAGAGAAGTCCAGAGGGCCCAGAGGATGCATAGTAATAAGTAGCAGTAGGGGTGGGGAACTTGGAGAACCATTAGAAAGTCCCAGATGCCAGGGAAGGGAGATGTTCTTAGGACCCATTGGTCCTGATGGATGACATTAGTCAAAATACCCAACAAAGGGGAGATAGAACTTGTAGAGACCACCTCCAGTAGATAGGCATGACCCCCAGTGGAGGGATGGGGCCATCCACACATCTTAAAATTTTTAACCCAGAATTGTCCCTGTCTAAAGGAAATTCAGGGACAAAAATGGAGCAGAGGCTGAAGGAAAAGCCATCCAGAGACTGCCCCACCTAGGGACCCATCCTTTCTGCAGACACCAAACCCAAACACTATTGCTGATGCCAAAAAATACTTGCAGATAGGAGCCTGGTATGGCTATCCCCTGAGAGGCTCTGCCAGAGCCTAAGACAGATGTGGATACTCACAGTCAGCCATTGGACTGAGCATGGAGACCCCAATGGAGGAGTTAGGGAAGGACTAAAGGAGTTAAATGTGTTTGCAACCCCATAGGAAGAACAATAATATCAACCAAGACCCCCAGAGCTCCCAGGGACTAAACCACTAACCAAAGAGTACACACAGAGGGACTAATGACTCCAGCTACTTATGTATCGGAGGATAGCCTTATCTGGCATCAATGGGAGGGGAGGCACTTGGTCCTGTGGAGCCTTGATGCCCCAGAGAAGGGGGATACTAGAGAGGTGAGGCAGGAGTGGGTTGGTGAGTGGGAGAACACCCTCTTTGAGGCAAAGGGGAGGGGAATGATGTGGGTGGGGCGCTTGGGTAGACCAGAAAGGGGGATAATATTTGAAATGTAAACAAATAACATGATCAATAAATTAAAAAAAATACTGTGCCCTATATTGTGGTGATCCCCCATCCATAACATGATTTTGATGCTACTTCATAATTGTAATTTTTCTGCTGTTATAAATTATAATGCAAATATCTGATATACAGGATATCTAACATGTGAGACTCCAAAGGAGTCGAGACCACATGTTGAGGACCTTTGCTTTAATGTTGGGGAGGCATCTATCAGGTGCCTACCAGGCTTCCTAACTCTGGGAGAGCTGATTCCTCATAATGAAGTTTCCACAGAGATGGCAATTTTCCCAGAGAAATTAATGTTGCAATCAACATTCTCACTGGTAAATAACATTCTTGAGAGTTGAGCAGAAGGGCAGAAGTGGTTTTCCTAGGGACCATAACCTTGCATTCTGTTTCTGTCAAATGAAAGGGAAGTTCTCCTGGGCTGTGGACTCTGTTAATACACAAACTGCTGTCGGTTGTGCTTCTTATAACACATCCTGGCATAAGAGTGGTAGAGAAAAGAGTTGATTTGTATTTCTTGAGTGCATGCTCTTACATAGGAACTGCAAGGAGGGATGCTGGGAGAACTGAGCAGTACCTTTAGAAAGAAATCTGAAGTAGAAAGCTGGTCACTTTTCTGCATTATACACTCTTATGATTTTAAGGTAGGAACTGAGAACAATATTATGTCAGTTAACATAATATTAATTATAATTTAAGGACCTTTTATGCATACTGATGCTTAACAGCATATCTAGGTTTATGTATAGATACGCATAGATAAAAAAAACCATATGTTCAAACACCCTTAATACATCCAACTTACATTCCCAGCTTAGCCAAGTACACCATGAAGCATTGGTTGCTTGTAACTGGGTAACTGGCTCCAAGCTACAGCTCATAGTTGGTCAGCATCTCATGTATTGGAACTCCAAGCTGCACCACAGCAAAGGGGCAAAGTCCAAGGCTGGAAGCTTTGTTCCTACTGAATGAGTATGGCTTTCACATCTCTATAAAGTTTTTTAAAACGTATTAGCCAATTTGTTACACTAGGAAAAGTCACTACTGTGATTTGGTGTTCACCGCAGACAGGACTTTTTCAATTAACAAAAGACACTGCTAAGGTTCCAGAGAGTTCCCTCGAGATTGATGTAAAGAGAATTTCTATTTCTCGAACTCCCTACCCACCTAACATCAATTAATATGTGGACATCAGGCCAGCATGGGGCCTGTGTGACAACACTTACAAAGCAGTCAAGGGAGAAGGCTAGCAGAAGAGTAACTGGAGGTTCAGTTACCTAGACCTTTAAATAAACAAAGCAGCAGAGACATTACAGAGGCATAAAGGGGAAGGGATGGGGAATGGAAGTTCTTCTTCCAGCTGGAATGGATGCTGAGAAGATGGCTGGAAGAGAGGAAGTGGAAAAGCAGTTCTCAGTCTGTGGGTAATGACCCTTTTGCGGGTTGAATGACCCTTTCACGGGGGTCGCATATCATATATTTACATTACGATTCATAAACGTAGCAAACTTACAGTTATGACGTGGTAAGGAAACTAATTTTATGGTTGGGGCTCACCACAACATGAGGAGCTGTATTAGAAACCAGAGGAAGGTATCAGGGCAAAAGGAACAGGTGGCTCTTAGGTCCTTACATCCTATTTTTGAGAGCTCAAATGCACATATTCACTATTGTAATTCAATTTTAGCAAAAGTACTAAATAATGAAAATAAGAGGCCTATACTGGGGTGCTGCCTAGAAGAAATAGTAAATCTGGCCATCTTGAGCCTTCTTAAGCACACATTTGAATGAAGAAACGAGCCATTCTGGAGATGGGCCTTATGCAGCTTGAAGCTGTGCTAGAATTAATTAAGGTTCTTCGTGCAGGGTTTGGATGAAGTAATCATGTACTAAATGTTGTCATTCTAAGGACACTGAGCAAACTACAAACAGCCATTTCTCACTAGAATATGTAGTTCCACCCTAGAAGGAAGGATTCTTCTCAGCACAAACTAAACAGGACATTAGCCAAAAGGGAGAAAATGATCTTAAACTCCAATAGAGGGTTATGAGAACCAATGCATGTTGACAACACAGACTTCCCTGACATGCCAATACTAGGAGATGTCTTCTTTAATAGGCACCCATATGAAATGTCAAATTCAGTTATGCTGAGTCTATATGATGTCTCTTGAGACTTGTACTCTAGAAACCCATCTCCTCATGTGCCCTATAAGTTACTGCACCTGGTGTGGATACACAATTGTCGTTTAGCAGGGTACAGATAACAGGATGCCCATGAGTTCCTCATCGCTGCGCTAGATGTCCTGCACAGGCACTGCAAGGGTGATGACTTGGCAAGGTTGCCAGCAACCCCAACCACTGTAACTGCATCATAGACCAAATCTTCACAGGTGGCCTGCAGTCCGATGTCACCTGTCAAGCCTGCCATGGTGTCTCCACCACTATAGACCCATGCTGGGACATTAGTCTGGACTTGCCTGGCTCTTGCACATCCTTCTGGCCCATGAGTCCTGGGAGGGAGAGCAACTTGAATGGAGAAAGCCACATACCAGGCATTACCACTCTCACGGACTGCTTGCGGAGGTTTACAAGGCCAGAGCACTTAGGAAGTAGTGCCAAAATCAAGTGTGGTAGTTGCCAAAGCTACCAAGAATCTACCAAACAGCTCACTATGAAGAAGTTACCAGTAGTTGCCTGCTTTCATTTCAAAAGGTTCATTTCAAAAGAAAAAAGTATTCATTTGAACACTCAGCGAAACAGAGGCGCAAGATCACCATTTATATTTCCTTTCCTCTGGAGCTCGATATGACATCATTTATGGCATCAAGTAAAGAGACCCGGATGAATAGACAGTTGCCACTCCCAACCAATAGTGGGAACAACGAGAATAAGTATTCCTTGTTTGCTGTGGTTAATTACCAAGAAACCTTGGAGAGTGGCCACTACACCAGCTTCATTCAGCACCACAGGGACCAGTGGTTCAAGTGTGATGATGCCGTAATCACCAAGGCCAGTATTAAGGATGTGCTGGACAGTGAAGGGTATTTATTGTTCTATCGCAAACAGGTCCTCGAACATTAGTAACTTTGCAACACACACACAGAGAGAGGGGGGGGAGAGAATAAATGTTTACATGCTGTTACCTAGGTGAAGGTGGTAGGGATTACTTCATTCCCAGTAATGCCTCAAATGCCAGGTGACGGGTATCTTTTTATTTTACAGGAAAATAGTAGAATTAAATGTAAAAGAAATCAACACTACCTTATTTCAATGGAGGAGACATGTATAAAGCAGTAGCAGATTTATTTTCTACCATATCTATGTCCCTCTTATATAGTTAATTCAGCATGGAAAGTAATGTAAGCAGGGTTTAATGTTTCATTTTTCTAAGGCTTCACATCAATTATGTGAGGGTTTATAATACTAATCTTTATTTTGGACCGTGCATTTCAGATGAACTGACAATAAGAATATTCTATTCTAAAGGAGATCAAAAGAAATAGCACCACTTCTTTATAAGACCCAAATGTTGGAAATTGTAAACTACAGAAGCCCATGCCTGTGCTACAGGACAATTCAGAGAAGTTGAGTGAACTCAAACTGTGACAAGGTCCCAAATCAGGGGCAGGAGATGGGGCCAGGACCACTTGTTCTGGTAAACCAAGGAAGTTCTAGCCCACAGTGAGAGCAAAGGTTATTTCAAATGGAGAGCTAGTTTCAAGAATGCTCTGTGTCCTAGGGAGATTATTGCTTTGCTGCTTCAAATTGGGTTATAGCTAGACTTACCTAGCAGGGGGTCTTTGGTAGGCTCTGCTCTTAAAGAAAATTTCAGTTAGAAAGTGGCCATTGGGAAGAGAATGACTTTACCCTATTGAACTCCTCTGAAGCTCCATCAGAGTGGAGATGCTTCTAGACATAATAAAGACAAATTTGCAGTGCTCTAGGCACACAAAATGTCAAGCCATCAAAGTGGTGCTGGGCTCCAAAGAATGTGCTTTAACCTGGAGTAACTACTGTGCATACACCCTTGGACTCCTTGAAAGCTTCCATGCCCATATACAATTGGACCTAACTCAATATACAGAACCAAGTTCAGCCTTCAGCAAAGGGAGGCTGGAGTGTAGCACTGTCTGAGGATTGGAGTGCTGCCAGTACGTGCTACTTAGCAATCAATTGCTGACCATAATGCCTTCATGGGTATTGCCTGGGTGACCACAGCTACTTTGTCTGATCTCAAGCCAAGATTTTAGCCTCTCTCTTTGCTACACATCTTCCAAAATGCAATAAAAGAATCTTTTTGCGAAGTTCCTTGTAGATCCAAAGAGTGTGATGGGGTTGGGGACAAGCTTAAGAACTAAAGGGTGGGTGGGACTCAAAGGACACCATACCATATATCATCTGTACCACATATTAAATGAAGATAGGCCATTTCCAAATGTTCCAGTGAGTCTTTTTCTGAGAAGGTGAAAACACAGGGAGCTATACATTGAAAGGTGATTGTTCGATTACTGTTAAAACTGAAGCCTAGAGCTTCTGATCTACTTCAGAACTCCTGTCAGTCACCAATACCTCAGGTCCCATGGAAATTCCTGTCAGTTTAGGATGATATATAAGACACACACACACACACACACACACACACACACACACACACACACACAGAGTTCTCAATCTTCCTAATACTGTGACAATCTTTTAATATAGTTCCTCAACTATAAAATATTTTTCCTTGCTATTTCATTAACTGTAACTCTGCTGCTGTCCAGGTTGAGAACCACTTTTATAGGATAAGTGGGAGTCAGTGACACCCCTTTATCTATTCATCTTCTATCTATTAACCCAATAGGGACTAGAAACCAATGGAGTTAAGGCTACTTCTAGAAATGTACAGATAATATGCTCTATGGCTTTTCCTGAGGAGGCGTGAGCATGTATCTATTTGCCTCAATAACACACTATTAAAACAATCCTGCCCCAGTTAAGCCTAGTGAACCCATGATTTTACTGGAATTGTCTAGATAAGTGGGAATGAGGTGTTACTTACAGGAACAAGGATAACTCCAAAACAGCTAGCTGCATCACCAAAAACCCTACCCCAACATTGATGACGCCCCAAGTCTGCACGGCTAGAGCTCCCTATCTAACTTGTAGGCAGTTCAGCTGGTTAGAGACTTTCCACTGACCCACAATTGTTGCTGCTTATACAGCCTTGGGAAGAAAGCCTTATGAATCTTTTATGTTCCAGGGACTTTCTGAGACTTATTTGTTGTTCACTTCCTGACATAGTTGCATTTCTTTTGTGATAAAGTACCATGACAAAAGTACCTTAGGGAGTGAAGGGATTTATTCTGGCTCAAAGTTCCGGGTCACAGTCGGCCATCACAGAAAAGTTAGAGCAGGAGGAGCTATAGGGATGACTTGTTACTGATCACATTACATTCATGACCAAGAAGCAGAGAATAACGAATGCTTAGACTCAGCTCCTTCTCTCCCTTACACTGAGTCCAGGGCACAGCCCAAGAAACGATGCTGCCCAAATTCAGGGTAGGTTTGCCCATCTCCATCATATTTTAAAAATCCTTCCTCAAAAGCATGCCCATAGGCCAACCTTATCGGAGCAATTCCCTCATTGAGAGTCTCTTCTCAAGTGATTTCACATCCAGCCAAATTGACAGTTGAAATTAACCATCTTCCTAAGTCTTAAGAAGCCTCATTTCAGCATGCAATGTTTGAACTCAGAGGAAACTGCTCTAGAACAGATATAAAAATTGAAATCTTCACAGATGAGATGCAGTTCTCCATGAAGCAGGTATTCAACATGTCTACAGAAAATGACTGTTAGGTCATGAAAGGACCTTTACTCCTGCCTAGTCATAGCTTTGTTTACCCTTCACTCCTGTCCTAAACATGGCTAATCAGCATATTCAGTTGGGTGGCAACTAGTTTATTCAGTTTTGTGCTGAGAATGTATTTCATTGACACTGTATTTAGCTCATTGCAAAATGCCTTGGGAAGGCATGTTGAATTCAGTTTTGGAGCCAGGATTGGTGGCCATACACACACTGTCAGCACTTCAGAGGGTGAGTCAAAGATCAACGCCATGAGTTGTCAGCCATCATGGGCTAATGGGTTTCAGGCCACCCTGAACTGAAGAGTGGAATCCTATCTAAAACAAAAATAAAACCAAACGCATAAACAAATCCACTATTGGAATGCCTCTTTGTATTCATTGTAAAGCAAATATAACATCTTACTATTTTCTTTTAATGAGAATCCCTTCCACCTACAAATTATATCTGGAAGATACTTCATATAGATTCTCTCCACAGAGACAGGAAGCAAGCTGGACCGACCATGCCAGAGAGATCAGCTTTTTCTGTATAGAACAAGTCAGAAGACTGGGATATTCGATAAACTCATCAAAGGCTTGGAACAGATACAAACCAGCCCCAAACTCATGTTCCCAGTTCTGATTTCAATGACTTGTCTCTCTCCAGCAGGCATCTCTTTTCTACACACACACAGGAGTCTGGGTCTCACTGGGTCAAGTTCTGCTGGCAGTGCTCTTACCAATGACACGCATCACCCACCACAGAGTTCACTCACTAGAGAAGGCCATATCCTATTCCACAAACTCCACCAAAAAGCTGGGAGATGTCCAAGTCTATGAGCCCCGCAGGGTTAATTTCCCAGTAGGATTACCAGCTGAGACACTGTCAGGCACATGCTTCATCCCTTCCAGTGAAACAAGCAGAAAATATCCATTTACCTTTTAAGAACTGAGCGCACACATGAGGGGCGGGAGCAATGGCTCAGCAGTTAAGAGAACACTTGCTGCTCTTCCAGAGGAATCAAGTTAGGTTGCCAGCACCCATAGCGAGCAGATCTCAACCACCTATACCTCAGTCCCAGGGGATCCCGCACCCTCTGCTAACCCCTCGTGTACAGCACACGGGGCACACGCACACGGGGCACACGGGGCACACGCACACACACTCACACTAAAACAAACCATTCTTTCAAAAAAAAAAAAAAGGAAGACATGTAAAAAATCTTTCCACCACATATTCCCTCAACGCGCATTTCTTAAATGCCACTCTCACCTGCTGCTGCTGCTTGAAACGCACTTAGAGGCAAAGTCTGTGCTTACTAGGCAGTAAAGGCTTTTCGTTGAATTCGCACAACTCTCTGAAGCCAGTGCTTGAGTTACATCCACTTTAAAGGGGGGGAGGCCAGGCTCAGAGAGGTGAAGGATCTGAGCAAGTTCACGCTTCAAATGACACAAGAAAAGCAGCATGCCTAGCTATGGGGCCTCCCTTGGGGGAGCAGGAACTGATTCATTACTCTTTGGGGCAGGCCGAAATAAACTTCAGCGAGGAAGATGCCTGGGAGAAGCAGGTGGTACTTAGGTAGTGGAGGATGGAGTGAAGGCATTTCAGGCAGAGGATTCTGAGCAAAGAGAAGGAGTGGACAAAGTTCAGAGTGTGCAGAGGGAAGCGAGTCGAGGCAGGTATGCTGGCTGGCCGGCCTAGAAACCCAGGATCCAACTGCACCATACCATCTCTCTGCTCCCCATTCCCACCCATTGTCTGAAGCCTGCCAGTGGTCTCCCTTCAAATGCCTTTCTGTCTCTCAGTCCCCATGGCAACAGCTCACTTTCATCCAGCTGCTTCTTATTCTAATTGCTTCCTCTGTGGCCTGCCAGGAAGTACTCTGGCCTCCGTGAGGCTGCGCAAATCTAAGTCTGATCTTCTCACTGCCCCCGCTTAATTGACCAGGCGAACACGTAGCAGTGTACAGGCTCTGCGTCTCTTGCGCGCTGCTAGCTGCCTTTGCTCTCCCACCTCCTCCCCTCACCCACCGCTTTGGTCATTAAGTCTATTCTTCGGGTCCCTGATGGGCCCACGAATTAATTAGCCACACATAAACGCCTTCTGAAAACCCAGGCGGGAGAATGAATGTGCTGTGTAAGCCAAGACAGCCAAGGAGGGCTGGGGTCAGCTGACCTCTTGCAAGACTCTGCCCCGCCGCGCCCCTCCCCCACCCCTCTCAGCCCGCCTTTGGGGAGACTGGAGGGGCCTACTGCTTGCCAAAACCTAAGAGAAAAAAAATGAAGATTGGTCACCATTCCTTTCCCTCTTGTTGAGTCTGCCTCCCCTACTCCTTTCCCTAGACTCTTCATTGCCTGCCAACCTCCCACTCTCTCTGCTTGCCAAGGGAAGCTGGTAAATGAAAACTGCCCACACATCCTCTATGGGAGCCAGATCTGCAGTAGGAGAAGCGAGGCTGGGCAAGTTCTTCCCAGCAGAGTTGTGGGGTGTAGGCTGTCAGGAAGGAAGTCAGGAGGGCTCAAGGCAAGTGCCCCTAGCAGAGAAACGGCTGTGAGACAATCCCACATAGGACGAGGGTGATATTTTCTTGCCAGTAACAGAGACCTTGTTGTTGGTACCTTCTGTGGAGATGGTAGTAGTAGCAGGCTTAGCTGGAGCAGCATGGTGGCAGAGGGTGCTGGTAGAATTTGTAGAGACATCAATGCTAAAGCGACAAGTTACTGAGGCTGTTTTATTTTCCACCATACTACACTGTTTCTCTCTGCCTTTCAGTCTGCTGCAACCTCTAAAGACTCTCTTCTGATCTGAGTGTGAATTCCATCCCCCTTTCCCAGCCTAGGAGTGGATACAAGCTACAAGAATAAAATAGTGGGCCTTATTGAAAATCACACAGAGAAGCAAGCACACACACACACACACACACACACACACACAGGTTCTAATGGCTTCTTCATATGGCCCAGAGGCTTCTGGGACCTTTAGGGGTCTCCATTGGTTCAAGTAGCTTGGAGATGTCAAACAACCTGGAGGTTCTCTGTATTTAAATAATTCTCCCCCAGTACCTTCAGGTGTCGTCCTAATATGTAGGCACTGAGTTCTTCACAAGAGTTGAGCACCTCCCTTATGGGTTCAACCATCTTGAGAAAGTCTGACAACCTTGCAGAGGCCAAGCACTTGAAGAACCCTAATTTACTGCATGGATGCAGTCACCTGGCAGGTCCCCAGCATGCAGCAGTGTGGGAAGCCATGGCAAGGCCTTACTCTTGGCAAACACTCACCCTTGGCTCTCCTATCTACTACTCTTCTTTCTGATTACCTTCCACGATTCACTTGTCAGTTCTCAGAACTTCAAACAAGGCCTCATAGCAACCCACCTTAGTAACTCTTCCTCCTGATCTCTAGATTTAGCCAACATCCTGTTAGATAGATGTTTTTAGAACCCCTGGTAATGGCGATGCTTTGTGAGAATAACGTAGACCCCACAGCTGCAGGTAGCTTCCTCCACCTGCAAAGCCCTCTTTCCTTTCCTACCCCTCCCCATATCCTGTTTTCAGAGTATATTACCTGTGTAAACAAAAAACATTTTTCCAGCTTGATCAGACTTCTTGACTTGCTGTGCCTCCTTATTTTCTCACACATCTCAGTCCTCTCCACAGGGTCTAAGGGTCCCACTTGATTGTCCCGCTGGCCTGGACACAGCAGGATTTCAGTACTTCACTGGATGTGAGGACTTGGGGAAGCCTGAGTATCCATCACAGATCCAGAACTCTTGATAGGGCCCTAGCAACTGGCATGCCTTAACAACCGGTAGGGCTCATGCAGGGTCTCAGCACTTGGTGAGGCTTCTTTTACACTCTCAGAAGCTATGGTAATCTAGAGCCAAAGCAGACTAGAGACTTCAAGCCCACTTAAATCTTCAAAGACTCTATACACTTTGCAAATGGGAGGTCCCAAGCACTTACAATGATGCACATCCACAGGTGACACTTTTTCAAGACATCCAGGCATA
>JANHMN010000005.1:107306656-107412810 GCA_030674055.1 Rhabdomys pumilio
CACACACACACACACACACACACACACACACACACACACACACACACGTGCGCGCGCGCGCGAGCATACAAGCTCTCTGTCTGAATGTACACATACAGGCCAGAAGAGGGCGCCAGATCACATTATAGATAGTGAGCCACCATGTGAACGCTGGGAATTGAACTCAGGACCTCTGGAAGAGCAGCCAGTGCTCTTAAACCACTGAGCCATCTCTCCAGCCCTCACACATTTTTTGAATTTATTTTTAATTAAAATACTATATAACTCTCTATGTTTTCCAGACTCCCTCTCAAATTCATGGCCTTTTTTTCTTTCATTATTATTATGTATATATTAGTAAACATATATAAGTACAACCTGCTGAGTCCATTTAGTATTACTTGTTTGTGTATGATGTTAGGGCTGACCACTTGGTATTGGGTAACCAACCATTCTAGATTCATATGTGAAAGTACCCTACTGGGTCCAGAAAACACTATTTTCTGTTAGTAATCTCTACTTCTGCCTCTTACAACAGAGACCCACAACTGGTCAAAGTACAGAGAATAAGAGACTACAGAGTACTCAGGCTTAACTGGGGCACCTATATTATACTTTTCTCCCAAGGTTTGGATGATTACAAGACAGGGTGGAGAGATTGTAGGAGCCAGAGAAAGAAAGAAAGGAAGGAACAGAGAGAGGAAAGAAGGCAAGGAAGCTTTTCTTTTAACCTGTAAATAAAACATTTATATCCTATTTTAAAATGTTTACATTACTACTTAAAATACTGTTTGTTTTTAATCATCTTCCACAGGTATTTGATATACATTAAGGTTAATTATATTTATAATTTATAAGATAATCATTTTCAAGAGAAATGTTAGTCCATTTATATTTTAGAAATTTGCATTATCTGAAAGTGCATACATGTCACACTGTTAGATATATCTTCAATCCACAGTCACATTAGTGAAGTCACAATAGTAAAACCTTATTTAACTCTTAGAACTGTGAATGTCAACAGGAAATACACTTTTTTGGCAGGGGTTTATTGGATATCGTTCTAATTCCATGTCATTGCTAAAAATCTTGCTTTATTCCATTGCTTGCTGTGTAAAATTATCACAATGTTAAAATAATGTTTGTCCATTACCATGTTTTCTCAATTGGGGCAGTTATTGGGAGCATCTGCAAATGATGAAGTATCATGTTTTAGTTTAGTAGAAAGGAATCCAGTCTCAGACTATACTTTTAGATCTTTGTCTACACTACTATAGACTTATAAATTCACTTATTGTCAATAAATTTGCATGATTATTTATGCTTTTCTACTTATAAGATTTTGTGGTCTGTGAGCATGCATAGATTTACTTTTCCTTTCCAATTTAAAATCCCACTCGCTATTTTTCTTACCCGATTCATCTACCTAATACTTCCATTACAATGTTGGCATCATGGACCTATTTCTTGTTCCTAGTGTTAAGGTAAATGATATTAATTTTTCAATTCTGAATATGATGCTGTATTTCTACTGACATATTTATCAAAAAGAGTTTGAGTTCTCTAAATGTTTGATAAAATTCAGCCAGGAAGATATGTGCATGCCTAGAATTCCAGCACCTGATTGGCAGAGGATCTTGAATTCCAGGCTAGCCTGGGCTACATAGAGGGCCTGTCTGGAAATAAGATTTGAATTTTAACAGTAAAGAAAAATGATCCCTGGTTTGTGTTTCTAACTCAATCTCCTCATTATAAGTATACTTAGGTGCTACATATCTTCTTTTTAAAACTTGGTTCATTCCTAGAAATTTATTTGTTTAAATGAGTAATATTAGTGAAAACATTATCTGAAATTGAGGGTGGAATATATGGTGAATCATAATAATGATATTCCTTTAATCAGTGTTATTTCTGTAATACCAGTAATAACATCCTAAATTTTTATTTCAGTGCTTTTATCAACTCTTGTTAATTTTCTCCATCTTTAAAGAAATAAATTTGGCATTGATTGTAATGTTTTACTATTATCCATTTTATCTAACTCCACTCTCATGTTTACTATTTTTCTTCTTCATGCTAACTTTGGTTTTAGTTTGATTTTATCTTTAGGATTTCTTGAGGTACAGCACTAGGTTATTTTGAAAACCTTCTATAATATAAATATTATAATATATTTTTATATAATATAATGTAATGTAATATATTATATGTACCATGTATGATATATATTAAATATACTATATATTTTCCACTAACATTGCCCCACAGCATCTCAGGAGGTTTAATATGTTGTGTTTTCATTTTCATTCATCTCTTAGTGCCGTAATTAATTTTCTAACAGTGTGATGAGACACTATGTCTAAGGCAACTTACAGAAGACTTTATTTGGAGTTTATAGTTTCAGAAGGTTAGTAGAGTCCATGACCATCATGGCAGGAAGCAAGAAATCAGGAAGGCATTGTATTAGAGCAGTAACTGAGAGTTTACATATTAATCCACAAGCAGGAGGCAAGGAGACCTAACTGAAAATGGCATGAGCTTTTGGAACTTAAAAGTATATGCCTCTGTGACGCATCTTTTCCAATAATACCACACTTCCTGATTCTTCCTAAACAGTTTCAACACCTGAGGATTAAGTATTAAAATATGTGAGCCTATGGGGGCCATTCTCATTCAGACCAACACACAAGTAATTTTTTTATTTTTATTGTGATTTCCATTTTTTGATTTTTTGACTATTTAAGAGTTTGTTTAAATTCCACATATTGGCAATTTTTTCAGCTTTCTTCCCATCAGGAGTATCCAACTGCATTCTACTATACTTAGAAAAGATACCATATGTAGTTCTAATCTTTGTAAACTTATTGAGTTTTATTTAGTGACCTAGAAGTTTATCCCAGAGAATATTCCATATCTGTGAAGTGTAGCTAATTTATAATTTTGTTCAAGTCCTCTATCTACATGTTAAATGTCCTATTGAAAACAGTATTAAAATCATAAGCACTTACTGCATTTCTTTTTTCTCTTGTGTTCTGTCAGTTACTGCTTAAAATTTCAGGGATGTTTTGTTTAGTGAATATAGATTTGTGATTGTTATAACTTCTTGATTAATGAATCACTTTTTAGCATATAAAATCTTCTGTTACCTATAAATTACTTGAACTTAAATGTTATTTTCTCTGGTGTTAGTAGGGTGACCCAACTTTTTTTGAGTGTGTCTTTTTTTAAAGTTTATATTTATTTTTATTATATGTATTTGTGTAGGTCTGTGTATGTGCTCATGTGTATGCAGATGCCCACGGAGGTGAGTAGAGTTCATTGGCTCCAGTGGAGCTAGAGTTACAGACAATAGTGAGCTGCACAATGTAGATGTACAATGTAGCCGAAATCCATGCCTCGGAAAGAATAGCAAGTGCTCTTAAGTCCTGAGCCATCTCTCCTGCCCAAGGCCCAAAGTGGCTTCTTTAATTGAAAAAAATTTTAAAAGTGAGCGCGTGCACGTGCGTGTGTGTGCCTGTGTGTGTGTGTGTGTGTGTGTGTGTGTGTGTGTGCGTGTATATGCCATGGCATGTATTGCAGGCCAGAAGTCAATTTTCATGGTTTGGGTCTACCCTTTATGAAATTTCTTCTCTTATGATTTTGCACATGTACACAAGGCATGCAGTGCATACTGACTGAATGACCACTTTCTTTCCCCCACTTCCCTTTCAATCCTCTCAACCCCTCCTCTTCTCCACAAATCTCTCACAATTCGAGAATATCTTTTTTTTTTTTTTTTTTGGTCCCAATGAGATTAATCAGAGCTGTCTTTGTGACCATGGGTTTGAAGCTATCCATCAGAGCTCAATGAACTCAGTAGTGGTACATTTATTAGTTACTTTTAATTTTGATGTGAGAAAACACAGTGACAAAAAGCGAGTTGTGAGAGGAAGAGTTTCGTTTTGTTTATGGTTCCAGAGGGATAAGAATCCATGAGGGCACATCATCAGAAGCAGAAAGCTGAGAGGTCACATCTCAACCAGAAGCATGATGCAGAGAGACTGAACTGAGAGCAGGGCAAGGCTTTCATTTCTCAAAGCCCATCCCCCCCCACCCCATTCCTGTGACATCCTCTAGCAAGGCACATATCCTAAACCTCCACAAATAATGTCACCACAGGACATATGGAGTTCAAATGTCTTAGCCTATGGAAGACATTTCTCATTCAAACTATCACAGAACACAAGTAAAGGCAATTTCCCCATCCTAGAAACTATTACTAGCCAATAGTTCAGATATAAAGGGGAGGGCCCCATGAACTAGCCCTTCACCCTATCTTCTGGTTCTTACATCCATCCCAACTCTTCTTAAGCAATGTTCCCTGAGAGTTAGAGGGGGTGATATTATTGTCCTGTGTAGGGCTTGGCCCACTACTGTCATTTGAATTTTCTTAATAAACATCAAGAAAATGTTATTTTAGGTGTAATTGTTACTGACAATTACACTTCTACTGTTTGTTACACTTTATGTGCTTATCTACACACCACAAAGAAACCATGGCAGAGTTAAAACTGTAAACACAATTAACTTCATATCCTGTTTCACAACTCAGTTTTTCTTTACCTGCATGTTGCCTGTCCTTATCACCTGATATTTATCCTTTCTTGATCTCCTTTCTACATACATATACACTGTACCCACATGTACATTTGTCTGTGTGCATGCACATACACTATAGGTTAGGATTCCCATATAAGGAAGACTATGCAGGTTTTGCCTTTTTGAAATTGTGTGACCTTACTTAATATTATATATTTAAAGTCCATTCATTTCCATGCAAACTTTATATTTAATTTTTCTTTATAGCTAAGTATTCCATTTTATATATGTGCCAGATTTTCATTATTTATTCATCTGCTGATGAATAATTACAATGGTTCCATTTCTTTGCTATAGTGAATAAAACAGCAATAAACATAAAGGTGAAAATATCATGCCCAGGAGTACAATATCTGGGTCATATAGTAATTCTCCATTAATTTTTTTGGGGGGAGCTCCAAATTCATTTCATAACACCTTTGTCAAATGGAACTGCCACCAGCAATGAATAATGGGTTTATCTTTTTTTTCCAGTTCTCTCCATCATTTTCTTGGTCAAATTTATCTTTTAAATGATTGTCTCTAATTTTATTTATATTTTTCATTTTTTTATTTCTTCTTCTTTATTATCCTTACATGTATACTTACATATAAACTGCCAATCAATAAACAAGCTAACAAGTTGAATACATAGTTTTAAAAATCCCACAAATGGCCAATATTTTAAAGTGTTCAGCACCCATAGCCATCAGGGAAATGTAAATTAAAACTACTTTTCAATAGCACCTCACCCCACTCCAAATGTCTGCCATCAAGAAATCTAATTAAGGTCCCAAGTGGTGGTGGAAGGAAGGAGACCTAGAGAGAGTTATATAAATATAACCTTGGGCTGAAGACATGACTCCACAGGGAACAGCACAGGCTGCTCTTCAGAGGACCTAGGCTCAATTCCCAGCACCCACACTGTGGCTCACAAATATCTATAATGCCAGTTCCAGGGGATCCAGTGTCTTCATCTAGCCTCCACAGGCACTAGGCATGTACACGGCACACAGACATACACGCAGGCAAAACACACACAACACATAAAATAAAATGAAGAAATAAAAATGTATAAGTACAGCCAGCTGTGTACATTATATATTTAGGGTTGACCATTTGATATTGGATAACCAGTTAGGGGCTCATTTCCGGGTAAGCTTGATTTTTTTTCTCTCTCAGGAGTCTTAATGTTTTGTAGCTTTTCATCTAGGTGTAGGGCCTTCCTTGTAAGATTTCCCCCCTCCATGCTGGCATGTCAACTGACAGTGTCACTGTCTGGGTCTTATTTAAGCAGACATAAAATAATAGGATTTCCATGTTTGTTTTTTTTCAAACACCCTTAGTATTATTTATCCCTCCTCCTTCCACTCCATCTATATTACCTTCTCTTTTCCCATCCCCAATTAAAGCCCACCCCACCCCCATTTCCCCCATTTCCCCCTTTATAATACCAATCTCTTATATTTCCCTCTCCAGACCCACTTTTTTCCCTGACTCCTTGGTCCCTTGACCTTATATGCCAATGAACAAGAACCACAATGCATTTTGATATCCTACATAAGAAATACAGAGGCTCATGTGGACACAAAATGCTGACTCCCTGCTTCTGCTTCATGTGCTGACGTGTGCATTTCTAGAGATTATGGATGAGAGTGAGTCAGGAAATTGGGAGATCTGAGCGAGGGGCCTTGTATTACCCACAACCCTTCCTAGCCCAAGAGGTGGCAATTTCCGTGTAGACCCTATCTCACCAGACCTCCAGCTGCCAAGTGCAAACTCCTATCAGTGCTTATAGCAAAGAGGGCATGAGCACCTGGTGTCTGTCAGGGACAGCACTATCCCTGCCTTTTAGTTGCTAGGGAGAGAGAGAGAGAGTGCGCAATAAGTACTCAGTGCATGGTTGAAAGGACTGTTTGCTCTAGGCCCTTCATTCCGCTCCTGTGGCTTTCCCAGTTCCTGATGGGGCTACAAAAGTCCCATCCATAGGGGAAAACACTAATAATATAAGTTAATGGAAAGTCAAGCTTCCAAACACGGTTTGCTGAGGTGGGTGATGAGCATCAACATACCCACAAGATGCGTTCGTATCTCCTTTGTGCATGCTTTGTTATTTGACTCGATAGGAACTTTTAACAAAGTAAATGTACTGTATACATAAGTGCAAACTGTTAAATATGTACTGAGTTTGTTCTACTTAAATTAGTTAATAAAAAAAGAGAAGAAAATAAATGTGGAGACTCAAAAGTTACACTTTCTGATAGTGCTCTCTGCTCTCTGGTGGTTCTGCTCCCTCAGACTCTCACTTCCTTACATCCACAAAATCCTCTCATGTGTATCCCTTATCATGCCATTTTGATTCATCTAGTGGTTTTGGACATACCTGTTTTTATAGTTTTAATGACATTACATTGTATTATATACAGAGAGCATAGCCTATCATAAGAATCTGATGCCATTTTATCAATGGAAGTCAATTATAAACTTCTTCCTGCCCTTTGCATTACCTTATTCTCCTTGATTATAAAGTCATCATCACACTATTTCCTCTGAACACATTTAGAAGCCATCAGCTAGCATTGTGATTCTTGTTTCAGCCATTAAACATAACAGAGGTAATCCAAGAAGGATTACCTGTTACCAAGAAGGTAACAGCAAGAGTCTGTGGGGTTTGATCATATTTCTGTTTGTTGTGCTCACAGTTACTTTCCTTTTAAAAAAAAAAAAGTGTTCCTATGTCACCTGTTTTATCACTTCCTTTGCGTGTGAGAAACTTGTCTTTACCACGCCTTTTTTAAAAATGTATGTTGTCTGTGTGTATCTCTCTCGCTCCCTCTCTCCTCTTCACCCCCCCTTTTTGTGTGTGTGTGTAGTTGTTTTTATGCCACACAAGTGGAGGTCAGAGAACAATTTTCAGGAGTCAATTCTTTCTGTCCAGTATGTGGCTACTGGGGATTGAACTTGGGTCTTCAGGCTTAATGGTAAACACCTTTACACACTGAGTCATGTTACAGACCTTTGGAAGTTCTTTTAGGGTAGAGACATTAGTGAACAGTTTTCTTAGTGTTTTTTTTTCATCTAATACTTCCCTTAATATCTGAAAAATACTTGTGTCAGATATGGGTTTATGAATTTGCAGTGTTTTTCTCTTGGCCTTTGAACATGTTACTGTAATTTTTTCTGACTTCTGTGTGTTCAGTTGAGAATAACTACTGTCACTGAATCAGCTTTTCTGTTTAGGTGGCATTTTATGTGCTCAAGATATTTTTGTCTATTTTTCAGATATTTCACTATGAGTGTAATTCTTTCAGTTTATTTTTATATGGGATTGTAATTGAGTACATGGGCTTATGACCGCTCTCAAATTTGAGGAATTATCAGGCAGTGCTTTTCCAATACATGTAAGCCCCATTCTTTGTCTATTTCATGGTCCTATAGTTTTCTGAAGATTCATTTTTTATTTTCAGTCATATTACCTCTGTTGTTCAGATGAATATCTATTCATTTATCTTCAGTTTCAAGAAATAGTTTTCCTCTCTCCATTCTGCTATTACAGTGTGGTATTCGACTTGTAATTTCTGTTTTGCAACTTGCCTTTGCTGGAGAGAATGGAGTCAATGTTTTTCAGTGATATTTGTCTTAAGAAAAGCAATTACTGTTTAAGCGAATTATGTTACCCTTCCCTTTTCCAGGTTCCTGTCGAGAGTAAGCAAGAGTTTAGATGACTCTATTATCTGCATAAGTTGACTTTTATGAGTTGCTACTAAAAAGAAACCTATAGAATTCATGACCATGTTATTCCCTATGACTTAGGAGCATCTGTTCCTCCTCCTCCTCCTCCTTCTTCTCCATACCTTTCATAGTTTTGCATACACTATCTGGGGGTTTTGTTATAATTATATATAAATAGCAAGAATATAAATATATGTGCTTATATTACCTTCTCAAATGTCAAAGTTAGGTCATTTTTATGCTTGGAATTTTTTGAGAAAAATTAACAAGTCTAAGGTAATAGAAAAACCATGGAATATAAAAGCTGCTAAGAACTTAAAATTGAAAGACTAAAACTGTGTGTGTATCATCTGCTGGATAAAAAATAATTTACATTCACCATCATCAACTTTAGGTCTTTCTTCATGTTCTTCTCATAAAAACAGGGCTGCTACCTCTTCTATAGTGTCAAAAAAGCAGAGAGAAATCAGTTCCTCATCTAATTAATAAGGCGCACCTTCCTCATTTGCAGAACACATGCAATATACTATTCTTGAATACATTGAGATCCTTATTTTTACACACACACACACACACACACACACACACACACACACACACCTGACAAGTAAGCCTTCCCTCTTCAAAGCTATTTGGCTTCCTTCAATACCACAAAATATGGCTACCTAGCTTATGACTTTTATAGTAAATGCTAAATGGAATATATCAAAATAGAATTAGCTAGATCAGAACTGAATTTTTCCACACAGAAAAGTGTAAAGTACTGATAAACTTTTGCCAAGATTTCAGAGGGGTAAATAAAAAAGAAGTTGTACTTGGGGAGAGAGGAAAGACTGGAAGACTAGCAGCTAAAAAGACTTAAGAAAGAAGTGTATCCAAGTTAGTATCTATTGTGAAATTCTAGTAGAGTAAGCTCACTAATACCTTGAAATTTTTAGTAAAATTCAAATATCCCACACAATTTGCAAGTGATTTTTCAATCATTTTACTTTAACCCTTTTATCAACAATTTATTTATTAATTTTTTGTATATGAGTGCACTGTCTTCATGCACACCAAAAAGGAGCATCATATCCCATTATAGATGGTTGTGAGCCACTATGTGGTTGCTGGAAATTGAACTCAGAACCTCTGGAAGAACAACCAGTGTTCTTAACCACTGAGCCATCTCTCCAGCCCCTTATTCCAATACTTGTTCATCTAATAATATATATATTATATACTTAGCTTTCTCTCCCAAAAATATAAGGGCTCTGGCTCTACCAGTACCAGAGACTGCTGCAAGGCCAGGCCTATGGTTTCTTCAAGACCAGTGAACTCTGGGAGACCAGGCCTCTGGCTCCAGTAGAACCAGAGAGCAAAGGATGACCAGGTCTCTGACTTTTGCAAGCCTAGAGAGTAACCGACTTTCATGTCTCTGACTTCTTTTAGACTAGAAAGCACCCTGCAACAGGATCTCCATCCCAGAACTCAGAGCTTTGTCCTGCTTCTTGTGCCCAGGTTTTCCTAAGAGACTGGGGCTGTAGTTCCAGTAGTCTCTGAGGTCAGTGTGAATGTGGGTTTCTGAATTCTGAGATTTCTGTGGTCATTTCAGGATCTCGACTCTATATAACTATGGTCTCAGATGTTTCTCAGTGCTCATGACTCCTGATACTAGACAGGCCTTAGTGGGCCTGAGGTATGGTATTTTTCCCACAGCAAGTTCACAGAATCCTGTGAACAGCCAAAGGCAGCCCTATTCTTTGTCCTGTTGGTACACGGACAAGACAAGATCACCTCAGTGACTCCACTGGACATTCCACACCAAATTTCACTATTCTTGGTAGCTGGACTTCAGGCAGATACCTCTAGGACAAATCACAGAAAACAAAATATCCAAATGGGCTTGAACAAGGTAAATTTTAAACTGAAAAAAAAAAACCCCACTATAACAGGCACGAAACATAGCAAGGAATATAATTACGACCTGATAGCAACCAACCCACTCCCCTATAAGGAAATCCAAAGTTACAGAGATATCAGAAGTATCTGAGAAAGAGTTCAGTGTGACATTTTTAAAAGAATTCGTGATCATATAGAAGATGCAAACAAACAGATGGACGAATTATGGAAATTCACCCAAGGCCTCCGCAAGACAGTCTCCACAGTGAACCTCACGGTCAGTACATTGAAGGCAAGAGTACAAAACGTGGAGAGAAAACGCAGCAAGGAAGTTGAAATATTTAAAAACAACCAAACAGAAATACTTGAAACAAAGAAGGTAGCCTATCAAATGGCGTCATTAACAGACAAGACCGTGCAGAAGAATGTATTTCAGGAATGGAGGAAAATTTTGAGATGATAATATATAGAGACCTATACAAGGAGAAAAATAAGGAGTGTGAGCAGTATTTCTAAGAAGCCTGGAATACATTCAAGAGGTTAAACCTGAAGATTAATGGTGTAGAAGAAAGAACAGAGGTAAAATCAAATGTAATAGACAGACAATGTAATAAAATTATAGCAGAGCATTTCTCAAACTTAGAGAATAAAGGAGACATTGAAATTCAAGGAGTACAGAGAACCGCAAATAGACATGATCAGAGAAGAAACTCCTTAGGACAGATCACAGACAAAATGCTTTTTAAAACATAGGTTCCCTTAGGCCTGAGAACCTAGGATCTGGACCTCTAGAGTCCTTCCCCTTCCTATGCCTGTTAGCTTGCCACTGTCTGAAACTGCAACTGTCTGAAACTGCTTAGAAGTATAAAACCTAAAACCCAGAGTTTCATCTAAGAGACTAAAAACCTACCATCATTCTGCTAATCCACAACATATCGGATTGTGGTAACAGCAATCAAAGAACTAAGCAGCCACTCAACAAAGGTAAGAAGAAAAATGCAAATGTCATAACTCTAGATGCCTAGATCCCATTGCAAATACACAAAGATGAACAATCAAGACAATATGCCTACTCCAGAAATCAGTGCCCCATTGTAAGATTTCCTAAGAACGCCAATTTAGTAAAAGCAAGAAATAGGGACTTCAAAATAGCAAGTATGGATATGTTCAAGAACCTTAAAGGGGATATGAATAAATGCCACAGTGAAGACCATTAAAACACAGTTGAATGAAATAATGAAGAAAATTCAAGATCTGAAAGTAGAATCACTAAAGAAAATCAAACTGAAATAAAACTCAAATTGAAAACTTCAGGCAGTCAAGCAAAAGGCTTGGAGATAAGGCTCCCAAACAGTTTGAATGAAGTGAGTTTCACATCTTGAAGATTAGGTAGAAGAAAAGATAACTCAGTCAAAATAAATGTTAAATCTAAAATAAATCCATGCACAAAATATTCAGAAAATATGCAACACTAAGAAAATATCAAACTTAATAGGTATGGAGGAAGAAAATACCCAAGACAAAGGTACAGAAAAGGGTTTTTTTTTTAAATTATATTATTTATTTATATTTCAAATGTTGTTCCCCTTCCTGGTCCCCCCTCCACAAGCCCTCCACCTCTTTCCCCTCCACTTTGCCTCTAAGAGGGTGCTCCCCACTTCTAGCTCACCCCTACGGCATCCCCCCCTTGCTGGGGCAACAAGCCTCCACTTAATGAAGCACCTCCCCTCCCATTGATGCCAAATATGGAAGTCCTCTGCTAAATATGTAGCAGGAACCATGGACCCACCCATATGTACTCCTTGGTTGGTGGTTTAGTCCTTGGAACTGTTGTGGGATCTGGTTAACTGATATTGTTGTTCTTCCTATGGGGTTACAATCCCCTTCAGCTCCTTCAGTCCTTCCCCTAACTTTTCCATTGGGGTCCCAGAGCTCAGTCCAATAGTTGGCTGTGAGTATCTGCGTCTGTCTTAGTTGAGTGCTGGCAGAACCTCTCAGAGGACAGCCATACTAGGGTCCTGTCTGCAGGATGCTTCTGTAATAGTGTCTGGGTTTGGTGTCTGCAGATGGGATGGATCCCCAGGTGGGTCATTATCTGGATGGCCTTTCCTTCAGTCTCTGCTCCATTTTTTGTCCCTGCATTTCCTTTATACAGAAGCAATTCTGTGTTAATATTTTTGAGATGGGTGGGTGGTCCTCCACTGGAGGCCATGTTTATTTACTGGAGGTGGTCTCTTCAGATTGTCTCTCCCACTGTTGGGTATTTCCGAAAAGTTCCTCAATCTAAAGAAAATTATGTCTATCGAGGTATAGAGGGTATACAGAACAGCAAATAGACAGAACAAGAACAGAAACCATCCATGACACATAACAATTAAAACAAATGTTTAGAAAAAAGAAAATACATTAAAAGTGGCAAGGCAAAAAGACCAAGTCACATATAAAGGCAGGCCCACTAAATAACAGCGGATTTTCAGTGGAGACCTTGAAAACAAGAAGGGCTTGGATAGATGTTCTACAAGCTCTATGAGACCATCATAGATACAAGTCCAGACTATTATACCTAACAACACTATCAATCACATTAGGAGTAAGAAAAATATTTCATGGTAAAAACAAATTTAAGTCTTCTGCTGAATTCTTCCAAATCAGCACCATTTAAATGTGAATATCAGACATTTAACACAGCAGACTCTGGAGATGCCCATAGATCCAGGGCCTAAGAAGGAGAGTGGCTAGCCTGGTTCTGGGGTCCTCTTCCTCTAGACTGTTCTTCCCCTGGGAACCTTCTTCCATCTCTTGAAGCCAGAGATAGAAGAGAGAGAGATAACTGCCTGGAGAGACAAATCAACAGCTGTCAACATTTTTCTTTATGTCTGGTATCCCATGTAGGCCAAATGAAAAGAAAGAGAATAGTTTGCAGCAGAGGTGGTATGTAGGGGACAATTTGACAAGATTATGTATATAGAGAAAATTTAACTTTCATTTGGAATTCCGTAAGCTTGGTACATTTTAAGATGTTTCAATTGCTCAAGATTGTCTCTTGGAACAGAAACCACATAAGATGGATATGAAATGGATTATATGAGGCATGAAATACAAAAAAATATTGTTGTTTTAAAATGTTTCCTTAAGGAAGATTAAATATGCTGTGAACATTAGTTTTGCATAGATTGAAATAAACGTCTAAGTTTTACTCAACCCAAAGTGTCACATACTGAAGCAAAAGTGTCAGCCATTGAACAGAAGTTTAATTTCTTTTATAGCTGGGATGTAGTATGCAGCTGTGGATGACTAAGTACTCTTTAAAAGCTGTTATGAACACAAGCCAACAAATAAAGTTGCACCACTGACTACTAGTGTTCCCTCTGGGCAGAGATTGCCTAGTTATAAATTATGTAGAATCCAACACATTGAATCCAACACATTGAAAGACATTCAGCTTCTGCTTAGGTCATAACTTCCTCATATGATTGGTATAAGTGAATACATAGCTGCTTGTGACAGTCTTATTTGGAAATTTGAGATTTCAAAAGACTGTTGCCCTGCCAGTTCAAAGGTTCTTGTGGCTGAGTTAGTGAGTTAGTATGCAGGTGTCCCCTCTCACTCTTTGCTGTCATTTGTAATGTTTGGGAGAATCCGTGGGATTAAAGTTCTGACTACAAATGATTTAACTTGAAAGTGTTTCTTTTTTCATTGTGAACCCATATATGTCATCTTGGTACCAAGACCAAGGATCACAGTCCTATTGGAAGGCATATTTTTACAAATTGATTTTGAATTAATGAAAAATATTAGCATATTTGTATAACAGTCAAAAAGATAAAAATAAAACCTGTAGAAAGGCAGGGGAAAAAGATAAATAAAGAGAACACAAGTTAAAAAAAATATTCAGCCGGGCAGTGGTGGTGCACGCCTTTAATCCCAGCACTTGGGAGGCAGAGGCAGGCAGATTTCTGAGTTCGAGGCCAGCCTGGTCTACAGAGTGAGTTCCAGGACAGTCAGGACTACACAGAGAAACCCTGTCTCGAAAAATCAAAAAAAAAAATATTCAGACTAAAGTGGTAAGATATCTCTAATTGTAATTAAATTAAATAGAAATGAAAAATATGCTACCAATAAGAAACATCATGATATTTGAGAATGGATAGCAATTCATGATACCAAAAAAAAAATGCTATCTGTAGAACAGATAGCAATACACATCTAAAAATATGCTATCTGAAAATTTTCATTAAATAAAAGGACATAGGGGCTAGTGAGATGGCTCCGTGGATAAAGTCACTTGCCACCTAACAACATGAATTTAATCCCTACGACCCCCATGATGTAAAGAGAACCAGATCCTGCAAGTTGTCCCCAAACCTTCACACACACACACACACACACACACACACACACACAACACCTCAGCACTGAAAGTTGAGATGAACTGATTGCAAACACAACTCTTCTGATTGACATGGCTACAGAGAAGAGCTCTGCTCTCAAAGACTTCAGAAACCTGGACTTTTCACCATACCTAATATCCATTACTTAGATGATAAAATTTGGTACATTAGAGCTAAATGGATTTGGATGGGGTTTTGGATGGTAAACTGATAATATAGTAGGGAGAACACTCTGGGGGCTTTAAATGAGGATGCTTTGTAATTTCCATTTTCTCTGGATGTGAATTTATGAAGCTAGCTGCCCCAAAAGTTTCCATTCTCTGATTATTTAAGAAAACACTAATATAAGTATTCCCAGGCAGACTTTTACAAATGTAAATTAAATCTCAAGTGAGTTGATCTTAAAATTATCCAGGAATGTGTGACTAAATCAGGACAGCCATTTCAAAGTAGTTTCATTGTCTTAGCAGAAGAAGAATAAGTGAAAGAAATGCATCGCATGAGGATTCAAAACATGCCTGTTTGGAAGATGGAGAGGACCCTGCACAGAAATCGGAAAGAAGTCTCAGAATTAAGGACCTTCGACCAACAGCTAGAGAAGAAAAACTCCAGTCCTACTATATGATGGGCAATATTCCAGCTGAGTTTACACTTTGCTCTGTGTTAGTGGACTCGTATGGTCATCAATCCTCTTTGTCAAACTCTTTTGGATTAAAAAGCTGCTAGAACATTAGTAAGGCATGCATTTGGACATGCCTGTGAATGGGCTCTGAGAGAGAATTAACTAAAGTGAAACAGTGTACCTTGAAGGTGTGAGTCACCGTGGGAGTGGGCTGGGGGAGTCTGGCCTGAATTAAAACAGGGAGAGAAGAAAGGCCACTGAGGACCAACACTCCCTTTTCTGTGTCCTTCCTTTTTTAAATATGATGAATCCATGAGGAGATATAGAATCCCATTTTGCCAGATATTTTTTTACAGTATTGAGAAAACTAACATACCCTTTTGATCTACCATATGTAAATCATGTCTATTATCAGAGTGGTTAGTATCTTGGTCCTCTTGATTAAAAAAAAAAAAAGCCAGGCGGTGGTGGCGCACGTCTTTAATCCCAGCACTTGGGAGGCAGAGGCAGGTGGATTTCTGTTTTCGAGGCCAGCCTGGTCTACAGAGTGAGTTCCAGGACAGCCAGAGCTACACAGAGAAACCCTGTCTCAAAAAACAAAAACCAAAAACAAAAACAAAAACAAAAACAAAAACAAAAAAACACCTTAACTCTCAATTTAAAGGAAATAAGAGATAGTTTATTCTGGAGCCAAATGTGAACCTGGAAACAAAGATTCATTTTACTACTCCAAATACCATATTCCTATATTGTAGCAGTTTCATGATTTTTTATGGTAATAGAACAAAGTTGTACCTCAAATAGAATTAAAATATATACTTAAATACATTAGCATATCAGCTAATACAGGTTCCAGCTTGTTATAGGCCTCAGAGGATTTCTGGTGACATTCTGCTTTTGTATAGCTGGAGCTAGTGATTTGCTCAGAGTACATATGAAACTTTTGATAGTCACAAACGTGGTCGGTCAGACATGGAGTGGGCAATGAATAGCTTTCAAAGACGCTAAAAAGAACCCAAAAGAATTTGGTTTTAGCCTGCAACATTTTAACTCTTCACAATCATGAAGGCCGGTCATTTAACTTTATAGAATCTCTAACAGGTGCAGTTCTTTGTTTCTTGTTTGGTTGTTATGTTTGGTTGTTTGTTGTGTTGTATTGGTTTTATTTCCGGGAACTACAGTCCCTAGTGCTGGCACATACTCAAGGGTTATATGTGCAAATTGATATGCTTTCTTTCCTCCTGCCTGATAGTCTTGTACTGAATCACTGCACGAGTTTGGAGACATGCAGCCAGCCATATTCTATCCTGTGACTGAGAAGGGCTAAAACTCAGTAGCAGACATACTTCCATGTCTATAACTGAAACAAATGTCTTCTAGTTTGTCTTTAGGGTCATAGATGGATGTGTCTCCTGGTAGGCTCCTGCATGAACAGACATGCTCTCAAACCGCAGTCAAGAATTTTAATTCCTATGTCAAGATTTATGGTGGTACTAAGGTCAGAAGGTCAGCCTGTAGGGATTATTGACTAATGTGGCCCCCTCTGGGTCCCTATGTGGGCCCGTATGTCAAACAACAATGAAGAGAGGTGACAGGGGAGATTAACAGCTCTTTACATCTATTTTGATACTAATGTTAGAATGTCTGCCCCATGGACTAACACAAGTATGACTCTTAGCTTGGACTTTAAATAGACAGAATGTTCTGAGACCATGGTTGAGAAGGGCTTGGGATAACTTGAAACCATTTCAGATCTGCTGTGTTATTGAGATTACTGAGTGTTTTAGTTACTTTTCTAGTGTTGTGATGAAGCACTATGACCAAGACATCTTATAGAAGAAAGGAGTTATTTGTGCTTCTGGTTACAGAGGCTTAGAGTCTGTGATACAGACCTGAGGTAGCAGGCTGCAAGCATGATAGCTAGAGCAGAAGCTACCATCTTACAACCCAATTCACAAGCAGGAAGCAGAGACAGAGTACTAGGAATGCTCTGAGGCTTTAAACTAGTGGTTCTCAACCTGTGAGTCATGACCCCATAGGGATTGCATGACAGATATTGACATTATGCTTTATAACAGTAGCCAAATTGGTCATGAAGTGGCAATAAAATCATATTTATTTATGGTTTCAGAGGGATCACCATAACACTAAGAACCATATTAAAGGGTTGCAGCACTAGGAAAGTTGAGAACCACTGCTTTAAACTCTCAAGCCACATGTCCAGTGACATACTTCCTCCCACAAGGGCATACTTCCTAAACTTTCCAAAATGTTATTGACTAGAACCAAGAATTTAAATGTCCAAGATTATGGAGGTCTCACTCAAAGCACTTGTTTTAGGTAATTTACAATTGTTGTGACAAAATACCATAACCATGGCTAATTGTAAAAGAAAGCCCTTAATTTGGCTTACAGTTTCAGAGAATTAAGAGTCTATGATTGTGGAATGAAGACAAAGGCATGGTGCATGGTGGCAGACATTGCTGAGAGCTCACATCTTGAGCTACAAATGAGAGAGAGAGAGAGAGAGAGAGAGAGAGAGAGAGAGAGAGAGAGAGCGCACTGGGGACAGCATGAGGCTTTTAAACCTCAAGGCACATCCACAATCACACACTTCCTCTAACAAGGATGCATGTAATACTTCTTAAACACTTCCACCAACTGGGCACTACATAATCAAATATGTAAGCCTGTGGAGGCCATTCTCATTCAAATCACCACACTACCACAGTAAGCATGTTTCAGTGACAGATAGTTGAAATCCCCAGAAGCCTCTTATAGATGCAAGACAGTCTACAAATCAGTGGAACTGGAGCCCAGGTTTGGGCCATTTTGTATCTTCTGTGGTACCTAGGTTAGAAGACCTTTTCTGGTGATTAACATGGGTATGCCCTTTTTTTTTGGAACTTTGTGCAAACAAAACTAATCTTAAATTATAGCAAAGCAAGATATGAATTAAAAGGTAATTCCAAAATTTATGGCCACCACTGAATGCATTGATACTTCCTGAAACAGTAATGTATGAGAATTCTCCAATGCTCCTTAGCAGTTAGTGTTAGTAGTCAGACCAAAGTAAGCCATTTATGAGCTTAGATCTTAACATTTCTAAAAGATTCTTTTCACTCTTCCTGTTCATTGTTTTAAACCACTAATTCATAAGAACATTCACAACATACATTTACAAAGAACATATGGTAAGCCATAAATCAATCTCAATGCTTTAAAAACAATTTAATCATAAACCATGCTATTTGTTAACAATGAAATAAAACTGAGATTAAAAATAGAAAAATGGCCCGGTGGTGGTGGCACACGCCTTTAATCCCAGCACTTGGGAGGCAGAGGCAGGTGGATCTCTGAGTTTGAGGCCAGCCTGGTCTACAGAGTGAGTTCCAGGACAGCCAGGGCTACACAAAGAAACCCTGTCTCAAAAAACCAAAAAAAAAAAAAAAATAGAAAAATGACAGAAAAAGAGGCTGAGGACATTACCTGAATTCATATAAAGCTTGCCTTATATACATGGGATTTGAGGTTCAATCCTCAGTACCAGAAAAGAAAAGAAAAAAATGCATGAAAATATTTAGCCACTTATACATTAAACAGTATTCTTCCAAATAACCCACTGATGAAGAACAAGTATCAAGAAAAATATATATAACTTTTTAAAAATTAGGCCCTTAAGTCAATATGTAGAAGAACTGAGTAAATACAAATCAAAAAGGAGGTCCAAGGTAAAGAATTGATCAGAAAGTAATATAGCACTGAAAATAAAAAATGAAAGAATATCAAAAGAGTAAAAGACTGACTTTTAGAAAGATCAGTGATATGGATAAACATCTAACAGGGCTTCAGGGAGATAAAAGGGCTGAGAAAGGAGAAGAATGAAAGGAAGGCAGGAAGGAAGGAGAAACACAGTTTGAAGGAGAGTGGAATGAAGGCTATGGGAAGGCTTAAAGGAAGGAAAGGGAGAAATTATATAATTATATTATAATCCCTAAAAATAAAATGAAAAAGAGAGGAATGGGGCACACATTGCTAACAGTGGCCTTGGAGCTATTGACAAGTGATAGCTGGTAGAAGATAGTCAGTTTTCCCTAAGAGTGTAGCCTTAGTATCCCACACTCTAGTGGGGACCACACATCTAAGACTATTGGGACAGCACAAATTAGTTTTGACAGGACAAAAGACCCAATGTTGAGTGGATGAGGATGGTGGGGTGGATCTTGGAAAAATTGGGGGAGGAAGATGAATATGATCAAAACATATTGTATAAAACTCTCAAAGAACTCATGATATTTTTAAAGAGACAGTTGCCTATACACAAGCCAAGCCAATATAGACAATTTATCATTGAGACTTTCTTCCAAGGTGTCATTTGAATGATGAAAGCTAATGATTCCAAAACCCCACTCACATGGAAAACAAAAACAAAGACAAAACTAAGATAACATCCTCAGACATTTGACGGTATAGAACGCACCCAGTGAGTCCATTCATATACTCAGTATATCTGTTATGAAGATGCTTGTTCATTTGTATTTGTGATGAGCTAAGATAATGTAACTTCAATTAGGACATTAAATAAAAGGCTTTTTCATTGTTTGTTTGGATTTTGTCTTTTCACAGTGGTTGTGCATTTTGTTTAAGACAGAGTCTTGCTGTGTAGGTCAGGCTGCTCTCGAGATGAAAATATTGCCTTAGTCTCCTGAGCACTGTGATCACATGGGACACGCCACTTCATTTGACATGAGAGCTGAAGTGTTATATGTGGGGAAAAAACCACAATGCTCTGATCAACAATTTAGCTCTTGCTCTTGTGTCTAATGAATGTGCATGATTGTTAGGTGGCATTCCTAATCTGCCCTTACACTCTCAAATCCTTTTGCAGAAATTGCCCACATTGTCAGCAGAAACCAAGGACACCAATGGCCAGGCTTCAAATATTTTATCTAGTGGCAATTTGAGTTCCCTCCCCTCTTTCACTGATCCTTTCTAGAATGAATGAAAGGAAACTGGGCTCCTTGTCCAATTTCAGATTTACCTAGATTTTTATCCTATTTTGTTATTTTGTCTTTTTTTTTTCTTCAGAGCTGAGGACCGAACCCAGGGCCTTGCGCTTGCTAGGCAATTGCTCTACCACTGAGCTAAATCCTCAACCCCTTTATCCTATTTTATGACCATGCTTTCCAAGAATTTTGTTAGGTGGTACATGTAAGATTCAGTTCTCATGAAACTTGGACTCCAGATGGAAATGTATCTGGCTGCCCTCTGACTACAACAGTGCTATTCCAAAACTATTTGAACTAATGAAGCAGCCATCAAAATAGTAGCAGCCATATCGAAGCAAAATGAAATAAAAAAATATTTGTGAACCAAGTATGATGATGTACCCAACATGATCACGGTGCTCGGGACACTAAGGCAACAATAGTTCCAGCTCGAGAGCAGCCCGACCTACACAGCAAGACTCTGTCCTAAAGGAAATGCACAACAACCATGAAAAGCCAAAATCCAAACAAGCAACTGAAAAGCCCATTATTAATGTCCTAATTGGAGCCACATTATCTTCATCGCATCACGAATATAAATTAAGAAGCACCTTCATAACAGAAATACTGAATATCTTACTATAGAGAACAATCCCAGGGTTGTCAACATTATTTACCACTCTGTCTCCTACCAGATGCTGCTGTTTCAGACAGGGTAAAATGAGCACATTTGAGATTTTTATTATACTTACATATCATACATTATTCCTTTCACGTTTGAAACTTCTCTGTGCCTGCTATCTGAGTCTAATCAAAACAACTTGAGGGATCTCAGGGAAAAATAAAATCTCAGTTCATGTTGGATTATGTGTACGTTATTGATTTGGTTATTCTATTTTAAAAATGTCTCATTCATCTATGGCTAGGCCTCAATTATAGTGCTTTGAGCAATATGAAATGTAGGGCGTGGTGTGTATGATGGCACACACTTTTAATTCCAGCTGAGATAGGATGATCTCTGTGAGTTCAAGACTAGTCTTCATTGTACAGCAAATTCCAGGCCAGCCATGACAACATAGTGAGATCCTGTCTCATTCTCCCCCACCCCCCCCCAAAAAAAAGAGAAAGAAAAAAAAAGAAATGACAAAGAAAAGCAATGTAGAAAGTATGTAGTTGGATCCATAGTTATATGTATTCAACTGAGACCTTAATGCTGTTGCTCCTGAAGTATCAAGAAAGCAGCATGGGCCATTTCTACACTAGCAGTTGGCTATGTGAAACAGGCAAGGAAGAGGAACCCAAGGATCTTTACTTTTTCTAATGGCTATGGCACTAAGGTGGTTTGTGTCACAAATTCACAATTTCATGTGAACTTTTTGTGGAGAGAAATTAGTCCTAGCACTCAGAAACCCCCATACCTGATGCATGGTAAGGCAAAAAACTGAAAGACAGCTATAAAAACTTGCCTCCTCTGATGGCATCCCAAAACTTACCATGTCATTTTGTCTGGATGGATTTGAGATATCATATCATGTCCCTAAATAAGGACTGCAGGAGAATGGTAGAGCTGACTTTCTTTAACCCTTTAAAGATATCCTTGTAAGGATTCATTCAGAGACCAACCAAGTTGAGGTATAGATTCAGAAAATTTGGTCTCAACAACCATATCGTACATATTTCTTTTTTCTTTGTTTGATTCTTTGATTGGTTGGTTTTTTTAGACATGGTTTCTCTTTGTAACACTGGTTGTTCAGGAACTCATTCTATAGACCAGGCTGGCCTCAGACTCACAGAGATCTGCCTGCCTCTACGTGTAGTGCTGGTATTAAAAGATGTGTGTTTTCTCATTTTTCTCTTAACACCTCTTCAAACTGCCATTTCTCACTACAAATTCTTGGATCTGCTTAACCAAGTGAGATTGTTTCAGCTTGTTCTATCTATCATGGTGTGCATGTATATACATGTGTGTCTATGTAGCACAGGAATAGTGTTTTCTTGATGTCTGTATATCTAATCTTCATAGGCTTATAACATAGCTAGTCTCCCAAAAGCAATATAAATTGCTCCTCAGACATACAATAAATTATTTCAAATAGAAATGTTCACATGATCTGGCATTTAACTTTTTTATTTTTTATATACAGTCACAATGCCATTAGACTTTTAGGTAATAAGGAGGGCCAAAAACTAGTTCTGAGTGGCATGGCTAGGGAGGAATCTGTGTAAGAAAGAAAAGACTTTATTCCACAGAGCAGAAGAGCTTTAGAAATTCACAGAAGTGATATTAGGATGTCTGAAGAATGCAGAGAAAAAAATAGGCAACACAGCTTCAGCCAATCAATTGGTAAAACTATACTTGAAGAAGTCCACAGAACTCATGAGCCTTGAATCCTGTGGAGAGTTTTGATGACACAGTGTTTCCTCTAACAGATAAACTAGCAATGGAGAGAAATCTCATTTTGCCAGTCTATATGATTCAGAGGACGGTGTTGAGGTACCACTTTGAGAGGGACTTTAGTGATTTAAGAATGTGTTCCCCTCTAGTGGGAACACTGAGAACAGGGAGGCAGCAGTAGGAAGTGTGTGTGTGGGGTGTCCAACATTATCAAACAAAAGGACAAGCTGGAGAATGCTCAGCTTAGGCAGTGAACTATGTAACTTTGCCCCCAGTGACCTAGAGCATAGCTCAGAAACAAACAGTGCTGTTTGGTAGTCGTGAGTCTGAGGTCATCAAGTGCCCTATCTTCTTGAGCCATCTATCTACTATCTATCTATCTACTATCTATCTACTCTGTACTGATCTAGAGGCTAACAACACTGAAGACCATATCTCTGCAGGGTACTTATACTTAAGAGATATCACATTATAAAGACAGGTCCCCAAAAACTGTATGCATCTCAAGGCTATGGTTGATCTTCCCATTCCCAACATACTTGGGAAACAACTCCCAGATAGAACATTGGCCACACCAGAACACATGATCTAGCAAGTCTTGAGAGGACCAAAGAACCCACTTAGCCCACATACTGTATGGCCCCTGCTATCTAAAGAAGGGAAATTGTATGAGATGAAGATAGCTCTAGTAGATACCTTATATATGTTCAATACAGACTCAACCCCAGCATAAACCATAGCAAAGACAAAAGCTCCCACATTAAACTGACCCTCCTACCCTGGTCATATGATTGGAAGTAGACAAGTTTTGAAGTTTGAGAAAGAAGTTCCTTCAGCACTTTTGTTTGTTTTCTTCCTATTTTTACCCTTGTATTTTTTCATTTGTTTCTTTCTCTTCTTTTATGATTCTTGATGCATTTTCTTAATTAGTGCTTGATATGGGAGAACCCATCCCATTGTGGGTGGTATCATTCCTGGGTTGGTGGTCCTGGGTTCTATAGGAAAGCAGAGAGCAAGCCATGGGGAGCAAGTCAGTAAGCAGCACCCCTCCAGGGCCTCTGCATCAGCTCCTGCCTCCAGGTTCCTGCTTTGAGTTCCTGCCCTGACTTCCCTCAGTAATGGACTATAAGCTATAATATGAAATATAGATTTTACTCCCTAAATTGATTTTTGTCCATGTTTTATCACAACAATAGAAAGAGAAACAAGATGTTTTGAAATGGAAGAAATACTAAAAACCTCTTAGTGAAAAAAAAAAGCTCATGGCCACCAGAGCCCTACCAACTTATATCAAACCTTTAGAGAGTTAATATCAATATTCCTCAAACCACTTCACAAAACAGAAACAGAAGGCACACCACAAAACTCATTCTATAAAGTCAGTATTACTTTGAAATCAAAACCAAGTAAAGGCAAGATAATAAAAACTATATACCAATTCCAAACACCAATGAAAACAGGGACCAAAATTCTCAGTAAAATACTTGCAAATTGAATTCAGGACTACATTGATGTGATCATGGTAGGATAGCCATGACCAAGTTGGTTTCATTGAAGAGATGTATGGTGAGCTCACTATGTGCAAACAATATACTTACCACAATACAAATAGATTCAGGAGTAGAAACCTTGTGATCATATCAATAGATGAAGAGGCTTTGATAAAGCTCAACATTGCTCTATAATGACAACAACAAAAATCTCTCTTGCCAGGCAGTGGTAGCGTGTGCCTTTAATCCCAGCACTTGGGAGGCAGAGGCAGGCAGATTTCTGAGTTCAAGGCCAGCCTGGTCTACAGAATGAGTTCCAGGACAACCAAGGCTACACAGAGAATCCCTGTCTCAATAAAACAAAAAACAAAAATCTCTCAAGAAACATGAAATAGAAGAAACGTATCTCAAATTACCAGTATATAGACCCAATACATGCTTTTCTATATATCAATAATTAAGTTGCCATGGAATAAATTAGGGAGAAGATACATCAGACAAGAGATTAATACCTAGAATTACAATCTCAATATATCACACAGGGGATTAATATATAGAATATGTTAAGAATTTGGAAATTAAACATATAATGTCAAATTGTCTAACTGTTGAATGGACTGATGAACTGAACTGTCAGTTTCAAAAATGTAAAGTAGCAAAAAGCATTTGAAAAACTGCTTTGAAAAGTTAGCCAATTAGAACCCCTTGTTTAAAAGCAGGGTATTTTTTCTTATTTTTGTCATTATTATTATTTTTTAAATCCTGGCTGCAGTTTCCCCTCTCTTCTCCTCCCAGTCCCCTGCTCCACCTCCCATCTGTTTCACTACCCCATCCACTCCTCCTTCAGTTTTTCTTCAGAAAAGGGAAGGCCTTCCATGCATATCAACCAAACACAGCATATCAAGTTATATCAAGGCTAGGCACCTATCCTCATTTTAAGGCTGGAGGAGGCAACCCAGTAGGAGGAAAAGAGTACCAAAAGCAGGCAAAAGACTCAGAGCCAGCCCCTGCTCCAACTGTTAGGAGTCCCACAAGAAGACCAAGCTACACATCTGTAATATGTGTGCAGAAGTCCTGGTTGTTAGTCCAGTCTCAGTGAGCCCCTATGAGCCAGCTTAGTTGATTCTGTGAGCTTTCTTGTGGTGTCCTTGACCCCGCTGGCTCCTACAATCTCCTCTCTTGTTCCATAGGATTCCCCAAGTTTAATGCTTCTCTCTTTTTAGAGTCTTACAAGTATTTGAATCCAGGACCTATTGAATGCTAGGCAAGCATTTTACTACTGAGTTATAGCCTCAACCCTGAAACAGGGTAGATTTTAAGCCAACTGTTATAATTACTGTAGTATATGTATTATTATATTCTTCATTCATTGTACATAAAACATGGTTAAATAGAGCCTAGAGCTAATTTCTTTATTATTTCTAGACTGGCTACTTTAAGGGACTCATCCCTGGGGAAGACTAATTCTCCATCTCTGGGCAGTCATTAGTTGTTTGTTGTCCTTTGTCTGGGGGTGGGAACCTGAGATTTCCCCCTTCCGCTTTTGCACGTATCCTAGTATTGTCCTGCTTCAGGTCTTGGTTAGGCATCTCTATTGTTAAGGTGTCATGAGTAGAAAAATAAGGGAAAAATGGTACACAATTATGTTTTAATTTTAGAAAGTAAAAATAAAATTTATCAATAAAAATATTAGCCAATTAGAACTGCTTTGGGACTTCATCCCACCCCAGTCAGAAGACCTCAAGAAAGCAAATGAAAATAGATGTTATACATGGAAGCCACACTCAATGTATGCAATACATTGCATGCCTGTCCTATGCAAGTATGAGTGTAAAGGTTTTTTTTTTTTCAAAAGCTAGAAATTAGAGGCTGGAGAAATGGCTCAGCAATTAAGAGTACTGGCTGCTCTTCTAGAGCACCTGGGTTCAATGCCCACCATCCACATGGCAACTCATGACTGTCTATTAACTCCAGTTCCAGAAGACCTGATGTCTTCTTCTGATCTCTGATATACTTACAGGCAAAATACCATAAACATAAAATAAAAAGAATTTTTCTAAGTAGAAATAGAGCTATCATATGACCCAGCTATACTACTTGTATATCTCATATACTACATATAGCCAAGGATATTTTCGTATCCGTTTTTTGCCACTCTGTTTACAGTGGCGTAGAAGTCCAACTATCCTATGTGTCCATTCACTGTTTTATGCTTAAAGAAAAGGTAGTATATGCTCTTAGTAAGAAAGGTTTCAGCTGGAAAGAAAAATGAAAACATGGCATTGACAAGAATAAGGACAAAATTAGAGATCATTATACCAAGTGAAATATGACAGACTCAGAAAGAGAGATACTGCATAATTATCTCAAGTTATACTACCACGATTATAAATTGTGCATGTGGGGAACACATCCAGGTAAAAATGGATCATAGATGGTAAGGGAAATGAAATGCATATCATATAAAGTAGAAGGCAGTGCTGTTTTGGAGAAAGGAGAGGACAGCTAACCATGGAGATTAGGGGAATGAGAGAGGACAGTGAGGAAGCAACCTGAGTTGCTGGGAGCTTGAGACATGGCTCAGCAGTTAAGAGCACTGACTCCTCTTCCAGTCATGAGTTCAAATCCCAGCAAAACACATGGTGGCTCACAACCATCCGTAATGAGATCTGATGCCCTCTTACAGGGTGTCTGAAGACAGCTATAGTGTACTTAAATATAATAAATAAAAACCTTTGGGCTGGATCCTGTGGGGCCAATATATATTTGGGCTGGAGAGATGGTGCAGCCGTTAAAGGCCAGGCTCACAACCAAAAATATAAGAACAAAGTATCGTGATGTATATGCATGAAAATGCCATATGAAACCAGTATCAAGTTTATAACTTCAAAGTTAAGGAAAACACCTTTCATTGCAGCACTAGGGCAGAAGAGGCAAGGGAATCTCTGTGAGTTCAAGGCCAGCCTGGTCTACAAAGTGAGTTCCAGGACAGCCAGGGATACAGAGATGCCTTATCTAGACATAAACAAAAAACAAAAAAGTTAAGGAAAGTAAAATAATTTATTTTAAAAAATAATTTTTTTTTTCTGAAGGGAAAGAGAAGAGCAGCAGATATGGATCTGGGGAGAGGAGAAATGGGGGGGAGGGCTGGGAAGAGTGGATGGAGGGAAGGGTGTGGTCAGGATGTATTACTATTTGAGAGAAAAATAAATAAATAAATTATATATATATATATATATATATATATATATATATATATATATATCCATTAAATTTTAAGTTGAATATTCTCTTTATCATATATCATAGATTATTCAATTACACATAACCATTGTTCCACTTTTTATATGCAACATTATACATTGCATGTTCACTTACAACTGAATAGATAGATATTCATGTTTTGTATATACTTGGCTCTCATTGCCTTTTTAAAATAGAAATTGGTTGAAAATAATTGTAATCTCTGCCTTCAATGAAGCATACAAGTATAATTTACAGCGTGTACTCACATATGAATTTTCATTATTTGTATATCTCAAGTATCAATAACTTAAAATTATTCTTTTTATATGAAGCAATCAAAGAATGGTAGCTAACACATGCAAAATAAAAATTTACAGAAAATGTATTGAATAGTATATTTTTGTAAGTTTTGTGATATTTTGTGATGATTTTAGCCAGTAATTTTTATTTATATATTTGTACACGTTATATATGTGTAGCAATAATAAGGAAAGGACATGAAAAAGATGGAGGGCAGAGACATAGGAGGGGTTAAAGGGAGGGAAGGAAAGAAGGAAGTGATGTAATTATATTTTAATCAATTTCTTTTTGAGACAGGGTTTCTCTGTGTATCCCTGGCTGTCCTGGAACTCACTCTGTAGACCAGGATGGCCTCAAACTCGCAGAGATCCTCCTGTCTCTGCCTCCCAAGTGCTGGAATTAAAAATGTGCGCCACTGTATCTGGCTCAATTTTTCCTTCCTTCCCTTCTCCCTCTTGCTGCGGCCTCACTAGCTCCACCAGACCCCCAGAACCCCCTCCACTCTAGCCCTCGATTTTTTAATGAAAAACATCTAAGGCATTATAATGAGTTTCACTGTGAATAAAATTTAACAGATGAATCTAATTTTCTATTTAAATTTCATACTTCTTTCTTAAAGCAGTATCTCCAAACTGTATAAGCTTCAGGCTTACTTTCCCAGAGTCTACTGAAGTATGATGTTTGAGTGGTATGTATAGAGAGGTAGTGTACAACTTTCTCTTCTATGCTTTTAACTTGCAGGGTCTTTGTGAGAATCTATTTTACATGTATATTCATGTAGACATGTTATGTGAATGTGTTCATGTTGTGTGTATGTGTGTGTATGTGTGTGTTATGCATATGAATGCAGGAGTGCAACATAAAGTATTGAGAGAAATGCAGTCTCCATGTATAAGACAAAATGAATGGGTTTTGCTGTGTTTCAGCCTTAGTATCAGGAAATATAAAACATGACTTAGAATGAAGTTATTTAATCAACACATCCAACATATAAACAATAAATTATATTTGTAGCTAGTTTGCCAGTCATTGGCAGCACATCTTTATCACAGAATAGTCCAAACTTTAATAAGACTTATAGGGTTTCCATCATTTCAGATCCTTGGAAAGATTCATTTTTTTTTCACAGATGTTTTAGACTGACTTTAGCTCATTATGTATATTCTGCTCATCTTTTGACTTTTCTTCTCATATATCCCAGGCTGCCTTTGAACCTGCTATATAGCTAAAGATGGCCTTGAACTTCTGATCTTCTTGTCTCTACTCCTAGTGATAGCATTATGGGCATGGCCACCCTAGCTTTTTTTTTTTTTTTTCTTTTTTTGGTAATTGATGTTAGTTTTATTATTGTTTAACATGTTGATGGGTATCAAACACAGAGCTCTATACATGTTAGGGAAGTACTTTACCGACTTACCTAGATCCCCAGACCCAGTTTTAGTATTTTAGTATATTTAATGTTTTACTGGTGTCTATTTATTGTACACAGCATTGAATTGCATAAAGTCATTTTCTGTTGAATGTTTCTGTATGGTTTTGTGGTGCGTGCACATGAGGATAATGATGAGTACCTATGTATGCAAGATGGAAAGCCAGAGGAAGACATTGGTATCTTCTTTATTTTTTTAAGACAGGGCCTCTCACTGAACCAGTAACACACAGTTTTATCAAAAGTGGCTAGCCAACAAACTCTTGAGACCTACTTGTTTCTTCCCCTCAATGTTGGTGTTACAGGTGGGATAGGCATGCCTGAATTTTTGCTGAGTGTTAGAACTCAGTTACTCATGTTTCCAGAGAAAGTGTTCTTACACACTCCACACGTGCTCAGCTTCATGAGGACATTTTCATACAACTATAGAACACACTTGTTTAAACAATATTGTTGTTAATTCTTTGAGAATTTCATGCAATGTATTTAGAATGTATTCACATTCCTTCCCCCAACTTCTCCCGTGACTACTCTCCACTATCTCTTCCCATGGAATTTTGAGTGTTCCTCTTCCTCCTCTTTATCATCTTCCTCCTCTTCCTCCTTCTTCATCTTTTCCCATCAAATCCAGTTTGTGTTGCCTAGCTAGTCTTGGGAGTAGAGTCTGCACTGGTATGCAGTCACACAATAGGGGTCACATCATTAAAGAAAACTGACCCTCCCTCTCCTCAGCTAGAGGTTGGATTTTAGACTGGCCTTTCCATCTTTGTCCTGAGATTTTGTCTAGCTGGAGCTTGGTTAGGCTGTCACAAGTGCTGTGAGTTCATATATATAATCGCTCTGTTGTGTCTGGAAAATACTGTTTTCTTTCTCTGGCTCTCACACTGATTCCATCCATCTCTTCCAGAAAAATGCCTGAGCTTTGTGTGTGTGTGTGTGTGTGTGTGTGTGTGAGAGAGAGAGGGGGGGAGGGAGAGAGAGAGAAGAAGGAGGAGGAGGAGGAGGAGGAAGAGGAGGAGGAGGAAGAGGAGGAGGAGGAGGAGGAGGAGGAGGAGGAGGATGTCATCCCCATTTAGGGCTCACCACCACATAGTCCGTTATTCTCTGCACATTGACCAGTTAGGAGTCTCAATGTATTAACTGATATCTACTATAAAGAGAAACTTCTATGATGAAGGTTGAAAAAAGCCCCAATCTATGGATATAGCTAAATAAATAGTGCATCCATTTAGCAGAAAAATAGTATTAGGTTCTTCCCTAGGGCCAATGACCTATCTAGATATAGAATTGTGGCCCCTTTAAATAGTGTCAGGTATAGATTCCATCTCATAGAGCAGGTCTTAGATCCAATCAGAAAGTGGTTGGTTACCCTCATAAATATTTGTGCCCCCATTACACCAGAGGGCATATCTGGTCAAATCAGTCCTTTTAGCTTGCAGTATTCACAGATGAGTGGTACTGTGGATTATTTTTCTCTCCTAGCAGTATACATAGCAACTTCCAGTGCCATAAAAGCTAACCAGTAGAAATGAAGGTTCCAGGTAAGTACCAACTTGATTTCTCCATGTTCTGTGACTCAAGTATGTGATGTTTACAATAGTCGGGTCTTAATGATCAAATTCTGGAGGGTAGGCAAGAGTACTGGCAACAGTTCATTCATTCTGGAGTAGTCTATGTGACACTCCATTGGCCAACAACTTAAAAGAAGATAACCTATTCCTGGTATTAGGAGTTTTGTTTGTTAACCTGAGATGTCTAGTTGGGGTATTGTACTTCTGTTGTAGGGTAGCTCCATAAAGCTTTATATATGTGTAATATATTTATATAATGATGCTTCTATAGTTAATAGACTTCTTTATGGCTTTTTCACAAGTGTTAGTTATCCCTCCTCATATCTTCTCCTCTGTCCTCCCTTCCCATGTTCTACTCCAATTTAACACTTCATGTTCCATTATACACCTTTAACCTTTTATACCATTATGTTCTATCTTTTTTCTCTTGAAAGCCCTCCTTCTAATGGATCCTTGCTAAATTCCTGGCCTCTGTGGGTATTCCAAAAGGACCACACCTATTTAAAGATTCAAAGCTAATGTCCAGAAATGAAAAGAAATGTTATGTTTATCCTTCTGTGTCTGGGTTTCCTCATTCAAAATGATTATTTTCAGCTCCATTCATTTACCTGATGATTTCATTTTTTTAACAGCTGAATAATATTCCATTGTGTACCACATTTTCATTATCAAGTCATCAATTGATGGATGTCGTGGCTGTTTCCATATCCTGGCTATTGTGAGTAAAGCAGCGATGAATATAGACGAATGGGTATCTCTGCAATCAGATACAGCCTTTGGGTATATGCCCAAGAGTGGTATAGCTGGATCGTTTGGTAGATCTATTTTCAATTTTTTGAGAAACTTTTACACTGATATCTGTAGTGTTTGCACCAATTTGCACTCACAAGCAGTGCATAGTTTGTTTCCTTTTCCCCACACCCACACGGAGACATGTTGTCATTTGTTTATTTGACAATGTACTTTTTATGAATGTGTACATATTTGTGTCCTTGTATACATACATACATACATACATACACACACACACACACACACACACACACACATTTTTGCACACGTGTGAGTCTGTGTGCATGTGAAGGCCATAGTACAATCTTAGGAGTAATTATCAAGATTGTCATCCACCACATTTGAAACAGGGTTTCTCCTTAGCCTTAAACCTCACAAATTAACTAGAATGGATGGCTACAAAGGCTCAGAATTCTCCTGCCTCTGCCTCTCCAGCACTAGGACATTACGAGTACATACCTCCATCCTCAAGGTTTTTACATGGATTCTGGAGATCAAACTCAAATTCTCATGTTTGCAAAGTGGGTACTGTATAGATGGAGCCATCCCCAGCTCATACATATTCTTTAACCATGTCCCTATTTCCACGGTTGTGCCCATTTCTGTCACTTCCTACTTCTATTAGTCCCTTTCATTCATCTACAGTTTTGCTTCTAATTCCATGCCATATGCTCATATAATATTTCATATTTCTAGACAAAAATATGGATCCAAAAAATAATTTTAAAATTGACATTTGTCTTCCTGAGTCTGAGTAAACTCACTTAATATGATAATTTCTACTTGCATCCACTTTCTTGTAAATGACATGATCTTACCATGAAGAAGAACAAAATTTTATTTTAAAATGTCATCAGTGTAAATATTTTACAATTTATCCCAAAATACATGAATTGTGATTGTTGATTCATTTATTTTAGCTTTGTTAGCTTTCTAAGATTCTATATACTTTTTTTTAGACACAGGGTTTCTCTGTGTAGCCCTGGCTATACTAGAACTTGCCCTGTAGACCAGTCTGGCCTCAAACTCAGAAATCAACCTGCCTCTGTCTCCAGAGTGTGGGGATTAAATCATTTGCCACCACTGTAACTGCTCAGATTCTATATAATTTTGTACAAGACAGTGTTATAGAAAAGCTCATTACTTTGTACATTTAATATATAATATTTAAAAATTCCAAAAAGTCATTCAAGCCTCAAGGTAATTTATCCATTTCTTCTCATTTTCAATTTAATGTGTCTTATATATAGTTACCTATAACATTACATGATTTTTTTCTTAGATACCAATTTACTAATGCCACATTGTAAATGATACTTAGATAAATATACAGCAATATTTCATGTTCTCATTGAACACAGATTGCTTACGTTTAGCTGATACAACTCATCTTGAGTTGACTCCCAGAATGGTTAATGATGCCCATGGGTAGATGCAGGACTAGAGCCTTTCAAAGCTTTATTTCTTGTATCAGCAGTTCTAAAAAACACTTTATGAGCCAGGCAGTGGTGGCACACTCCTTTAATCCCAGCACTTGGGAGGCAGAGGCAGGTGGATTTCTGAGTTCGAGGCCAGCCTGGTCTACAGAGTGAGTTCCAGGACAGCCAGGGCTATACAGAGAAACCCTGTCTCGACAAAAAGAAAAAAGAAAAACACTTTATGCCTTATGAGCCAGTCATTAATTCACTAGTATCTGATGAAGCTTTGATGAAGAGGAGCCCATTAAGACTTGGCTGAACTCCTGATTCAAGTTAAGTAGGATAATAAATAAGCATTGCTTGAAGCTATTATGATTATTATGTAACTACAGATACTTAGCATAAGGATAGATTACTTCACAGGAGTTAGGTATCCTCAGGTCATTTTAATCACTTTTTTTTCAAATCCACAAATTAAAAATGACAATGTATACAGCATGATGTTTTGAAACATGCATATACATTGTACACATATATAGTAAAATGACTAGCTCTCAGTAATTATTTATTACCTCTCCCCAGGTTTATCACTTCTGTAACAGGAACCCTTAACATCCACTGTGTTGGTATTTTCAAAAAATTGTGTTGTTAATTATAGCCACTGTATAGCACAATTGATTCCTTGAACTTACTCACCATCATTAGATACTGAAATTTCATATCTCTTGACCAATATCACCTAATCATTCAGCATAATCTCTTCATAACCACTCTTCTATTCCCAACTTCTATTCTAGGTTCTACGTTTGAGTAACATTACATGGTATTTATCTTTCTGTGCTTGGCTTATTTTCTTTATCCATTCATCCACTGGGTGTTTAAATTGCTTTTACATATGTTGTATTATGAATAAGTCATCTACTTTCCCTATTACGTTCTTCCCCATCATATAAATTATGGACCAGTACATACAGAACTTAGGTATTATTAAAAAATTGTCTTCAGTTCATTCACATTTAATTTTCTTTGAGGCTATCCCCCTTCAAACAGATAATTATTCATCAACATCTAAGGCTATGGGAATAGCTTTTATGAAAGATTGGCCAATCTCTGTATATCCTAGGACTTCTGACAATGATGTGATCCAATCCCCACACAGGTTCTCACAGTTTTGACAATGGTGCAGTTGCAAGCACAAATTTTGCTGCTTCAACTGAACCTTCTCACCAATTTTTCATGCTTTTAGAATCATTATTTTTGAGTTTAATCTATCCTTTTGGAAGCTTTTAATTGCTTCCTCAAACATTCTTTCTTCCCTACTTGAAAGAGGGGAAAGCCTAGTCTTACCACTTCTTCCTGTGCTGTAGCCAACAGCTAGGCTCCAACACAGGACCTAAAAATAAATATGTCATTTACTACACAAAACTGAGACAGGATCTCATCTATCTCAGGCTGGCCTTAAACTTGCTATATAGCTGAGGATAACCTTGAACTCCTGACCCTCCACTGCCTCCACTCCTTCTGAGTGCCTAGGTAACACTATTTCCCATTTACGGTTTATATGGTGTTTCCATTTGAACCAAGGTCTCCATATAATTAATGCTAGGCAAACACTCTTCCAATTTAGGCCCATTTCTAGACCTCCAAATTTAAAATAGTTCTAAACTTTCAGTCACCGGCAGATAAAGGTAATGTACAGGCATAGCCTGCACAGCTTTTTCTCGTTAAAAATCATTTCTTCTTTGACAATTTAATATACACATGCAATGTATCTTGATGATATCCACTCCATCCCTCCTAGTACCCTCCTACACACAGCTCCCCACTACTGCAAACTTAAAAACAACAACAATATAAGCTCCTGGTCCCCTTCTTGAGCAAGTGAGAGATAGCACCCATACATTGTCACTTTAATTCACAGCGAACACCGATGCAGCCAGTCCAGTAAGTACATTTTGACCAGTACTGATGTACTTTAGAACTTAGGCACTAATTAGGTCAAGAGTTATAAAGTTTCGATACCATCCTGTGACAGTTATTTGCTATAATAAGGCTTCAGGGATGTACTTATAGTTCTTATCAAAAGAGGTGCTCAATTCAATATGTTCCTGGTTCACTTTGTGAAAGCAACAGAAGAATCCTAGTCTTTAAGGATCTCCATAATACCTCACTTAGCCCCATAACTTTACTGCGTCTCATAGACAGTGAGCAATCTATACTCGGATGGACTGCATTTACTTTATAAAAGAAACAAGTATTAGAAAGAAGTTACAGCTGCAGAAGAAAATTATTTTATCTTCTGAATAGTGTGAGATCTTTCTTAAGACAAATTTATGTGTGCTATTGAGACTGGTGAAGCAGGGGATGTCAGGGACTTGTGCCTTTATGGATGTAACTGTCTATGAAGAGAACAATCATCAGAACTAAAAATGTCAAAACGGCTACCAGGTGAGTTATTAATCAACAAATCTGAAAGTGTTTACACTAGGCTATTAGGACATTTGACCTTACCTATGGTCTTTACCTCTACAACCAAGCAGTGGCCACAGGGATGCTTATCCACTTTTGTGTGTCTTATTAATGCCAGAAGGAGCAGTGCTTGCCAAACTCACTGAGAGTTCTAACTGTTCACTATGACTTCTCTGCCACCTTCCTGAATTGGTCCAGGAGCCTGATTTAGTTTTGCATCTCTTGGGACTTTTTCAGAGATAAATAACCTTTCTGAGAAACATTTTGCAAAAGCATACATTAAGGTTTGATATCAAGTGTTCCCCTAAAGACTTGGTCCCTAACCTATTGGTGAAGATTCTAGAAACTTCAATAGGTAGGTAAGTAGGTGGCAGTATAGCAATGGGAGAGCACCCTGGAAGAGAAACCTTGTCTCTGGGCCTCTTGTCTTTTTGCTCCCTGTTTGTAATGAAGTATAGTCTTGCCTGTGATGCCTGTTACAGCCACTACAGGCCCACAATACCCTATGCCTTTGAAGAGAAGCAGTGGTGGACAGATATAATCAATATACATTGGATAAGAGTATCGCATGTTCAAAGAATAAAAATTAATGTATTATTATGCAGACAAATAAGCATGGTTCAACCACAGTTGGTTTTCAAATTATGTTACTTTCTCACCAAAGAAAACCCAGGAAGAAGACAACCTTGTGAAAAAAAAAAATCCAGGTAATTTTAAAAAGTTTCTTTCTTTTACAATAAATTTATGCCTTTTATTGTACCTTCCTAATTCCTGACACACTTTTGAGGAGTATTTCCTATTGTGATTCCAAAACTCTTGCTTTCTTTTGTTATGAAGAACTATTTTCAATCTGTGTTTTTCACAGAAACTAATTTGTGTTTCTTTGAACATGACAATGGTTTTCTTACCCTAAGACCTATTATTTAAGTGTACAGAAATCTGCATTCTAAATTTCCAAGCTGATGTATTTTTTTACTTTTAATTTTTTCATGGCACTAATAGCTGCAACTGTACACTCTGTGATGTTAGTTTTGAGTATCAATTTGACAGTATCTGGAACCGACTAAGAGACAAGCGTCCGGGTATGCTTGTGAGGGATTACTGTGATTTAGATTAATAGAGATGAGAAAACCCACCCTAATGGTGCATGGCACCATTCCTGGAGCCTGTGTCCTGAGCTGCACAAGAAGGAAAAAGGCAGCTACACACCAAAGTTCATCATTCTCTGCTTCCTGACTGTAGACGTAATGTGTTGACGAGCTCCTGCCACCAGCTTTCCTGCCATAGGGGATTGTCCCCTCAAAGGTTGCCAAAATAAATTCTTTTTCCCAAGAGTTGTTAGCATCAGGGTGTTTTAATACAAGAAGAAAAGTAACTAAGCCACCCTCATTTACTGGTGATTTCTTTGTGTTTATTTTCTCAATAAACTGCAAAATTTTATACCATTCCTCCCAGAATCATGTTTGCTCCTGACTCTGTCAATCCTACTAGAAGCAGACTAATGCTCAGGCCGCTGCCAGTTTGCTTGGCAGTTTCCTCCAGCAGATAAACTAGGCTGTCAGCTTTAAATTCAGCTTCCCACAAAATCTCAGAAATGGACAAGGTACCTCCATATTAGTGGCCACAGTGTAAAAGGAGTGGCCTGCAGAACAATTTCTGTCAGAGAGCTCATCATTTCCCAAAATCTCATCAGCCTGCTGTCATCAGTCAGCATTCTTATCCTCTGAACGTCACCTGTTACCCCTGAAGCTCCACTTGCAGCCTTCTCGGCTTTCTTGAGTTTGCTTGGTCAACGCTGCCCAAACTCTTCCTGCAAACCAATTACTCATGCTCTTCCACAATGTTCCAGGTCTAGCAAAAACTATCTTTTTTTTTTTTTGGCAGAAATAAAATATACTTTCAACTTACAAATATTTTTTATCAAGTTTATTCTTTAATAATTATACAAATATAAATACTCCATGCTGAACACTCTCACAATCTAGTCTCTTCCCAGTTTTTTATGATTCCATCCATGCAAGTTTATAATTCACTCATTTGGTTAAAATCTCCCATCATCTTGTAAGCCAAAGAATATGGGTCTGTCTTTTTCATTTGTGGAAATGTGTTTTTGTCTATTTTTGAGATTCTACTTTAATCACAACACTTTCTCCCTTCCCTTTTTCCCCTCCAAACCCTCCCATTTATCCCTCCCAAGGCCCTCCAAATTCACTCACCTTTGGTACACTATATTGACAAACACAAATTTTGCTGCTTCAGCTAAAGCTTCTCACCAATTTTTCATGCCCAGTTTACATGGTATTAAAGATTGGGTGTCAGTAGGTACTCACCAGGCTAGACTGGAAGAGAAAGTCTGGGTATGAAACGGGGTGTTGTAGGCAGCACTAAGGGTCCTGTGGGCTACAGCACAGGAGAAAGTGGTAAGACTAGGCCAGGGCTCTGGATTCAGGACCCTGCAGAAGCCTAGAGCTCACTACAGAAAGGCACAAATAGCTAGACTAGGTTAAATAACTAACAGATCAGAGAAGAAAATGAGGAGGAAAAGTAGAAAATACTGATATGAACGAACATATGCTATACTAACCCCAAAGAAAGTGTGCTAAGGGGAAATTTATACTTATAAATGCATGCCTTGCCGGGCAGTGGTGGTGCACGCCTTTAATCCCAGCACTTGGGAGGCAGAGGCAGGCAGATTTCTGTGTTTGAGGCCAGCCTGGTCTACAGAGTGAGTTCCAGGACAGCCAAGGCTATATAGAGAAACCCTGTCTTGGAAAAACCAAAATAAATAAATAAATAAATAAATAAATAAATAAATAAATAAATAAATGCCTTAAAGAAAGAGAAGACAATCAAGACAAGATGCTTTATTAAAAGTAAAAGTAAACTAAGGGGGAAATCAGTTTGCTGGGAAAATAACTGCTATGAGAAAAAAAAATAAAGATTAGACTAGATAGTTAAAAAGAAAAGTAGAAAAACAGCAAAGTAAAAACTGAAAACAACAGTTAGTTGGAAAATATTAACAGTGTTTAATAAACAAGGTTTTCTTTTTAAAAAATGGTTTGGGGTTATCTTTTTTTAGATTTATTTGTTTTATGTATATGAGTGCACTGTTGCTGACACACCAGATCCCATTACAGATGATTATGAGTCAACATGTGGTTGCTGGGACTAGAACTCAGGACCTCTGGAAGAGCAGCCAATGCTATTACTCATGAAGTCATCTCTCCAGCCCATAAACAAGGTTTTCTAAGAATTAGAAAAAAATGTAAGTTTTAAGATAATCAGAAAGTAGACACCGGAGAAGCAGATAATCCAGCCAATACACACGTGAATGAACTCAACAGACCCTTAGAAGAAGTGTAAATGGCCAGTAAGTGTATGGAAAAGTATTAATTGTATTTAGCCATCAGGGAAATGCAAATGAAAAATTACATTAAGATTGTCTGTCACCCCAGTCAGAAATCAAGTGACAAAACCTTTTGGTGAGGAGGTGGAGATGCTTCAGCGATTAAGAGTACGTGCTGCTCTTCATGAAGACCTAGGCTTGCTTCTCAGCATCCACATCAGGCAGATGGTAGAACAGTTCTGAATTCTCCTCAACAAATTACAGTGGTGAGTTCAGGGGACCTTAGTTGTAACTCTCCACCTTGCCCAAGGGTTGCCTGAAGGTCTGATCATTATTTTACCTAACCTGATCGTGGGTGGAAAGATGCAGTAGACACTGCTTGGCCCAGCAACAAACAAATAGTTCTTTAAAGACGAATGGGGCTGCAGATTATAGATAAAGGTAAAATGATATGTAGAGTGTAGAATAAAAATCTGGGAGAGTTAAGATGTTTAAAAGAACATGTACACACACATATACTGTGTGGGATATGTATGTTTGCCATTTTTATTGAAAAAGTTTCTTTCACACAATATATTTTGATTATGCCTTTCCCCTTCACATATTCCTCACAAATCCTCCTTACCTCCCTACAAAAAAAAAATCAGAAACCAAAATATACAAACAAAAAAACCCAATAAAACAAACAAAAATGTTCAAACAAAGCATTATAAAATAAAAAGTCTGCAAAATGAATATTAAGTTCATTTTTTGTTGACCATCTACTGCTGAGCATGGAACCTACCCTGAAGTGTGGGTCATATACCCGGTGAGACTCCACTGAAATAGATGTGTGTGTGTGTGTGTGTGTGTGTGTGTGTTTCATAAAGCCACACAAAAAACTAGTGAGAGATGCATGTTCAGTAAAAACTAATCATTTCAAACTTTCTCCACAGTCAGATGAAAGAACACAGAGTATGACTAAGTAACTATTGACGGACCATTTTGACACAGGACCAATCTAAAAAAGCCTGAGAGAAATAGTTGATCTCTTAAATGCTCGATTTTCATGCATTTAGGACCCCATAGAGTGTGTAACACAACAGTAAAATAAGTATCACATTCATAGAAAGAAAATGAAGTTATCATTAAACTATCCAAGAAGAAACATAGGCAGAGGAGTATCTAGTCAAATTCTTCTAAAATTCACACACACACACACACATATATATATATATATAAAGAGGCAAAGCCTTAATGCTGAAAACATTTTACAAAACTCAGTGCATTTTCCGAATAAAAAGTCAGGGAGAAACTATTACTACTGTTTAGCATAGTAAAAGTCATATATGAAAATATCGCAGATAATGTAATACCCATCAGTTAAAGGTTACAAGCTTCATTTGAAAGGTCAGAACCAAGCAGGGATGCCTACATTCACCACATATATTTAGCATAATACTGGAAATTAAGACGAATTAGGAAACAGACATCGTGAACTAGTATTCAAATTAAAAACTAAAATAAACTTTATGTTTATAGAAGACACGACTTTATGTGTATAAAATCCTAAAGACTCCACAAAATACATGTTAAAACCACAAAGTAACAGGCAAAATATCTGCCCACAAAAGCCAGTTGCAGTTGTATTCCCATTGCTAACATCCTGAAAAGACAAATCACCATTTGTTTAGAGTATGGTAGTGCATGCCCATAATTACACTCCTGGGAAGCTGAAGCATAAAAATCAAGACTGTGGGATAAGCCAGAGCTACACAGTGACTTCTAGGCTATAAACACCTACAATAAAATAATCTAAAAAAGAATTTTTACAAAAGCAATGTACACTGAGGAAAGCAAACAAACTGTGGCTAAAACCAATTAAAAACCAAAGCAAATGAGAAAGCAGCATTATATTTTCATGGATTGGGAGATCTCTGTATTACCCAAAGCAAATTATATATTCATGGAATTACCACCATGATTCTAATAACATTTTAAAATATTCATCCAAAAATTTATATGCATTCACAAGGGATCTTGAAATAATAAATGAGACAAGAATGGGAAGAAACACATTTCTTGATTTAAATATACAGCATGAAAACGAAAATAGTCACAAGAGTAGATGAAAGAATACTATTGTCAAAATTGTCAGATTCCAGCCCTGATCCCCTCATCGAAACACCAATATGATGGATATCCATGGACAAACATATGAGGAATCTAGAATCTAAATAAAACCTTACAGAACTACATAGAACCAAAAAGCTGAGTAAGCATATTGAAAAAGTGTAAGCTATAGGGTAGGAGAAATGGCTCAGCAGTTAATTGTACTGGCTACTCTTGCAAAGGATGCATATTTGATCCCCCCAACCCACGTGGCAGCTCACAATTATCCATGACTCCAGTCCCAGAAGATGTGGCTCCCTTTTCTGGTCTCTGCAAAATCAGACATGAAAATGGTGTGCATACACACACTCAGGCAAAACAGCCAAACACATAAAACAAAATAACAAAAAAAATTTAAAAAGAAAGACTAATACTGGGACTTTTGTTAGACAGTTTATGGCTCTTGTAAGATTATTGTCAATCTAAGTGGCATAACTTCATTAAAAATATGTATCCATATAGGTATATATAATATGTGTATGTATATTATATGTACTTTTAGGTAAATAAAAAGTAATGGGATTCCTTATGGCTTTTTCATACACCCTTAGTGTTATTTTTCACTCCTCCTTTTGTATTAGTCTCTCCTCTTCCCCAGTTACCTTCTGTCATTTTTATCATTTCTCACTTCACAGCACTTGTACCCTGCGCTAGTATAGTCAGTCACTTTGTATCTTTCTAGTTTCTGTGGTTAGGACTGTAAGTTTATGGCCTGTACACAGGGTGAGTTTCAGGACATTTTTAAAAAAATTTAAATGTGTTTTTACTAAGTCTTTCAGAATTTTGCACGATGTATTGGGTAATATTCACCCTTCTTCCTCCAACTCTTCCAAGATCCATCCACCTTTCTCTTCTCACCAAACTTCATGTCCTTTTTATTCATATCAAGGCCAAATTGTACAGGCCAAATATTCTTGGATATGTGATATTCCACTGGAGTGTTTGGTCCAAAAAACCCTATCATTTTGCAGCAGCTAAAAATTGCTAATAGATCTTTTGCTAAGGGTCTAAACTTCATGTCCAACTCCCTTCTTTATGCTGTAATAATTGAATACATATACATATACGTGTGTGTGTGTGTGTGTGTGTGTGTGTGTGTGTGTGTGTGTGTGCATGGGAAACTTCCATTTTACTTGTTGGTCAGAGAAACGCGAGAGATTCCCCCAGACAATATAGGTTACTGTAATTGTCCTTGGCTACCTCTCAAAACTTGAAGGTAAAACCCAATTGCTGAAGATATCATAGATTTTATACAGGACTTGGAGAAATAGAACTGTAACTGACATAGAATCCTGTCCCTGAGGAGTGGCTTTCAGCATATTTGAAGGTGCTATGCAAACTCCCAAGGGAAAAATCAAGTGGTAGTCTTAAACAGCTGTGATGCCAAGAATGACAATAGCAAGATATTACCACTTGTACAATATATCTTGTACACTTATATCTTGGTGGTAACCAACTTCTATCAAGTTTGTTTAAGGCCCACTCAGCAAGAGGGAAATCATGCCTCCTACTAGAAACCCATGGCTGGTGCAGTCATGCACTCTAGAGGTGAACCAACCATTGTCACTTTCATAAACCAGTAGAATTTCTAATGCATTCTAAATATTTATCCTTATCCCACAGATAAATGTAGTTCTCATCCTTCATCACAAAAGCATATTTTTACAGCAAATAGAGACTACTACAGAGATACACAACTGGCCTAACCACAGAGCAACTGATCATGAAGTGCCCAGCACCAACTGACGCATCTATAGCACAACACCTACAGCTAAGAATGTCACTAAAGAAGAGTTAAATACATTATAAGAGCCAGAGGACCAAGGCATCTGCTGTGGAACAGTGTCTTCCAGACATGATACAGAAGCTACACAGATGGAATCTCAACAATGTGGTTGTATAAACAAGACCTGAGCAAGAACAATACCAGCTAAAACACCAACAATGAAAGAAATCTTACAAAGCCCCAAGCCTAGATGAAGAGCTGCAGTCAAGTAATGACTAAGAAGAGGGGGAGGGCCAGTTTTCTCTAGGGACAGGCACCTGATAAGCTATCAAATGAGCAACAGTAAACAGACTTAGGAAGTTGTATTTACACACACACACACACACACACACGGAGAAGTTATAAATTTGAGAGTGATGGGGGACACAGGAGGAGTTGGGGGCTGGCAATGAGTGGAAAGGATGTAAACACAGTACTCATGTATAAAAATCTCAAATAAAATAAAACTTTAAAATAAAATTTCAAATTAAAAATGTAGAAATAAAAGGGGACATGTTATAACCAATACTATAGAAATAAAGCAGGTTATAGTGTACTGTTATACACCAAAACACTGGCATGAAAGACACACATAGTTAAAACAATGTCGCACTCCCAAACTTGAGCAAACAAGACACAGAAAACCTGAATACATTAAAACAAACTATGAGACTGAATCAGTAATAAAAAAAAAAAAACAACTCCTCAGATCCCAGGATCAGATGACTTCACAGATAGATAATGCAGTTGCCTAAACAAGCCTGAACAATGACAACACCACTTGCTATGTCAACATAGATGAAGAAAGTATCACAAGACCCCATCCTTCTTCACTAGAGAGAAGCCCCATATTAGGTTATTAAGTCCCAAGTGGTCAGTCTGAAACTCATATGCACAGGAGCAACACTAAAGTGAGTATGCACGCGCACGTGCGCGTGTGTGTGTTTATGTGTGTGTTTATGTGTGTGTGTGTGTGTGTGTGTGTGTGTGTGTGTGTGTGTGTAAAACAATCATAATTATAGAAGACGAGGTCATGAATTTGAAAGCAAGTATGAGAATGCAGGAAGAGTTTTAAGTGGGAGAGATAGGGGTGGGAGTGATGGAAATATAGTACTCCTATATGAGATTCTCAAAATGAAAATGAAAATGAAAAAAAAATAGGAATAAGAGTAAAAATGGACTGTGGGGCAGGGTGAATCAATAGAGACAAACTTAGTAAGGTAAAAGGAATTTGAAAGGAGGAATGGGGTTAGGGGTAACTTGGAAAGGGGAGGGAGGTCAACACAGAGGAACAATGAGAGAGAAGGGCAAAATAGCAGTAAGGATATCTGAAGAAGTCATAAAGATTCATAGTACTATCTATTTACCTAAAAATATATCTACCACATAGAAGTCTATGTGTATACATATATTCGTATCTACAGACTTCAAATGAAAAGTTTCCCCTAGTGTTTATAAAAAAACACCAGGCATGAGAAGCTCCCTTATGAGTTGTTGGTCAAGGCAGTCCAAGAGACTCTACCAAACATTACAGACTGTTGTTATTGCCCTTGGTTGACCCCTAGAAGTGGAAGGTAAGTTTCTATTGCTGAAGACACCATGTACTTCTGGATCAGAGCCTAGAGGCTCCTGAGCTGAACCTAACCTGAAAGTCTCTTCCCTGAGGGCTAGCTTTCATGAAACCTGATGATCCCATGTGAGATTCCAAGAGAGAAAAGTGATCAATAGTCCCAGATATAACAGTGTCTGAGTTAGGTTACTACTACTGCTGTGGTGAAACACTATGACCAAAAATAACTTGGGGAGGAATGTGTTTGTTTGGCTTACATATCCTGAGTCACTGTCCACTGAAGGGAAGCCAAGACTGGAATTCAAACCAGGAAGAAACCTGCACGCAGGAGCTGATGCAGAGACCATGGAGGATCACTGCCTACTGGCTTGCTCTCATGACATGCTTAGCTTGCTTTCTCAAGAACTGCCAGCCCAGGGTGACACTACCCACACTGAACTACACCCTCAAACATTAATTAAGAAAATGCTCTGAAGGACTGCATACAACCTAACCTTATGGAGGCATTTTTCAAAATTGAGGTTCCCTCTTCTCAGATGACTCTAGCTTGTGAGAAGTATACATACACTTATGAATTGTCACAATGACCAGCATGGCATGCTAACTCCAAGGGTGCAATAGTGACACTCCATATGTTGGCAATAACAAACAGTTCTCTAATTGGACCTAAGTACAATTCAGCATGAAGGAAATCGTACTTGGTACAGGAAACCTAGCCAAGTACCAGGGTCAAGTGAGGTGACGAATCATAGAGAAGTACCTACAACTGGCCCTTTTCTAAACTGCATTATATATGCTTATTCTTGTGTTCACAGATAAGTGTAGTTCGAAACTTCTTGGGGGCTAGAGAGATGGATGGCTCAGTGGTTAAGAATACCGCTGCTCTTCCAGAGGTCCTGAGTTCAATTCCCAGCAACCACATAGTGGCTCACAACCATCTGTAATGGAATCTGATGCTCTCTTCTGGTGTGTCTGAAGACAGCTATTGTGTACTTATAATAAATAAATAAATAAATATTTAAAAAAAAGAAATTTCTTTTTGTAATAGACAGAGACCATGACAGAACACTGCAAATGACCAAAGGGCAGAGAAGAAGTGATCTTGTCTTGCCCAATTCCAGTGAATACATCTACAACATAACTCCAATACCTAAGGCTCAAGAAACCTTGCAGAAGAGGGGACACAGAAATTGTAAGAGCCAGAGGAACAGATTGTCTTCTGCTTTGAGAATATGTCTCCTAGAAATGGCAGGGAAGCTATACATGAAGTCTTAGCAACAGGAATGAGGAGGGCACTAATAGATATGGTAACACGGAAAGAGGAAATTTCATGGGACCCAACCCAAAATAAAGAACTACAGGGAACAAAGGAATGCTAAGAGTGGAAGAAAGAGTCTTCCTCAGGGAAGATTCCACCAACTGATTATGCAATACCAAATGGTAACCCCTGAAATCAGAACTATACCAGTAACATTATGCAGATTGGGAATATAATTACATTTATATAATTATACTTATAATTAAGTAATTAGATAATTATAGTATGGTGTAATTATATATTAATTTCAAAAAATAAAATTAGGTAGGAAAGGAGGCGCATAACCAATACCAATAAATAAAGTTCATAACACACTGCTATGATGAGTAAGATAGCAAATATTGACATGAAATAAACTAATAATTAAATCAACACATGTTAACAAACTTTAATGAGAAACAGAAAACCTGATTATATTAAAAACAAATTATGAGAATGATTCAGTGATCAAAAACCTCCTCAAATCGCAGAATCAGATAGCTTCATAGAAAATATAGTTGCCTAGACAAAATGTGAAAAAAGGCTCTAGGTGACATGCTAACATGGATGAGGGAAATATCATATGGCCCACCCTAGAAGAGCAGCCTTAGGAAACTAATGTTTGCTAAGAAAGGGAAAATCATTCTTCTCTAAGGAAGCCTAAAATACATATAATTAGGAACAACACTAAAGGGTCTAGGCAGGATATATATATATATATATATATATATATATATATATATATATGTAAAAATATAAAAATATGATATACATAACATATAAATATATATTTATACATACCTGTCATATATATATATATATATATATATATATATATATATATATACACACATATACTTGCACATACATAACTTGCTATGTAGATCAGGCTAACCTGATAGTCTCTCTGCTTCTTTTATGCCATATTTATTAATATATTTTTTAATATATTAATCGATATGCATATATATTATTTATTATATATTATAGTATATGTTGTAAAATTAATTATATATAATTATACATTTATTATATAGTATATAGTATATTTAAAGTAATATATTATATAATTTATATTAATATATAATATTGTGTGTTATATGTTACACAAATATATATTTATACAGAAATATAGAATACATATTTATGTACAATATATAATGTATTATTATTATTTGATATTATTTATAAGTATATTATGTAAATATAATAGTATATGTTATATACAATGAATAATATATAACATATTATTTGATGTTATTTATAAATATATTATAAATATAGTATATAAATATATACAATGTATAATAGAATATATGATAAAATTATATATACTATTATATTATGTTACTATAATAGTGTATATTATTACATATAACATGTATATTATATTTCTATATTTCTATATAGATATAAATATTTCTATATATAGAGATACAAATAAATATATATTTCTAAATACATAATATAGATTTATACATAATTATAACTATATATTATATATGTAGAAATTTATTTCTATTATTATAATATAATTTATTTTAGATTATATTATATAAATTAATAATATGATTTAATTTAATTATGTATTATTATACATTACATATTATTATATAATATATTATGTGTATTATATATAATGATATAATATATTATATGTGAATACATATAATTTAGAGAGCAAAAGACTGGCTCTCAGGCTATCAAGATAGTCTCAAAATAATAAAAATCAAAAAAGTTACAGGATACAAAATCAATATATAAATTTTAGTCATATATTTGTATACATTAATGATGAACTAACTAAAATTTGAGAAGTCCAATTTATTATTGTATCAAACAATAAAAATACTTACAAATAAACCTAAGAAAGAATGTAAGGAATCTGTATACAATAAATGTTTGCGTGTAGCAGGATCTTTTTTTAAAAAAAAATCCTTTTATTTCATTTATATGAATACATTGTAGCTGTCTTCAGACATACACCAGAAGAGGCATCAGATCCCATTACAGATGGTTGTGAGCCACTATGTGGTTACTGGGAATTGAACTCAGGATCTCTGAAAGAGCAGTCAGTGCTCTTGACCACTGAGCCATGTCTCCAGCTCCCAGCAGGTTGGTTCCTTTCTTTTCTTTCTTCTTCTTCTTCTTTTTTTTTTTTTTTTTATAGAAGGTTTCTCTGTGTAGCTCTGGCTGTCCTGGAACTCACTTGGTAGACCAGGCTGGCTTCAAACTCAGAAATCCACCTGCCTCTGCCTCCCAAGTGCTGGGATTAAAGTTGGTTCCTTTCTAATGATTAATTTCACGCGTTAGTATGTGCCTGTGTTTTCCGTGTGTCATAGGACAACTCAACTCAAGGGTCATTTATTAGGAGGCCTTTGTTTATACTGGCCCACAGCAGTGAAGCTATTCTTCCCTATAAGGCTGTCTCCTGAAACAACACTCTAGGTTTTAGTCCTCTTCATGCCACAGACAGATTTACAGTTGATGCAACCACACACACAAAGTTGCATTTCATTTCTATTAGCAGGTTTAAAATTAGCCCCGCCTCCATGACGTTTTTGTTCATAGGCCAATTCTAATGCTTACATCAGCTACCGTGTCCTATAGGAAAAGCCTGCTGAGATCTGCTTCTGGAACGTTCTGTCACCTTTTATTAGTGGTAACAATACATGTTTTCCCGCCATTTCCGGTCAATTGGATAGCTATATGTTATTAGAGTCCCTTGTCTTCGATCTAGGTAGGTATTTGGAAGTTTTGTTCATGTACTTGTGGCTTCCTGTCAATATTTGTAGCCCTCTACTTTACCTGAGGTAAACTTCCCACAATTTTTTTAGTCAATCTTCCTAGACAGTATTCAGTATTCCTACAAATATTATGTTTCTAAAAGCTATATAATATTCTCTAATGTGATTTTGCTGTTTATTTTACCAGTTCCTATACTGACAGATTTGGAACCATTTTTTTTTCATTTTCCAACAATATATTATTTGTAAAAGTGGCATACTCTTCTCATTCAAGTCAGTCTCTATGCTGATATGTTCGCGGTTGTTTTTTTTTTTTTTTTTTATTTTTTTTTATTCAACTAATGTCTCTGGTGTTTTTTTTTAAATGATGTAACTTTAAAATCTTAATTTTAAAATTTATATATTTAAGACAATGCTGTTCTGCAGCGTTTATAATTCCTTTTAAATGAACCCATATTGTCTATATTGAGCTACAAATTGTATTGCTTAAAATAACAATTTTTGAAGAACTATATCGAAATGGGTAGCTTTTGTTCAAATTCTAGTAGTCCATTATAATATTTATATCCAAATTTACACAGATTAAGGGTGTGTGCCACCACTGTGTGGCTGCTTTTTCTTCACACTCTTAACGATTTTTCTTTTTTAGACTCTTACACATTTATTTATGCTTATCCACTGACGAAATGTCTGCTCAACTGGGTTCCAGACACGCTTCTTTCAATATCTGGTTTGTATTAATATTTTCTCTTTGGAACTTTTCCAGAAGTCTGCCTCCTCTAGTCCAACATACATACATACATACATACATACATACATACATACATACATATGTACACACTTCTAGGATGCCCATTTAGAAGCAAAAAATGGTGAATCTTGAGGTACACCAACTATATTTTTTAAATTTTTTTACATTTATTATTTATTGGAAACTAACATGTTTCCTGTGGTGATCAGAGTACAATTTTCAGGAATATATATATATATATATATATATATATATATATATGCATATATTTTATGATGTTTAAATATATAAATATTTTAAATATGTATTTTATGATATTTATTTAAATATATTACTATTTTAAATATGCATATATTTTACAATGTTTACTTAAATATGTAAATATTTTAAATTATTTGTATGCTTTTAATGTTTATTTAAATATATATATATATGTATATGTATATATATATATATATATAATATGCAAGAATAATTAAAAGAAAGAGGGGACCTGAATTTGAAAGAGATCAAGGAGGATTGTATGGGAGGTTTTGGAGGGAGGAACAAAAAGGAGAAATGATATGATTATATTATTCTCTCAAAAAATAAAAGAAAAAATATGGGAGGCGATAGCTTAGTAGGTGCAGAAATAAATAAGCTATGTAAAACACACTACTTGAATGTAAATGGGTATGAGAGGTATGAGACAATCTCTCTTGTATATGTACTTAAGACTAGAGTTTCTAGGTTCTAACCCTGAGTTACTTTCAAAATGACTGCCTATATTATACATCACCTTCTTTGTTCTTCAGCTTGAGCTTCTTTGAATAATAGTGAGGTCTCCGGCGGCTTTTGTTTGAATAATAGTGAAGTCTCTAGCATTTTTGTTATTTGGTTCTTTGTTTTTTGTTTTCCTTCCTGAAAATTGAGCTCTGTGTGTGGTTTGCCAGCTCTACAAAGTTGTTTGATCTTTTCTTATTGATATGTCTAAGTCCTTTATGGGGTTCCTAAGCCTCCTATGCAGTCCTAAATCCCTTAGGCCATCCTAAATCCCTCATGCATTCTTAAATCCCCTGTGCATTCCTGAGTCCCATATGTCTTCCTGCTTGTGTGCCCTATACATCTTCAAGTATTTAATAGTTTTATTTCTACCTTTTATTTACATTTTGTGATGTCTGCAAGTACCTATTACTTTTTTAATTTTATATAGTCTAATTTTTGTCCATCTCTAGAAAGTACTTCCCTACTCCAAAGAGATAATGCATCTGTTCCTTTGTATTTTAAAAAGAATTCTAGTTTTGATTTTTTATCTACTAACCAGTGTTTATTGAGGCTCCTCATTTTTAGAGAGTAGGAATATGTAACTGAAATAGATAAATGTCAGTCTTCATTGTCCTTATCATCTAAAGGGCATAGATAACAAACAATAGTTTTAGAGCATGCTAGGGGGTGAGTGTTAAAGAGACTCAGTGCTGATAGCAGAGTTTACTTGTTGACTCCTGTCGTTCTTTGTCTTTCCTCATTTACAATGCCCTTAGTTAGAATCTCCTTACATAACAAGTCTTGGTCTCTAGTTGGACAAATCCCTTCACTGCCTGCCCTTTGTGTAACTATTTGCTTTCCCCTACAATATCTGGATTCACTTTCAAAGGCTTTGTTTCTAATCTTGGGCTTTTTTTTTTACTGAAATATCTCATTTTGAGGAGTGTAATGCAAAAAAACCTAGATTTTTTTTAAATATACTAAGCTTTGTGATATGTATCCATCGTATATAGTTTTTTATTATCATAGGCAACTTTTATGTTTTTGATATTTTTCCTTTCCTGTCATTTTGGTAGGATGCGTCATTGGTATGAAATGTGTTTTGGTTTTCAATGCAGTTGTTCATTTTAGATATAAGTTCCATCTGAATATCACTTTACTGCATCTCAAAATATCATCTTAAAAAGCCATTAATACATATACATATACTTTATACCTGATGAACAAAACTACATGTATTATTTTGGGGCCTATAATATGTTGTCATTTTCATTATGAATTCTTTCAGCAATGAGAATTTTATTCATAAATTGGTTTTAATGCTATATTCTTCTTCATCATGTATAATGTGTATGTATTTATGGCCTTTAAGAGCATGTTTTAACACATATATACAGAGTGAGCAAATCGAATACGGCCTTGCATATCCACTCACTGTCTCCAACTATTCCCAACCTTTGGTTGTTCATACTTTACATTTAAGTAAACAGTTATGGCATCCAAATTTGAAAGAAGACCTGTGACACTCACATTTCTTCGTCTGGACTTAACATAATGCCCTCCAGTTCACAACCACTCATTTAGTGAGAAGACTTTGAAGATTCTAAGCATGATTTTTGCTTTCTTTTGATTACATTTTATGACTTTTTTTTTTTCAGTGTCTGTATGGTACAGATTATTCAACATTTTTTAAACTTCCACTGTGACCTAGTTTATGGTAAATTTTTGTAAATTATTAAAAACAATATTTTTCCATTTCTGTCACTCTTTTCAATTATATTCAGCTTCCCATTTTTTCCCATTATTTTTCTTCATCTGTCCATGGGGGCGGATTTTCCTTTTTCTTGTTTGTGTAAATGTCTGCTTGCAATTCTACTAGTTCTGCTTTAAACATTTTACCTAGTTTTTTACACGTATGCAACTACATAGTTTATTGTTATCTTTATTATTATGGAGTACCCTTTTGTAAAATGCAAACTTACTTGTTTATTTTTATTTATGTGTGTGTGCGTGCGTGCTTGCATGAGTTTATATGTACCTCATTTGTGCCAGATGCACATGGAGCTCAGAGACTGTCGGATGCTCTGAACTGCACTTTTAAAAGGTTGTGAACTGCCTGACGTGGGTGCTAGAACCTGAACCCAATTCCTATGGAAGAGCAATAAATAACCAAGTACTCTTAATTGCTGGTCGATTTCTTCAATCCAGGAACACTGTTTTTTTATTATAGATATAGTTTACTTTTAATTGTATTTCCCTGATAATTTAGTATTGCTGCATGCCTTATTTGTCTTAGTATAGCTTTCCATCTTTTTAATTTTCTCATTAATTACTGTTATTTTCATTATGTAGTTTTTTTAAAAGGTAGGACATGACAAAGATTGACCTCTGGCCTCCTTATGCCTATGCATAGGCAAGTGTACCCCCCAAAACACGAGTGCATGCTCAGACACACACACTCTACGGATACACATATACATAAGAAACACACCTATACACACACATACATAGCTTATCTTTTTAATAGTTACTGTTTTGCTGTTTTTTTAAGGGCAGCTTTAATAGTCTATAACTCAGTTCCAAAAATCTTTTAAGGCAAGGCTCTGGTCTGTTCTGGGGCCTAGGGTGAGATGTGTAGTCCATGTGGAGGCCTCAGAACCCCTGCCTTTGGGCTTCCTGAGAGAGATAGTGCCCTGCCTGACTCATGGGCTTCATTCAGCAGGAAGAGTGGACTGATGTTGATGCATCCCTGCAGCTTGGCTCTGAACAACATATGGGGGTAAAGTTTCCCTTCTGAGGCAAAAAAAATGTAAGAGAGGTTTGTATGAACAGGGTTCCTCCAGAAACGAGATAAACAGACTACTTTGTAATTGGTAGTGGGACTTCCACCTGATGCTTACAAGCCACCACCTACTACATCTTGAGGATATACAAACACCTGAAATCTCAAGATTTCCTTTCTTGAAGGAGGAACAAACTCCAATGACGGTCTGACTGTGTGTGGACTTTAGCAGTATGGATCCATTTGATCCTTCCAGAAACCAGAGAAACCTACGAATTAGAAAAATTATGGGCTGGATTGTGGTGACTTTAACCCCAGCACTCAGGAGGCTGAGGCACAGAGAACTCTGAGTTCGGAGCCAGCCTAGTCTACAGAGTGAGTTCAGGATAGCCTGGGCTACACAGAGAAGCCAAGTTACAAAAATAAAAAACAATTTTTCTATTTAAAAAAAAAAGAGAAAAGGAAGGAAGATTGATTACAGGCTCTATGTTCTTTTGATGATCAGGTAGCTCAGAAAGAATATGAGATGAGACATTACCTGAAGGCTTCATTCTTGGAGTGGAAGGTAGTCATCGTCATCCCTGCCTCCAGCGGAGTTTAAATGAGAATTTTAAAAAGTGAATGTCTTTCATCCCTTAGACATGACTAGGCCGCCTGGAAATGTAAGCCCTAGCTTTCACACCTCGGTTCCTACAAGCCTTTCTACTTTACTTCATGGATACTCAAATTGGCTGCTGTGCCGAGACTGACAAACCATGAACGAGTAAGTCAATCCCAATTTTTCAGCACACTGTCTTTCCTCTTGAGATTCTTGCAGGATTACCCTGGGTGGCAGTGATTTTACGGTAACTCAAGCACTCTGCTCAGATTATTAACGTTGTTTAAATGCAAGTCTTATTTACCACCGGATGGCTGAAGCTTGAAAAATGGCAGAAAACCCCCCACCCACATCAGCTCCCTAAACCCAGTCATCCTGTTTTTCCAGGCTAACTGGGGGCAGCAGTAGTAAATACTAAGGCGTTTTTGATAGGTTGTTTCTCTGCCATAGGTGAAATGAGCCAATTTACACCAGATTAGATTATTATATTAAAGGCGGTTGGTTTTTATTTGTTGTTGTTGATTTTTTTGTTTGTTTGTTTGTTTGGTTTTTTTGGTTTTTTCGAGACAGGGTTTCTCTGTGTAGTCCTGGCTGTCCTGGAACTCACTCTGTAGACCAGGCTGGCCTTGAACTCAGAAATCCGCCTGCCTCTGCCTCCCAAGTGCGGTTTTTCCGAGATAGGGTTTCTCTGTGTAGCTTTGGTTGTCCTGGAACTCACTTGGTAGACCAGGCTGGCCTTGAACTCAGAAATCCGCCTGCCTCTGCCTCCCAAATCCTGGGATTAAAGGCGTGTGCCACCACTACCCGGCAATAAAGGCAGGTTTATTGGGAAGCTGCTCTTGGGTGAGCAGGTTCACTGGCAGGGAAGTCGCATGGGGGAAGGTGGGTAGGGGAGGGAGGGAGGGAGAGCGAGCGAGAAAGGAGTGCAGAGCGAGAGCAGAGAGGCAGAGAGGCAGAGGCAGAGGCAAGAGAGGCACAGAGGCAGAGAGGCAGAGAGAGAGAGGCAGAGAGAGAAGCAGAGAGAGAGAGAGGCACAGAGAGAGGCAGAGAGAGGTAGAGAGAGGCAGAGAGAGAGGCAGAGAGCAGAGAGAGAGCAGAGAGAGAGCAGAGAGAAAGCAGAGAGAGAGCAGAGAGAGAGCAGAGAGAGAGCGAGCACAAAATGTCTGGATTACAGATGGAGGAACCTCTGGAGGAAAGGTAGCCCAGCCCCTGTACTGGAAAATTCCAGGTTGGGGGCAGGGTGTGCCAGCCAGGGACTGAGGGATGCTGGAAGAACCATGTATGTGTCAGATCTGCTTTGGTATGTAAAATATGTACCTCAGTCCCTTGTCCTGAAGTCTGAAACCAAACAATATTTTGGTAAACCTTCTAGAATACTCCAAGTGAGAAAAAAAATCGAGTTTTAGGGAAAATCATGCAAAACTGTAGTTCTTAGTTCATATTAAAGAGCATAATCAAGGTTCACACTGATGTACCAAGGATGAAGAAGGAGGAGGAGGAGGAGGAGGAGGAAGAGGAGGAGGAGGAGGAGGAGGAGGAGGAGGAGGAGAAGGAGAAGGAGAAGGAGAAGGAGAAGGAGAAGAGGAGAAGGGGGGGGAGGAAGAAGAAAAAACAACTTACCAGTAGGTTTGCTGTCTAGTGTAAGATACATAGCAAAACCTAAAGAATACTCATCTGAAAGCAAACTGCAGAAATTGTAGCTAATGATAAAAGCTTTTTTATTCTCTATTGAGGAATCTGGATGATGAAGTTACATTTGGGGCACACTGTAGACTACAAATGATTCATAGTGAAAGATCCCCATAGGAGACCCTCACTCAAATCCGGATTAGCAAGCACACAAAGACACATGAGAGACCTACTTGATGCAATAGCAAAAGGTAGTTTAGTACAAGGGCCCTTGGATCGAAACCCGTCTCACACAGGAGACAAGGGATTTCGACCCCCAACCCCAGAGGCTTGGGCTATTTATGGGTAGGGGTAGGGAAAGTCGGGAACATTTGGCACGGTTACACACGATTGGTTATTTCAAATATCAGCAACTTGCAGAGGCGGCTACGTGAGCTGGCAGGATGACTAGTTATTTTGACCGTGAAACCCTGGACCTCCCAGAAAGGGAGGGAGAGAGAAGTAAACACTGGATGGCCCATTACTCACTTGGGCTAGTTTGGACTTGTCTGGGGCATGTCTTTTTATTTTCCTTTTGGTCACCTTGCCCCTGGAGGGGGCATGTCTGTTTCAAGCTCTTTTCAAATTTTATTCTCACAATAGATGGTCAATACAAATTCAATTATAGAATTACTCTTTGTACCAAATACTCCAAACTAGCAATTCTCAGGTGAAAGTAAACCATGACTTGCCACAGTCAAAAGCTAGATGTGGAACATGGGAGTGAAACCATAAGCTAAGAAATCAAATATGGAGGAAGATCTCCGACCTTAAATACATATCCTTTGAATTCCAAGAAGTTCGTGGGATTTTTAAAAAAGCAATTTAAATTCATTGTATGAAAAATATAAATATTAGATGAATTGAGTTGCTAAAAGAAGCACTTTTTGACTAAAAGTACAAAAAAAAAAGCCTAACATGCTGGTTTTACGTTAATGTTTAGGAAAACATCTTTTAATAATCCTGGTTTTGCTCTGTGAGGTTAATCTGTCAGGATTATTTTGTTTGTTGATATATTTTTTACTCATTTCCATTATCTTACTTGTTTTCTGTTTAGCATCTTCTCTCTTGGCTTTTTAGTCTCCCTCTTCTGCTTAGGATGCTATAAATGACATTCATATTCCTACTATTCTGATCTTAGTGTGTGTGTGTGTGTAAATAGATACTAAACTGCAAAAATTACTACCAAAGGCTTCAGTAATTCTGTCCCATTAACTATGGCAGAGTCCTCAATATTCTTCAACCAGCCATTTTAGTTCTTCATTATTTTTAGATATTTTTATATTTTTCATTTTGAGCACAAAGTATTACATATAATTTGCTAGTCTCTTTTCATCTGTTTTCTGTCTTCATTTTCCTATCGCTAAAAATTAATTGGATATCTTTGCATGTGGTGGTGGTCTCTGAGGAACCTCGAACATGGTTTTTAGTTTGTCCTCGCACTTGATAATTTAGAAAATACAGAGACCTAAGTTATCTTATTTCTTTTTTTTTTTTTTTTTTTTTTTTTTTTTTTTTTTTTTTTTTTTTTTGGTTTTTCGAGACAGGGTTTCTCTGTGTAGTCCTGGCTGTCCTGGAACTCACTCTGTAGACCAGGCTTGCCTCGAACTCAGAAATCTGCCTGCCTCTGCCTCCCAAGTGCTGGGATTAAAGGCGTGCGCCACCACCGCCCAGCTAAGTTATCTTATTTCAATATTTAAAATATTTCTAGTATCCACTGTTACCTTCCCCAGTCTAAGAAATGGTCCTTAACAGAAAGTTTTTTTTTTTAATCCTCAACTGGTTCATAAGATTGTTTTTATTGTTTTTTGTTACTGCTGTATAATTTTTAAATAAGACAAAAATAATCTACAGCAATAAAAGCTAGAAATAACCTGCAAGGATGAGTGAACAGAGACTACAAAGAGAATAAGAAATCTTTCTATGATTAGACAGATGTTCTAAAAGTTATTCTGGATGACATTTCTATATATGCATCTATTTGTCAAAATTGATCAAACTGAATATGTATATTCCATGTATTATGTATGTATTATTTCTGATTTCAAATGTGTAAGAAGGCAATGCTACTTTGTAGTGCATGTCCTGCATAGAGGTCTCAGTACCTTCTGGAGGCAGAGTCAAGTATTCAGCCATCATACTGCGGAAACGACTCAGTAGAGTCCATATGAACTACTGAGAAAATTCTTCAAAGGAGTATTGAGATTTGCACGTTCTCCAAATTATACAGCAAGTTTGCATCACAGAGAGCTGCAGCCTCCAGTGTCATCGTTACAGTCATTGAAAAACAAACCAGTAGCTTTATGCCTGCACTCTGGCTTTATCAATTAAAGTCTTAACATCATTGATTAGCCTGCTTCTGACACACAGCCTCAGCATCAGTATTTACTATTGCTTCACTGCTTCAGAAGAGTAGATTTTGTTCTCTTTAATTGGGAACACTTCTCTGAAGTCTGAATTCTACTGTCAGGGAAATAAAATTTGTTCATCATTGTGGTGTAGTGCATTTGAAACAATCCTGTAAACATTGAGAGTTTATTTTAGATAAATAAGATATCAGGAGTAGAATGTATCTGGCCTCTCAGAAATTCCGAAGTCCAGCATGCCCCTATTAACCCTTCCCTGTATTTTTTTTTCTTCATGTTATGAGGTTTTTGCTCACTGGTCTACGAGTTTTATGCTGTTGGTTTGGGATATGAAAATATATATGTCATTATTCGAATCTAGAGAATTATAGATAATTTTTTTAATTATAGACAAATGTTACAAATCTCAGTATAGCCCCCCATTTCTCTTGACTGTGCTTTTATATTGTTATGATTCCTGCTTTATGTTGACTGAGTCCTTGACTACTACTGGCATGTACAGTAGTACATGACATTTTCATTTTCATTTTCATTTTCCAATGGGGAAAGTGTTACATTTGTCCTATATGCATGTATGTGCACATTTGTACACAGTGTACATTTGGGAGTCAGAAAACAACTCCTTCAGGCATTCCCTGGGCATGCAGAGGCTACTGCTTCCAGGGAAGCAGAAAGACTAACTGCAGAGCTTCACCTCTCCCTCTGTTCCTCCAAATCCTATTCTCCCTCTCATCCCCAGCCCAACAGCAGAACACCTGCTGCTAGTCTCCCATCCCCCCAGTCAGTGCTTATCCCAGCCCCCAACTCCAGCAGACTCTCCTTGAGAACAGGTCACTTCTGCCAGGGACCAGGTAAGCTGACTGCAGCTCCTCACCTATCCCTGCTCTCCTCTGCACCCAACCACCCCCACCCCCAGTCTCACCTCTAGCTCTGCAGTAGAGCACCTGCTGAGGCCTCCCTTCCCTCCCCACCCCCACCTCCATTGGATGACACAGATCTTCCCCTCCTAACCTCCTTCCCTTACTCATTGCTTTATTGCAGACCCCAACTCCAGCAGGCACTCCCTGGGAACCCAAAGACCACTCCTGCCAGGCAAGCAGGTAGGCTGACTGCAGATCTTCACTTCTCTCTCTGCTCCAATATCCCCCAGTCTTATCCCCAGCTCTGCAACAGACCCCCTGCTGCAGCCTCCCTTCCCTCTCTGTCTCCATCTCCAGTGCACCCCACTGATAGTCGCTTCCTATTCTCTCTCCCCAGTCATTGCTTTATCCCAGTGCCTAACTCCAGCAGGCACCCCCTGGGAATGCTCAGGCCACTTTGGACAGGGAAGCAGGTAGGCTAACTTCACCTCTCCCCTTGTTCCTCAAAATCCAACCCCCTGGTCACATCCTCAGCTCTTTAACAGAACACCTACTGCAGCCTCTCTTCCCCCTCTGCCCCATGTCCAGTGAATTACCAGGTCTTGCCCTCCTAACCTCTCTCCACTCACTCATTCTTTTGTCCCAGCCCCCAACACCTGCAGGCACTCCCTAGGAATTCAATGGGCACTTTGACCCAGGAAACAAATAAGCTTACTGCAGACCCCCACCTCTCCCTCCATTCCTCCAAGTCCAGTCCCCCAGTTTCACCCCCAGTTCTGCAGCAGGCCCTCTGCTATGACCTCTCCTCACTCTCTGCTCCAAGTCCCAGGGGACTAAGCAGATCCTGGTGGAACGCTGATTTCATCCCTTCTGTGGACCCCTCACCTCCTCTACCCCATCTTCATCTTTATATGTCAGCTCCCAATACCCAGAAACAGATTTTAATTGGAAGCCCCAGTGGCCAAATCTATCAAGACCCCAGGAGAATTTCCTACCAGGCAACACACAGGCAAGGCATTCTTCTAAGAACCAGAAAAGGAAACAGATGCCACGAAACAAAACTAACAAAGACAAGACCAAATATCAGCACCTAGAATTAAGATGTTCCCAACTCCAGATGCCTAGACCTAGCACAAAAACACAATCAATAACAGCCAGAACAGTGTGTCTCCGCTAGAGCCCAGCAACCCTGCCACAGCAGGTCCTGAATATTCCAACATAGCTGAAGCCCAGGAAAAAGATCTTAAAACAGCCTTTATGAATATGATAGAGGTCTATAAAGAGGAAATGAATAAAATCCCTTTTTAAAAAATCTATGAAAACCAAACAGCAGAAGGAAATGACTGAAACAACACCTCAAGACCCAAATGTGGAAAAAGAGTCAATAGAGAAAACCCAAACTGAGAGAAATCTGGAAATTAAAAATTTAAGACCCTGAATTTAAGAACCTGAGAGACAAGTCTTACCAACAGAATACAAGAAGTGGAAGAGTGAATCCCAGGCATTGAAGATAGATAGAAAAAAGAATAGATATATTGACCAAAGAAAATATTAAACCTCACAAACTCCTGGCATAAAACACCCAGGAAATCTGGGCCCCTACAAGAAGACCAAATCTCAGAATAACAGGAATGGAGGGAGGAGGAGCATCCTGGATGAAAGTCACAGTAAATATTATCAACAAAATAATATAAGAAAATTTCCCTAGCCTAAAGGAAGATATGCCTACAAGAAGCTTATAGAACACCAAATACACTGGAAAAGAAAGCTACCTCTACTCAAAAGACTAAATGTACAAAACAAAGACTACTAAAAGCTGCAAGGGGAAAAAAGACCAAGTAATATATAAAGGCAGAGACATTAGAATTACACTTGACTTCCCAATAGAGTCTTTAAAAGCCAGACGTCTTAGAGCAATAAGACAACTGAAGTTGATCAAAGGGATGGAAGTTGTAAAGGAAGAAGTCAAAATATCTTTACTTGCAGATGATATGATAGTATACGTAAGTGACCCTTAAGACTCCATCAGAAAACTCCTATTGTAACACTTTGGTCAAAGTACCTGAATATAAAACTCACAAAAACCAGTAGCCCTCCTATATACAAATGACAAAAGGACTGAGAAAGAAATCAGAGAAACAATGTTTTTCACAATAGCCTCAGATAATATACAATATTTTAGTATAACTCTAACCAAGCAAGTGAAAGACTAGTGTGATAAGAACTTCAAGTCTTTGAAGAAAGAAATTGAAAAGATATCAGAAAATGGAAAGATCTTCCATGCTTATGGATCAGTAGGAGTAACAAAATGAAAATGGCCAACCTACTAAAAGTAATCTACAGATTCAGTGTAGTAATCAAAATTCCAACACAACTCTTCACAGAACTTGAAAGGATAATCTTCAGGTATATATGGAAACGCAAAAAAACTCAGGATCGCTAAAACAATCCTGAAGAATAAAAGAACTGCAGGATATATCACTATCCCTGATCTCAAGTTGTACTACAGAACTATAGAAATAAAAACAGCATGGTATTGGATAAAAATAGACACGTTGATCAATGGAACTGAATTGAAGATACACACACCTTTGGACACCTGATTTTTGATTTTAAAAAGCCAGAAGCACACACTGGAATAAACAAAATCTTTAACAAATGAATCTGGCAAACTGGGAAGAATCCAAATAGATCCATACTCAGCACACTGTAAAAAACTCAACTCCAAATGGACCAAAGACCTCAATATAAAATCAGATACGCTGAACCTGATAGAAGAGGAAGTGGGGAATAGCCTTGAACTCATTGGCACAGGAGACAATTTCCTGAATAGAACACCATTAGCACAGGCACTAAGATCAACAATTAATAAATGTGACATCGTGAAACTGAAAAGCTTTTGCACAGCAAAAGACACCATCATTCAGACAAAGCACCAGCCTACAAAATGCGAAAGAATTTTTACCAACTACCCATTTGATAGAGAGCTAATATCTAAAGTATATAAAGAACTTTAAAAAATACATTTCAAAAAAAACAACACAATTAAATATGGGGCTAGAGATTTAAATGGAATTCTCAAAAGATGAAATTCAAGTGGCTGAGAAGCACCTAAAGAAATGTTCAACATCCTTAGCCATCAGGGAAATGCAAATTAAAACTATGAGATTCCATCTTACACTAGTCAAAATGGCTAAGATCAACAAAACAAGTGACAGCCCATAAAATAAAGGAATCCATTGCTGGTGGGAGTGCAAACTTGTACAGCCACTATGGAAATCAGGGTGCCAGCCAGTTCCTCAGGAAGGTGGGAGTTGCTCTACCTCAAAAACTACCTATCCCACTCTTGAGCATACACCCAAAAAAAACTTCATCCTACTACAGAGACATTTGTCCAAGTTTTTTTGTTTTGTTTTGTTTTGTTTTTGTTTTTGTTTTCCGACACAAGGTTTCTCTGTGTAGCCCTGGCTGTCCTGGCACTCACCCTGTAGACCAGGCTGGCCTCGAACTCAGAAATCCACCTGCCTCTGCCTCCTAAGTGCTGGGATTAAAGGCGTATACCACCACCGCCCGGCTTTGTCCAAATTTTTTACTGCTCTGCTCATAATAGGCAGAAATTGGAAACAACTTAGGTGTCCCTCAATAGAAGAATGGATAATGTGGTACATTTACCAAATGAATATTACTCAGCCATCTTTTCTTTTTTTTTTCTTTTTTTAATGTGAAAATCTTTATTGAATATTTTATTTACATTTCAGATGCCATCCCCTTTCCCCATTTCCCCTCCCTAGAAAACCCCTATCCCATCCCCGTTTCTCCTTTTTGCTTTTATACTATTTTTTAAATGTTAATCAAAGGCTTTATAAGTTTGGTAATACTCGGCCATTTCTTAAATGACATCATAAAAATTAACAGGTAAATGGGTGGAACTAGGGGGAAAAATCATCCTGAATGAAGTATCTCAGACCCAGAAAAAACTAAGGTATGTATTCACTTGTAGGTGGATATTAGCTATTAAGTCAATGATAATCAAGCTACAATTTGTAGAACCACAAAGAGTCCAAGTAAGGTATCACGGGACTATAGAGATAATATCCCCTTAGAAAAGGGAAATAGGATAGTTATGGATGGATAGGGATGGACTAGAATGGGAGAATCAAGTGTAGAGGGAAGTGGAGAGGTAGATGAGGAAGGGAATATGGGAAGAGACAACTGAAATTAAGGGGCAGTTGAAGGGTAGTATGAAAACCTAATACAGTAGAAGCTTTCTATGATATATATGTACATGAAGGTGATCTGAATGAAATCGCCAAATAATGGGGGAGATAGAATTCCAGCTGCACCTCTTGTGTCACCCAAGGAAGCTTGCTCAGACTATAGCATGCTTTCCACAAAATGACAGCAAGGCCTCATTGCTGAAAATACCACCTATGTATCAAACATGGAGAAGCCAAGCTAGGTGCCTCCATAGAGCCTTCCCCCAACCCCCCATGTTCCAGCATCTTTGGAAGAGGAAGGTACTCTGAAGGGTACCAAAGGAGAAAAATAAACACTAATCCCAGCTATAAACCCTTTGGCCTACAATGGAGTCCTGACACTGTCAATCTTGTGGGTCCTAGGGACTAAACGTGGGTCATCAGACTCTCCATCAGGCACCTCAGTCCTTTGCCATCTCACTGAGCCATTTCTCATGTTTTTAATGACTTTATTTCTCATGTGTCTATATGTTCCTTTCTTTGTATATATTTTTATACATCCAATTATTTGAATATTCTAAGTAGGTGGCTTTATAGTATGATTTGAGGAATGCATTTATGATATAGTTGTTAGGTTCTCTTATCAATAACTTTTGTGTATTTTAAGATTCGAGTTTTCAGTCTAATGTTAAGTAAAACTTGATTTTCTATTCTTACATACCTTTACTCACTAGTTTATGCTCCTATGATGATTAAATATTGATTGTTGACTTCATTGGATTCAGAAGCATCTAAGAGATTAATAAAGTATACAACTGTGAACTGTCTATGAAATCATTTCCAGAAAGAATTGAGTAAGGGGACAAAGACCGTCTCTGAACATGGATGGTATCATGCCATATAATGGGCTAGAAATGAGCCTGGAATAAGGTGGGGAAATGGAGTAAAGCAGTGGACTCCAGGCTCGGGTCCTCACTGTTTTTGTCAGATAGTTGCCCCACCACCACCACCCCTAACCCCTCTTTCTCTCCTTCCTGACTTTTGGAATCAGTTTTTGATAGGAACTTTTATAAGTTGGTGATATGAGCTAGAGAGGACACAAAACAGTGTAAGCAGACTATAATAGGTAGCAGAAGAGCAGGTGAATGAGTTTATGAGGCTTCAGATAGCAACTAGCCCTCTATTGGGAACTAGACTGGAGGGCATTCAGTCTGGCAAAGAATTGATCTGCATTTTATCTGTATCCTAAGACTAGTATGGTAGAGGAAATTTTATGGCATCCCAGCTTCTGGGCTTTGGAAAGGCTGAAAAAACTTATTTCTTAGAAAAGAGCAGCCTGTGTAGAGTTGGAGCCAAGGAAATGGTGGCTGATTTAAAACTTTTAGGGCCATTAAAATGAACTCTAGTACTTTGCATCACAACAATAGGAAAGATGTTCTGAGGGAATCTGAGAAATTGGCCAGACCTCACCCATTTCTACATCAAGAATGCAAAGGATTTTTTTTAATCACTGAAAATACTGTCTTGAGATGAGAATTGGAAGCATAGTGCATACCTCCAGAAGTATTCTCAGAGTTTAGCTACTCAGGCACAAAGATTTATTTTGGAGGTTGTTGAGGGCAAAGTAAGTCTTTTTCCAAGTTCTTTTGTACATGTGTTCTGTTACAGAGACCAATGTCTTAACACATATTCCATTTTTTTTCTAAAATATTTTTTGCTTGCTCCTTGCTGGCACTCCAGCTTTTAGTTCTCTAGATGCCAGGATGAGGAGTCTGGGTTACTGCCACTCTGCATTTCTAATTCCTGCTTGGTATTCAAAAGGGCAGCAAGTCAATGACTTCAGTTTTACTTACCCTGAGTATTTTTTCTTATAGTGGCATTTATTGTCTTGTATGATGTATCTCTTTCTCTGTGTAGTTCGATTCACTATTCTTTATAAGTTTGAAGGAAATAGAAGGGGCTTTACAAAAATATGTGAAATCACCCTGCCAAATTGGACTGGCTGCCATATATGTATATATTTACTATATGTCTGCTGCTGTGAATTGTCCTCTTGAGAATGACAAGGCAGATGACATGGCAGATGACACCCAAAACCTGACACTTCTCTATGTACTTTCTCTATTTTTACAAGTCATTTAGTACCTAATGTTTTATGCCTTTTTGCACTGGCTATGTGAAATTTGTTCCTGGTGGTAGCCGTCTAGACAAGCCTTTTATTTGACCTAATATCAGTTTTATTTCATAGAGTCTCCTTAGCTTACCCAGGAAGGTGAGGTCATACCTTTTGGAAAACTAGCAATAAGAGACAAAGGAGTTATTAGCCCTCAGCATATCTTATCATTGAAAAGCTATTGCAAATAAGTTATCGAGTCTCTTCATCATTTCAGGACTATTGAAGTGTTGGAATGAAAGAAAAAAGAAAATACTGTTTGAGGCTTTTGAACTCATTCATATTTAAAGAGCCTCCAAAATTAAAGATTAAAGTTAAGTTCTTAAGAATGTCAAGATTTCCTCATATAGTTGTTAAAATTAGTTCTCCTTATTTTCCATTATGACTTATTATGAAACATTCATAGTTCAAACTCTAGGTTTCAGGCTGGTTAGATGACCCAGTGGTTGAAAGCACATGCTAGTCTTTCAGTGAACACAAGTTTGGTTCCCAGCATCTTTCTATATAGAGTGGCTCACAACCACCTACAACTACAGTTCCAGAGGCTCCAACACCTTCTTTTTACATGTACCTACACACATGTGCACATATATATACACACACAGAGAGAGAGAGAGAGAGAGAGAGAGAGAGAGAGAGAGAAATAAAATGAATTTTTAAAATATTTTTTAAAGAACCCATATTTCTCTTCCAAAAAACAAAGATCTTATATTTAGGGAACTTCATATATCAAACATTAAAATTAGGTATTGATATAGCTTAATAATTCAAATTATTAATTGAATAAGTTATATTATTTTATTTGCTATTAACGACTAAATGAGGTAAGTTTCTTATGGATTATGGATGAGAAAACATGGCATGGCAGAAATAAGTCGGAGAGTAAAATGATAATAATTTATTCTCAATGCCTATTACAGTTAGCTGCATGCACAGCTTCAAACATACCTATAGTGTGTTCAAAATTTAATTTTGTTGTGGTTTTCTTGTATTTGTTTGTTTGTTTATGTGTTTATGGAGATGATAGTGCTCAGACTGCCTCAGCACATGTATGTGTGGAGGTTTTAGAGCAACTTTGTGGAGTCAGTTCCCTCCTTCCATCGTGGCAGTTTCAGGGTTCAGACTCAGATCATCAAACTTGTTGGCAAATGCCACTGAGCCATCTCGTCAGCCCCAAATCCAGTCAGTTGTGGTGTAGAGGCAGGGACAAAGTATCTAGGAACTGGAACTTCAATCAGATTGCTAGAAAGAGAAACTAATGAAAAGAATAACTGTTTGTACACGCTTTTTGGTGTCTAGTGGCTTTTGTATATTGAGGGCAACTCATTACTATTTATGTTTTGTTTACTGCTCAACTTCAGTAAATTCAGATAGCTCATAAACCAGATGTATAAACTATTTGAAAACCACCTTTTTGGGCCTTCTAAACATTGGTCATCTATTTGATGAATTGAATTCCCTAAAAGCTATAAACTGTAATTACAAATTTAATGTGGCTTTTTGGGAAACAAGTGAAGCCATTTGCATAGCTTATTAAGTGTACACAAATCCAACAGTTCAAACTATTTACTATTCTTACTTTTAAGCCTATTATAAAGTACAAACATGGTGGAATTAATTTACTTCTTTTTATCCTTGCCCTTGAACTTTTCCTCCTTCATTTAATGTGATAATTGTTTTATGTTTGTCTTTTCAGGATTTTACTCAACGACCTAGAAAACACACCTACGACTTGCCTAGGTAAAAGAATACAACTAATTTGAGGGACTGATTGATATTGAACTGAGTGTGGTGGGTTTGGGGCCTTTTAATAACAGCATTTAATTTGTTATCGCTTAGAGCTGCTTCTTTATAACTCGGTTTTATAAAAACTGAAGCATTCTTTAATGTATGAATATTTAGTGATCTCTATTATTCTGACCTCTTACTCTTCCTAGTCTTTTAGCATTATTCAGATTTACATATTCATTATGTGAATTTCATTATGATTTGCATATGTTTGTAGATAAAGGATTAGATCTTTTTTGATTATTATCTTCTTTAAAAATGTTTTCATCTATTGGATTTTTTCTACCTGATTATTATGTGTACCAATTTGTGTTTATCATTCTCAGAAGTTCTTAGCTATGTGGGTGCTGGACTATACATGAATTAGAAACAAGAGTCCCTTCTATCAGTGTGTGATTTGTGGTACTTGATGAATAAATGACTCTTACGTATGAATTAGAAAGAGGCACCTCCTACAGATTGACACAGTCTCAGAACTGGGGCACCTGGTTTTGAAAACCAAGAGTGGACAGAATTTCATGTTTTGTTCTTGGGCACCCTTGAACTTAACACAGTTTATGTAATCATACATAACAGCCATTGATACGGTTCTTGTTTTTCTGAAACAATTTATTATTAACTCATTACTTTTCCTTTATTCTTTCTTGCTTTGCCACAGATAGAAACAAATATATATGTGTATTTGCTTATGCTTAAAATAAATATTCATGAATTTTACTATATAAAATTAACAAACCTTAAGTACCCTGAAATATTTGTTCTTTCCATGAGTTTTGAATCATATACAGTCTTTTACTGACTAAAATAGTTTTACTTCATAACAATGTATGTGGTCAAAAGTTAAAATTTAATAATGGAAGCCTCTTAAAGGTAGTTGTCTAATCTTTAAATGTTATCTCTGACATTATTGGAACAATTCAGGAGCTTTGTAACAACATAAGGATTTACTTAGATTTTTTTTTCAGGACCTAAAACATATCAGTTATCTCCTTTACCAGTCCTTTGAGTGGGAAGCAATATGAGGGCACGGGATACTTTTGAATATTAAAGGATCGGGGTATGGTGGCACACACCTGTAATCCCAGCAAAGGCAGGCTAGTGAGATGGATCAGTAGATAAAAACACTTGATGCTAAGCCTGATCACCTGAGTTCCAGAGGGCAAGAAGAAATTCCTGCAATTGTCCTCTGGCCTTACACACACACACACACACACACACACACACACACACACACACAGAGGTACACATACACCTGTGTATCCATGCACATGGATGCACAGTGGTGAATTGGTTTTATTAAAAACACCACTGAGCTCTGTTCTCTAAAGATGAAAGAAACAGTCTGTAACAGTAGAGCCTGCCTTTAGGGAATAATGGACTGCTGACAACACAAATGTTGCCAGAATGTCTAGAATTGGCACAATCTAAATATTTCAGGTTCTATCCCATGCTTTCTCTAGGCTGGTACCCCACTGTGAAAGGGATCCATTTCTGTGGAGGTGAAAGCAACATTTCTTTAGTCTTAAAAGATGAGTAGGTGTCCAGCAAGACAATTCTGTGGGTAAAGGTGTTTTCTATTCAAACTTCATGACTTGAGATATGACTCTGGAATGCATACAGAGGTTGAAGGAGAAAATCAACTCCACAAAGTTGTCCTCTGACCTCTGCAGGCACACTATGGCATGCATGTCCCACTTTCTTTCTCTCTCTGTCTCTCTCTCTCTCTCTGTCTCTCTCTCTCTCTCTCTGTCTCTCTCTCTCTCTCTCTGTCCCTCTCTTTCTCTCTCTCTTTCTCTGTCTCTCTGTCTCTGTCTCTGTCTCGCTCTCTCTCACACACACACACACACAGACTAAAATTTTAATATAAAAAGATGAGTAGATATTAGCTAAAACAAGATACTTGGGTATAGGTCATTCTAAGCAGAAGTTCCTGGTCAAAGGAACATAAGAAGAAGATAGGCAGAGTATATAGTAAAAATCCTAGTAAGTTTGTATTTCTGACATATGAGTTATGAAGCAATGGTGCTAAAATGATAATTATGTTTTAGGATTCTGTATTATGATACAGAAACAGTACAAATTACTCTAGTGAATAAAGGCACATTCTCTACATAGCTTTGAAAGTAGCTTCACCATTATCTAGCTGTGTGATTTCCTTTCAGAATTTTCTACTACATAAGGTGAAAATGATTGCTTACTTCATAGAGTAATTTTTGACACAGAGTTAAATCATGTAGCATATTTAGAGCATCGATAAATATTGACTGTTCATACTATTCTTATTAACTGTTATAGTGGTGCAATAAAATGTCATTCTAGAAGCTTGTATGAACAATATTTTTTGAAAAAATGAATACAAGAAAATGGGAATGCATAGAAATCCATGTCCCTTTAGTAGCTCCCATGGACATTTGCTGGAACCTTTGTGATATGGCCCTATATAATGGTTTTAGTGAAATCATATTCTTTATAGATGTTTTTGAGACTGGCCGAATGTCAACTCCCTATTTGTACTTCTTGCAAATTTCCTTGTCATGAACCTACATGAAAGGTAAATTCTCACATGATTTAGCAAACCTTTGACGGTGTAGTCTTTAGAGAAAGACTTAGAAGCCATAGTCTAAGAAGATAAGCTGGAGAAGTAGAGGCCAGTTAATTCTCATAAAAGGACTGAAAATAGCACCAGTGTGAATCCAACAAGGGGAGTCTTCTCACTTATACCCGAGTATATTGAATGAAATTAGCAGACCATGGGGAATGTAAAAGGCTATGAAAGGGCAATAGGTTAAGTTATCTTATACTTATTTAGGTATACAGTTCCAATGACTCTGTAAATATCAATTCCCACATCTGTGACTTTGGGTTAATGCTTTGTACCATGTTATCTTGCAGAGCTATCAAAACGTCATTTGTGATCAACAGTGAGAAAAGACTTGGAAAAATCTGAAAGTGGTTTTTCCTAATAAAATGATCATAGTTCCTCTTTTGAGCTTTGTCCCAGAAAGCTGCGGCTTCTCTGACCAGTGAAGTATCAGTGTCCTTCTGTCAGTCGTTCCAGCAGGCCTACTGATAGATCGCACCAGAGAGGAGACATTTTGGATTAAATAGTGCCCCAGCAATAGCTTTGCAAAGTTCTGGAGAGACTTTTCTCTATTTGGAAGTTTACTTTCATCCATCTCTTCAGTAAAGATGGATGTAAAGGTAAAAAATTGGGACTTCTGGTACAGTCTCCATGGCCAAGTCCCCGGGATGCTGGACTGGGACATGGGAAATGAATTTTTCCTGCCTTGTACCGTGGATCAGTGCTCTTTCGCTGAGCAGAGTCTCGCCAAATATAAAATCCAACTGACAAAACCACCTGCACTGCCTCAGGAGAAGAAATCCAGTTTTGATGATGATGGTCCTTCCACTGAACCCAGCTTGTGGATGTGGGTGAATCCCAACATTGTGTGCCCTGTCAACAGCAAGGAGGCTCCAAATCTCATTCATAAAGTTCTGCCAAGTGCACCATTCCCACAGACTGGCGAGTTTGACTGCTTAGGGACCCAGAGAATGGTACAATCCCTGTCTGTTCTCCACACTGAGCATCATCAGCAACAGAAGCTGCCCGTTTACTCCACTGACCCGGATTTCGTAGAAGAAGAGACTAAGGAGCAGGAGTGCACATCCTCTAAGAAACACTCCAAGAAGCACACAGTGTGCCATGGCCCCCACCGGGAGAGGGAGTCCTGGCCACGCCCTCCCCTAAACTACAGCCATCTGGTTGCTGTAGCATTAAAAAGCAGCCCTTCCTGTGGCCTCAATGTGCAACAGATCTACAATTTTACTCGACAACATTTCCCCTATTTCCGGACAGCACCAGAGGGCTGGAAAAACACCATTCGACACAACCTCTGCTCTTTGACCTGCTTTGAAAAGGTGCCAGTCGACCTTGAAGATGAGCTAGATGGAAAACCTCGCTCTTTCCTCTGGAAGCTAACTGATGAGGGAAACCGATTCTTTCAGGAGGACACCCGTGTCTTGGCCTATGCTCGAAGGGAGAGCATCAAACAGAGCATGCGCCAACCAGAGCTGATAGACCTCCTCTTTCATCTTTAATGTTTTCTTCTTTTCTTATGCGTGTGTGGTGTGTGTAAGTCTGTGTATGCATGCTTGTATGTGTGTGGGCATACATGTGCACATGTGTGTGGAGGCCCAAGGTTGACATTAAGATTTTCCCTCCATTTTTCTCCCACCTCATTCTTTGAGGCACAGTCTTTCAGTGAAATCCAGAGCTCATAGATACTGTAAGTCTCACTAACCAGCTTGCTCCCAGGATCCCCAGTCTGTGCATGCATTCCGAGGCTGAGATTGTAGGCAGGTCCTCATGCCCACCTAGTTTGGTTCTGGGGATCTGAATGCAGGTCCTCTTGCTTGCATGGCAGGCACTTTAACTGCTGAGCCATCTCCCCAGCCTCTTTCATTTTTGAAAGACAACTGCTCACTTTCTGGAACACTGCCCTGCTTACTGTGCTGAACTAACTCTTACTCATCTGTAATCCTACTCGGTTTGGCTGGTGCCAAAGCCTGTCTTTAGCCACTGTTAAGTAGTCAGAGGTGACTACAGGGGAGGCAGAGATTAAATCCAGATGTAGAATGATGGAAAGTTATACAACAGCTGTAACTGTTCTACACTTTGAGCAGAGGTAGAACGTCTTAGGAACCATGGCAAGCAATCTAAGGATAGAAGAGTATGTTACATCTTTTGGAGCAAATTGTGAAATATAAAGGATGAATACAAAATAAACCCAGGATGTGGACAACATTTGCTGCCATGTGAAGGTATATGTGTATAAAATGAACTAGGCTTGGTGTTTGAAGTATGGAGACTCAAATATCCCCCTCTATCATTCATCATTTGCATCTTCTTTTGAAGTGACCCATTGTATCCATCAGGGCCTCACTCTTCTCTCTAGTCTTAGACTTAACAGCTTTGTTCTATTGCTATTCAGTTCCAGCAGTGACAAATGCAGGCAGCTGTTATGTGTTTGAATATTGAAAGTCCTTAAATTGATTGTGTATTAACCCTAAGCTTTTTGATGACAATGAATTGGTGCTTATTCGTGTTTTTCACCAAATGTTATTTGAGGAACTGTAAGGTCCATCTTTAGGTGATAGAAGATAGAAAGCAAACACATATTTGTGAGGCATCGATATTTATGCGTGATAAAACAGAGGTGTGAAGTTGCCATGGAAATGGGGAGACATCCTTCCTGGAAATAGGAAAGCATTAAAAATGAAGTGCCTTTTGAGCTAGATTTGAAGAACAAATAGGAATTTGCTGAGCACATAAACTGAGAAGAAACACTATAAGGGGAACAGTGTGAATAGCATTAACCAGGTGCTTGGTGCATTCTGGGAAGACAGCTACGTTAGGGGCAGGAGCCACTGTAAGAAAGGTAACCAAACTGCTTTTAAGTTGTGCTTACATGTTAACTAAGAAACATACTTTGTGCATTGCTAAAAAGCACAAACAAAATACCAACATAACAAATGTTTCAGCCTTTGGCTTTCTAACCTTAAAATGTACTTTTTTGTAGGCACTAAGTTCATGAAATGTAAACATAGTTTTTGCCTTTTGTCTTAATACATTTTTAAATGTATACCAACACTTAGAAAATAGCTTTTAAGTATGCGTTTAGTTGCCAAGCATCCAATGAGACTATAATACCTAGACCATACAAAAGCAGCTAATTTGATATGATTACAGCAAGAGAGACATTACTTTTTAATGGCTTGCTATAGCAGAAACAAAACTGTTTAGGTTTATTTGCGAAGGTTGCATAATCCAGGAAAATCTTTTCCAAAAGTAATTGTAAATGTCACTTCTGTATCATAGTTACTTTGAAAATGTTGACAAACCAGTCTGGAATTAATAAAATTTTCTACCTAATAGAGTTGATGTTTATTTCTTGGTTTTCAAAAAATTAACTCTAAAACTCAGAAGACTATTTTTTTTTAAAGTATAAACTTGATTCCTAATGTATCCATTCTGTAATTTTCACAAATGGCATTCTTCATATACACTCTGTATATTTCTTAACAAGGGAAACCTTCATTTTCAGAACACAACCATGCTGTGTGTGTGTAACCTGACAGTTTGGGGCTTTTCATCTCTGGAGCTGTTCTGTCCCTTCCTCCTGCTCTAGTCCCATAAAGGAAGCAGTAAGTAGTCACAGCACTTCTTCACTGGTGATTCAGGGATCACTGTGTTTGTGTTACTAATCCACAACTTTTTAACTTTTGAAGTTAAAAAGAATGGAAAAAAGATACAGGGTTCTCATAGGATTATGTCCTAAACAAATGTAATCTGTAGTTTTCCTTTGTCTCAATTTAAGAACCACTTGTGTGGAGGGTAGGGAAGAAGGGTGGGCTCCCATGTGTGCGAGCTCATGTGCACATGCATGTGGAAGCCTGAGGTTGATATTGGAAATCATCCTCAATCACCCCCTCACCTTATACACTGACCTGTAGTCCCTTAGTCAAATCCAGAGATCACAAATTGGGCTAGCCCTGCCTGTCAGCTTTCTCTGGGAATTCCCTTTCTCTAGCTTCTGAGGCTGGAATTATAGGCAGGCTGCTACACCCATCTTGCATTTAGGTAAGTTTCTGGGGATTCTAACTCTGGGCTTGGCCCTGCCTGTATCAGCAAGTGTTTTAACGAATCTGGCTCAGTAAGAGTGACTGTGAACCAAGCTCACTTTGCGCCATGCACTGCAGTGTATGTGTGATGAAACATAGCAGGGATGGCACCTTCCTGAGCTAGGAAATAAGGTTTGCCCAGGGGCATGGCAGCTGCATGTATACCTATGCAATTGCCAAGACTAAATGCAGGTGCCCATGAGACTTTCCCCACCCCTCCTCACTATGCTATGTTCAGGGGGCCCATATGGGTAGGGTGACAGGGAATTTCATGGTTTCCACTGCTTCTTTGCCCAGAGGGGCAGGCTGAGGGAACCGTGAGCATTGCCATGGCTGTAGCCATCAGTGTAACAGCCAGAGGCACAAGGCCAAAGAGCAGTTCTCTTCCTGCTCTTGGGTGTACACTGAGTCAAGGGTCTTCAGCAGCTTCCCAGAGGAAAAAGTTATACTGCAACACTCAAGCTAGGACACTCCTGCATCTGCCTCCTAAGCCGCTACAATGACAACCAGGCTTATCACCTCAGCTAGAATAACTTTTTCATGTGAGTACATTATCTTATGTCAGAAACTCTAGAAAAAATGAATTTCACTTCCTCCATTCTTACAGTCCAAGATATGCTACCTAGGGAGTGAAGCCACTCACCTAGGCACTAATCTTCTCATCTTGATTAATATAATTAGATGAATCCTACAGATATACTCAGAGGTCCATCTTCCAGGTGATCCTACATTTTTTTTCAAGTTAACAAAACTAACCATCAACATACTGTATGTATTTAGAGTCTATACAATGTGATAGGGTGATGTTAATTTTATTAAGAATGTAAATCTTCAGATTAGGTTCAAGAAAATCAAGCCAGAATATATATAGTAAAACCATAAAAAATCAACCACATTTCTTAGGACTAGACAGACTTATGATAAAAAATAGTAGTGAACTGAGATTTACCCAAATCCAGGATAGTAATTACACCCAGGGAAGAAGATGAAAAAGCTCCAAACATATTTGTAAGTACTTATACTCCAGGGCCCTATGAGTCAATGGGTATTTTTTGTTGTTGTTGTTCTCTAAGTTACACACACACAAAGTTACACATATATTTCAATAAATAGAAATTTTACTAAATTCTTTCATTCTTCCCAAAGAGAATTTAGAAGTATTCCTCTTTTTTAATTTTCATGAATAGCATGAGAAAGAAGAGTATTTTTTTTTCTCTTTGTTTGATAGAGTTTAGCCATGAAGCTATCAGGTCCTGGATTTCTCCTTTGTGGGTCATATTTTAGTATTTATTCTCCTTTCTTTTTAAGAGATCAGTTCTTATGGTCTCTTTCCTCGTGTTGTGTTTCCATTTTGGTAGGTTGTGTATTACTAAGAATTACTCTTTCTTTTCTTTTCTCTTCTTTTCTTTCCTTTCCTTTTCTTTCTTTCTTCTTTTTGTCAGTCCTGTTTGGCTCTTTTCTAATGGGAAACAAAGGAGCAGGGAGAGGGGAGGTTGGGGGAAGGGGAGCTGGAATGAGTGGAGGGAGGGGAGACCGTGATTGGAATGTATTGTATGAGAGAAGAATACATAAAAGAAAAAAATTAAGAAGGATTTACCCATTTTGTCCCAGTTATTCAGTTTATTGTCCTTAAATCATTCATGGCAATCTTGTATACGCTTTTGAATTTCTGCAGGTGGCAGGTGTAATTGTTCCTGTTTTCTTCACAATTTGAGGGTTTGGGGGGAGGGGAGATTTTTTAATTAGCCTAGCTAAAGGATTGCCAGTTCTATTTATCTTTAAAAGGCAATTCAGGTTTGTTGAGTTTTGTATTGGTTTTGCTTATCTCTATTTCAATACTTCGCTCTGATCTTTACTGGATGAGAATATCTCTGTAACTCTGGACTTTATTTTTTATTTTTAGTTACTTGAGAAGGAGCATTGGGCTGTTCTGCTTTGTTAATTTGAACGCTTTCTTTTTTTTTTGCCATAAACATTTTTGCCATAAACATCATTTTACTTTTCTCCTGTAATTTCCTCTTGTTCACTGGATAATTTGCTTAATTTTCACATATTTATGGATTTTACAACTTCTGTTACTTATTTCTAGTGCTATAGCATAGTTGTTAGAAAAGAAACTTAATAATGATTAGAATCTTCTTTAAATTTCTTCTCTTTTTGTGATATAACAATATCCTGGGGCATTTTCTGGGTAGAACTGAGAAAATCTTTATTGTGCTCTTTTGTGGGATACTCTAGATATGTCTATCAAGTCCACCCGGTAGAAAGTGTATTTTAAGTTTTACTGAGTTTGCTAGATGTTTGTTTTGTAAAGTGTGGTATTAAAATTCCATGCTATAACATACAGAGTCTTTCACTTTACAGCCAGAATATTTGTTTCATATACCTGAGAAATATTATACTGGATACATATGAACTTACAACTGTTATATATTCTTGAGGAGTTGCTGCCTCTATTTATGATAGAATGGCTCTTTTGTCTCAGACTTCAATTTCAGTTTGTCAGATACTAGTATAGCCATTTATCTGTTTGCATGGAACTTCACATTTTAAAATATCATTTATTAAGGACCAGTTATAGGTAAGCCACTATACAGGACAATTTTCTTTCATGGTCTAGTCCAATCCTTAAAACATCTGAGAAAGTTGCTATTAAAAAGATTTTATACTAGAGGAAAATGAGGTTCAGAGAATTCTAATAATTTGTTTAAAACCTGCTGTTTTATCAAGATCTCAGTATCCAGAATAGCTTCTATTACACCTTAAATATAAAATTGATTCACCATCTATTGTTCCTTTCCCACTGCTCTGATATAATACAGTAACCAAGATACCTTAAAGAAGGAAGAGGTTATTTGGGACATGAGACTCCATCATGGCAAGGAAGCAGGGCAGCAAGCAGCAGGCAAGACAGCTGGATCAGCATGCTGAGAGCTCACATCTTGAACTACAAGCATGAAGCAGAGAGAACAATGGTGCAGGTTTCTAAACTCTCAAAAGCTGCCTTTAATGGCATATTTCCTCCAATAAAGCGACGCCTCTTAAACTTCTCCAAACAGCACCTTCATTTGGGGGAACAAATACATGAGCCTTTGGGGGGCATTGTTGTCCAAAGCATCGTGCTATTTCACCAAAAACAATATCTCAATTTCGCTCTTTTCCCACTTCTTCTGCCTTTAAGAAAACCCAAGTCTATAAAGTATTTATATTCTTCCTTATCCACATGATCATCCACTGAACACATGAAGATGGGTGTCTATAGATTCCTTGGCTTCTTATCCTTATCCTTGTTTCCTACTCAACCTTCAAAAGCCCCGGAAGAAGATTCAGAGGTCACCCCTAGTCTGTCCACTCCAGATACTCCATTTAGAGCAAAAACCTCACCCCAAAACCAAACTATGTATGCGTGCCATAATATCTATTTCCAACCTTAATTGTTCTTTCAATACCAAACAGAAGTCCTTGTGTCCTGTTTCTTTATGCTGTTCTTTCACTTATCCATTAAATTGTTAACATCTCAGCCAATTTCTTTAAGTCTCATCTGTATTCATTTTCCCAAAATGACCTTGCTTTTCCAACACTGATAATAGAATACAATAATTGGAGTAGTTTCTCATATATACGACCAACCACCAACTTCTAGAGACTGATTTGTGTCCATGCCTACTCTTGCCTCCTACTCATGGCTCCATGGAATTTTTGTCTTCTGTCTATAAAGAATTGTCCTAGCTGTGCTCTGGCTTCCTCTCCTTCTCCTCTCCAGAATCTTCACAGCAATTGTTTCCTCTCTTTTCATTGGCATTACTTCTTAAAAATGTTTAGGCATGTGCATTTTCAAAATACACACATGTGTTGTGGGTGTTAAAAAGAACTGACTGGTTATCATACATTTTTCTCCTTTCTGTTATTAGCATTTAAATAGAAATTCTCTACTCAGAGATCAAATAAACAAGATTATTACTGTGTCAACAAGTATTACACCCTACACAAAGAACTATAGGCAACCAAGGAATGCCCAGAGCAGAAGAAATAGTTTTCCCTAAGGGAAGAATACACTGACTGGTTTTCCAATACCAACTGCTCAGCCCTGAAAACGTATACATGAGATTATTATACAGACTGAGCAGGTCAATTTAGGAATATATGCATACACTTATATGTACATATAACAACAATGAATGAAAAATGAAGCCATGACTTTGAAAGAGCAAGGAGGGTTGGTTATATGAGAGGGTTTGGAGGGAGGAAAGGGAAAGAAAAAATGGTGTATCTATAGTATAATCTCAACAACAAAAGAAAAAGTACAAAGGAATATTATGAAGTAAAAAGCATAGGACAGGAAATAACTACTGCAGGTACAAAAGACTAATACGCTCTACTAGTGTGTGGGTCGGGAAGATATCCAGAGGATATTACCTGCAAGCTAAGAAAGTTGAGGCCATTGCAAACTGTGAATGGCAAATTCAGTCTTTTAAAGGAGCATCCACCTATGCAACTCCTTTTCCCAGCCTTTTTCCTTGGTGTCCCATTTAAAAGAGTTCCAAGACTAGGAAGCTCTTAAATCATTGAGGTTGGAACTTGCTGGGTTGAGATTTGCGAGTTGGTTGACAAATCACTTGTTTTCCACATTAAAACTGTGTATGTAGCAAGTATTGCATGGTCATCTTGCAACTTTTAAAAGTTAAGCGGTTAACGTGTTAAACCCTCTGTGTGTTTCTGGTCCTGGCAATACAACTTATTGAGAGTTTTCTGTGGGAAAGACAGTTTAAAGCACTTTAGATGTATTGCTTTTTTAATTACTAGAACTGTCATAAGGGTTAACCGGAGGGTAAGTTACCATGAATGCAAAAATGCACAGGGCCCTAATCATGAGGAGCAGTGAAACTGGCTGGCTGGCAGGTGCTGAAATTGCAACCTTCTCCTTTAACTCTGAGGAGTGGGCGGGCGGGGCCGCGTCCATCAGTGTCTAGGTGCCCGCAGGCCGCCCTAAGGGCCAATGGCGCGGAAATGAGAGCCCGGGCCACGTGACGGCGGGTGGCACTCTGGCTTTCCTAAAGCAGTCTCTATGGTATTCTTCCAAGCAAACCCAGGGCCCCCCCAAAAGGGTAGCGGCACGTGACAGGCCCTGGGACTACGGCAGGTTCCCACGTGATCCTGGCCTGCAGTAGCGTGGTTGCGGTGAGGTTCTTGCGCTCCTGAAGGGCGGGCGCGGAAGTAAGAGCATCCTCAGGCGGACTGTGACTGGCAGCGAGGTCGGGAGGAGCCAGCAGGCAGTGACCGCCTTGCTTCAGCAGCTCGGCTCAGCTCATTCCGTTATCTCAGCCTTTGCAGTCTGCAGAGAGGCTGACCAAGTTACCTTTGGGTCTTGAGACCTTGGAGAGTGAGGCCCAAACTCGGGACCAACTCCTCATCCACCTTGCCCTCCCTCTCCTCCATCTCTTCCTTTGCACGCACCGAATCGCTTGCTCCTTTGGGCTGGCCTGCTCGGCTGCGCCTGGAGACTAAGTTCGGGTCGGTAAAGGTAACTGTGGGAAAAGCGCCCCCCCAGTGGACAAAGGCGGAGGCAGGGATAGAGCAGGCCCCGCGGGCCCTGGGTGCTGAGCATAGGCAGTAGAGGAGGTGAGCCAGAAGAACGGTACTGCGGATTTAGAAGGCACTGTGAAGGACTTGTTGCGCGATGGAAGAATCTGACTCTGAGAAAAAGACGGAGAAAGAGAATGTGGGCCCAAGAGTGGAGCCTCCTCTAGGGGAGCCGGAAGGATCGCTTGGGTGGGTAAAGGGGATTATGTTGCACCTGGGAGGGAGGGTATGCTAATTGTAAAGAGAATTGTGAGATGCAACAACCCCTAACCTGCAGTGATGCATTGCTTTAATTTACCAATATGGTTGATTGATATCATGCCCTTGATGACGGAAAACAGAATAGAAACAGCCCTTTGCCTGGATCTTGAGATTCCTGGTTAATGCGTAGTATTCTAATTGAGACAGTTCTGAGTTGTTTTGTGTTTTCTATAAAGGTTATTTGATGTTATCACCTTGTTGATGATAAAAAGGGAGAGAACAGACGTTTGCTGACCAATGACGTATAGTGCGATATGCCTGTCTGAGAACTGCGTTATATGTACTTTGTGCCTTTAATGAATGAAATACAGCTTGGAAGGACGATTGAAGGTCCAAAGATGATTCTAGATTTAAAAAAAATAAGGAGATTAATTTAAAAATAGCATTCAAATATGAAAATATTGTTTGATTTCTAAAAGTACCCAGAGTGTTGCTTCAGCTTTATGACAGCATCAAATCTTGAATTTAAATGGTTTGTATTACTAAATATGTCTTCCTAGGCAGCATCTCCTGAGCTGATGAAGGAAACAGGGAACATAAACCCAGCTTTATAATTTAGGAAAATGAAGACTTCTGAAATGAGGTCCCATCCATACTTAGCTGTTTTAAAGAATATTCTTCTGCGTCTCTCTGTTTACTTGTCCCTCCCCCCACCCAAAGGCAATTAGATCACGAAAACACTATCTCTTTTGGTTTATATCTACAGGTGGGCAATGCCAAATGCAGCCATGAAGAAAAAGGTAAGATGTGTTAGGTACATCAGTAACATGAAGGAAAAGGTAAGAAGCTGCAGTTCAGGAAATCTGGCTTTTTTTTTCTGGACTATGACGAGAATCTATGTGGTCTTTGAGACACGCATCCCTTTATTTACTGTCAGATTTACTTTGTCTAAAATTAATCTCATGGAGTCAAGACATATACAAATATTACACAGCCCTCTGTGTGTGCACTGATTCTTTAACCCAAATGAAATGTTACAAGCAGTTTTTTTTCTAGCTGAAATTGGATGTTCTTTGCTTTGCACTGTTATTGCGACTTAGACAGTATCCCTAAGAATGTAGCTCGGAAGCGTATTTCTTGACCTTTTGGGGATTTAGTATCATTTGTGAAGTGCTGGTGATAAACCTTCATAGGGCTGTTAGGAAGTTTACATGAATAAACTCCCTGTACACCACAAATAAAATTGTCCTTGCCCTGAAAGGAGGAAAAAGCTCTATATTTTTAGCCTGACTTCATCTAAAATTTAATTTCTGGGCCTCAAGTTTGCTAGGAGGATGTTTTTGATGAATGTCTGAAGTTGCTGCCAACAAGGATGCCTGAAAAATGCCAGAAATCTCTACGTAATTAGGAGGAAAAAAAGCAGATACAAAGAAAAGCTTAAGGAACTGTGAAAAGAGAAAGGAGGCAAACTGCCATTTGCTTTAATGGTTCTGCAATGCACATGGATTGAAGGGTCAGCTTTTATACCCAGAAAGACACAGTTACTGCTTAATTAATTTTTAGTTAATTTAGTTTAGACTTTTTTTTTTTTTTTTTGCAAAAGACAAGGAAAATCTCCATACTAATTTCATACTAGCTAAGCAATTATATTTTCTTAGGTAAAGCTGGATATCAAAATTGTTGAATTTAACAAACCCATGTCCAGTATGTTTTCATTAAAGCTCCTTACCTTTGTAATCAGACATTTTGGTAAAATATATTAGGATTGGAGGTAGAATAGGTATCGCTTTCATTTGAAAAGCAAAGTTTACAGAACTGTATCTAATAAACGTTGTGCTTAAAAGGACTCTGAAAGTCATTTTACTCTGTTTCCTTATAGTGCAAGATTATCTGGCTTTGTTCACAGGTGTTTTTCCTGTGCTAAATCCTAACACAAGAAAGATGTCTTGTAAAGTCTTGCTCTCAGCCAGATAGCTGTTCTTGCATTTTTTTTTTTTTTTGCTTTAATGGCTTGTTCATTCTTTTGATGAGTGTATTTTAAGCTTTTGTTACCTGTTAGGCACTGGAGATAACAAAGCACACAAAGGATTCAAAAACTCTCCCTCTGTCCTTCAAGTGTTCGAGTCTTGTGAGAGTGTTGCCCAAAGGAGAGACTGCAGAGCTTTATGGTCTGCAATGATAGAGTAGTACCACCGAGGGGCAGGCAAGGTACGTGTCAGCCTAAGCCAGCGTGGTTCTTCCTAACGCTGTGACCCTTCAATTACAGTTCCTCATGTTGTGGTGACTCCCCAACCACAACATGTTTTTCGTTTTGTTTTGTTTTGTTTTGTTTTGTTTTGTTTTGTTTTGTTTTTTCGAGACAGGGTTTCTCTGTGTAGCCCTGGCTATCCTGGAACTCACTCTATAGACCAGGCTGGCCTCGAACTCAGAAATCCACCTGCCTCTGCCTCCCAAGTGCTGGGATTAAAGGCATGCACACCACCGCCCGGCACAACGTGATTTTCGATGCTACTTCATAAGTGTAATTTTGTGCTGTGACAAATCATAATGTAAATATCTGTGTTTTCCAGTGGTCTTAGGTGACCTCTATGAAAGGGTTTTTTGACTCCCCAAAGGGGTTGCAACCCACAGGTTGAGGAATGCGGGCCTAAGGCATTTAGGTCAGAGGAACTTTATGGGGAGGATACTGGGGATCGAACCCAGGTTTCACTTGTATTAGGTAAGTACCCTAGTACTGAGCTACATCCTCAACTCCAGAGAAAATTTCCAAGGTGATTGTTGAACCAAGTTTTGAAGGATAAGTTGGGACTTAGTAGAAAGGGTGAATCTAGACATAGAATCAGGGCTCCCTAAATGGCTGGAAGCAAAGAGACTGTAAGCCATTCACTTAAATGTGAATGGATACTGAGAGTTCCAGGCTAGGAGAATCAAAAGGTAAAGACGGAAGTAGATAAGCTAAATCAAGAATGGTCCTATGTGCATTAAGTATCCAATTTTGTAGGACATGGGATACGAAGAGGAGGCAGAAACTGATGAAATAAAAATTCTAGAAATACGTAGATGGAAAACAACCTGACCTTGAACAGAGAAGTAGGAAGAACTTTTCAGTTATACTATATGAAATCTGATATATATCCTTACATTATAAGAGAATAGGTTAGTTTACTATTGAAGTGGTATTTTCTAATGCAGTTTTAAATAAATAATATGTATAATGACAAACTTACCACCGTTGTATTGCTAAAATGATGTGTAACTCCCAGCAGGTCAGTGCTTGGCTTTTGAAATGTTAACACCATTGACTGGGGAATGGTTTATTCATACTGGTCGTTGGTACTTGCATATCTGTAAAATGCCAGCTACAGAAGAGAAATGGCTCCCTTTTCACTAGATTTGCTCTAGATTTGCTAACTGTTTTTCCTTACTTTGTCCTTAGGTCCTGTTGATGGGTAAAAGTGGATCTGGTAAGACCAGCATGAGGTCTATTATCTTTGCAAATTATATTGCCAGAGACACACGCCGTCTTGGTGCAACAAGTAAGATGTTCCATCCTATTGTAAAGTGAGGTGACTTGGCTGTTCATAATCTGCATAACACACTTGATTGCAGCAGCTTGAGAATGCACAGGTTGATGAGTTTGCTTTGGAGCATGCTTTCCCTTTTCAGAATGTATGGCCTAATTCTGATTATTATTGCTCACTATCCTGGGGAGCTGCTTTCCTTTCTAGGTTGCTTGCAAAGTGGAATGTTCTCAGCTAACTTCCTGTGTATCCTGCTATTTCTTAGGCAAGGATAGGGACCCTTTGCCTGCTTACTTTGTGGGGAGAATGCTTGTTTATAACTTTTCATACAAAGGGGAAAGCCATAGGTTTTAACTAGAGTACATTAAGACCCAAGATGGTTTTAATACAGGAGTTAGTTGTTGTCTTTATTAAAAGGTGAACTCGAGGATAGTAAGGAGAGAGGTATACCTGTTCTGCACTCTGCTCTTTTTCTTTATACACCTAGGTCTTCTTGGAGCATCTACTCTGAGTTGGGAAATATCTTATTGACCTTTATGGCTAGAATGTTGGTATAGACTTTCTTGGCTATAATGGCTACTAGAACACTGAATGGAGGATCCTGGAAGTGCTCTACTCTGATGCAGATTGTCATTTCGTTCTGAAGCATCGAAGCATTTCTGAATTCTGTCTTTGTTCTTGGCCTCTGGGTGAGGAGAGGCATTGCTCTGCCTAGCCTTCAGATTACAATCTGGGTTTCTAGCATGTTCAGTACTTTTAGCAACAAGTTAGCAGCGTTCAGGTGACCAAATCTGGTTTCAAGCACATTATGTTCCGGACTCTGAAAACTATTTTCTAGATAAAAGTCTCTCTGTGTCTCTGTTTCTCTCTGTCTCTCTGTCTCTGTCTCTCTGTCTCTCTCTGTCTCTCTCTCTCTCATGGTTATCTTCTGTTCTCTACAAATATCTGAGAACATTCAATATCTTAATTTGTCTTACTCATTCTGTGCCTCTGAAATTTTGTTATTCTTAAACATCTCTGGTTCCTCATGTGACATACTTTTGAAATGTTTTCAAGGACTTCTTCTTATAAGACTTGAATGCAGATGTGGTCTAATCAGAGCAGGGTGGGCCTACTACATCTCTGATTTGGGGTATTACTTTGCCATTATCATGATGAAATCTTACCTTCTTGTTTTGAAGCAACCTTCATTTTACTAAATAATAATTAAAGCCACAACTCATCTTTGCATATATTTTATGGAAGCACACACATCCTCTTGCTTTTGTATAGTTCATATTTTGAACTCAATAATGAATCCTTATATTAGATGGCTTATGTTTCTTTTTCTTTTTTCTTTTTTTTTTTTTTTTGAAGTCCAAGCCATTGGGTTACAGTTTTCTTGTGCAATACATAATACAATAATGTAATATTATAATGTTACAATAATACAAAGGTTTTTAGCTATGTATTCTCTCATCTGATGTTAGCTGTCCTTCATAGTTATATACAGTTCTGTATTTGATAAGTATCTAAGTAATTGTCAAAAATGTTGGTCAAGATAGTTTTCTTTCCTGTCATACTTGTGGCTGATATCTAGCCTCTAGAAAGTACTTGTCCAAATGTTTTTTTCTGTCTTGTGCCTTGATTGGATATATTCGATTTTTTTCTCTTCCAGATTAAATATGTAGGGCTAGTATCTGTGTGGTTTCAGTAAAGATGCTTATCAAACTGCTGTAACTTTTTTGCCCTCTCTCATTTACTCTAGTTTTCAATTATCTTCCGTCTAATAGATGATGAAAGTATACCTTAAAAATTAATCACATTCAGCCAGTAAGTGTCAGTGTTGGAATGACAGTTTGTGCTCTTCTTTTTATTATGACATTATACATTACACGACTCATCAATCCCTGGAAAACATTTGCTTCATACTTTAAATTCTTTTCACTTTGTTGAAACATCTTTTCTCAGAACCACTGATATTTCTGTTTCTAATTTATCAGCAGAGTTGGTTTATTACCCTGAATCCGATGAATAATTTAGAATTACTGAAACTGCTGTAAATACTTTTGATAGAATCCAGCAGCATCATTCGGAGCATAATGGTGTAAATTATATAATCCTAGTCACTAAAATAGGCCGTTTATTCAACAAGTATACATCTGGAAGTATTTCTTGCCAGATAATGTCAGCTGGATGGGGTTCCTGCCCCTAAAGATATCTCATGTAGTAAGTCGACTAGTAATACTTGGTTAGTATTTCCTGAATTCCATCAAAGATAGTAAAAACGTAATGAAAAATGTTGGTCTTAATGTTTTAGCATATCAATGGGTTTGTCACTAATGAAGAAAAGTGTGTGTTTGTTGCTAAATGTGTGGACTAGTTCAGAATACATGTAGTGCATTACTTCGTATTTGTTATCCCTTTTGATGCAGTTACTGATTTTCTTTAAAGGTAGTAAAAAAGAATACTACTTTTAAAATATTGTTTGCCTTTAATGTGTTAATGTTTTCCTGGTTTGTCATTCCTGAAAACAGTCAACTTTTATTTTGTTAAGTTTAAAGCCTCCTGAACTTTGAAATTTTAAGTACAGAAATGATAATATTATTAATTTATTAAATGCTAAAATATGTTTTTTGCAATGGTAAATTTGTCACTAAAATGATTATGAAATATTTTAGTTTCAAACACTGTTGACAGCTCCAAGATTTCCTATCTCCTCAAAATTCTGTTCTCTTGGCTTTTTATTTAATGCTTTTTTTACCCGGACTTTCTTCCTTTGCATTTAACTGCCCTCCCTGCTTTAAAAAGACGAGTTAATCTTTATAATATTTTCTTCTTTCTGCCCCATAAGTGAATATTATTCCTAAAGCTCTGTTTTTCTTTATTCTCTTCAGTTGCTTTAATGATAACAGAGCAGGAAGGTTATAGGAGAATGGGGTGGGGGTTGGGGGCGGCATATGGGGACCATAAAATTTAACAGGGAAGTAGGAAATGGTGCTTATATATAAAATGTCTTATAAGCCAAGAAACATTGTGAGAGATTTTTAAACAAAAAAAAATTACCATGGTCACAGTTACATTTTTTAATTCAAAATTATACTTTAGCTTCGAACATTATTTAAGTATAAAATGTTAGTTTATTCTTGATTGTCAAGCCAACTTTCTAGAGACAACCACCATTAGTAATTCTAGGATTACTACTCTGGTCTTCTTAGTGTATACCATCATTGATGTGTAAGTCTTCTTAAAGAATGATATAAAACTCAGCCATTTGGAGACATCACTGTGTCTGTAATGTGGACACAGGTTGGAGTGATGCAAGGGTAGAAACAGGTACCACCTATAAGCCAGAGGACTGGTTTTCACTAGACTTCCACACTATTAGTGTCTGGACCCCAAAATTTTCAAGATTTTGGAACTGTGGAAGTAAATTTCTATAGTTTTCAAAAAACTGTAAGGGATGGCAGGGGCTTTATTTGGACTGAGGGAGTGGTACTGGCTATGGCACAAAGCTACTAAGCTGCGGAATATGCTTAAGCAGCAGAGTCAACAGGACTTTCTGAGGAACTTGGAGAGAATTTTGAGGGGGAAAGGAAGAATGAAATATTAGGCAGATGGCTAAATTCACTGAGATGGAGAACACTGAAAAAGGAGCAGATTTGTTGGGATGAAAGGAGAGATGAGCTACGTTGGATATATTGAGCTTGGGATAGTTACAGTACAGACATACAGTATATGAGTCAGAAAAACAGAGAAGTCTGCACTAGTGTTGCCTAGTTAGTATCTACACGACAGTTATCTTGCTTTGGGGAGGACTATTTTGAGTTCCTGAGAACCCTAACATTTATGGGACAGAAAGAAGAATAGGAACACATGAGGGAGGAGCTTCCAAAGATTTCGTCATTGTGATGCCGGAGACCAAGAGAAGAGAATTAATTCCCAGGAGAAGAGAGTAGTCAACTGTGTCGCTGCAGAAAATAAGACGAGGACTAAAAAGTCCACTGGATTTGGCAATAAGGCCACTGGTCACTTGATGAGAATTATTTCTGTAATATGGGAATAGAAACCAGATTTCTATCCCATATGCCCCATATCTAAAAGGTCACTGAATCCTGTCGCTTCTTTTGTTATTGTCTTTCCCTTTCTCAGTAGCACTTTTTTCCATTTTTTTTAGTACTAGACCGTATACATAGTCTTCAAATTAATAGCAGTTTGAGCACCTACTCTCTCGTAGACTCTGTTGGAAATACAAAGACATGTAAGATATGATTCCTTTTCCAAGGAGGGGGAAGTAAAGGGGAAAAAGGAAGTAGTTTGAGCATCTACTATGTGCCAGGCACTTTATGTATATAGCTTTTTGAATCCTCACAGCAATCCTGTGAGGTCGGTATTATTTTCTTTTCTCACAGAAGTTGAAGCTATTTCTCAAAGCTTTCTTGACTTGCCCAAGGTCATTCAGAGATAGAAGTGTTATATAAACTAAAGTCTGTATGGTTTCCTTTCTCGTGATGGTTTGTATTTATACATTATGAGAAGATAAAATTGTAGAAAAGTAGATAGCAGCTAATTTAGGTAACAACTTGGAGTTAGACACAGGAAATAATTACTATGTGATTGAGTTAACGATCACATAAATTATGTAGAATAAAATTGCTAGATACTGAGAAATATTCCTGATAAAATCTTCCATTATTCTTTCTTAGGGTTTTTTTAGTGCCTGGCAGAGAGTAGTTGCTTAATAAATATTTAAATGAGTTCAGAGGGAGAGATAGTGATAGGTGGGGTTGTTGTCAGGGAAAGAGGGCTTTTGGAGGAGATGGGAATTCCTCTAGGTTTTAGGGTTAACTTTGAAAGGAAAGGGGGGGGGGCTTTGCAGCAAATGACAGAAAAGCCAGTGGATAGTGGGAGGGAACAAAAAAGCAGAGGTCGCAAACAGACAGCCTATGTGCTGGATGAGGCCTGTGGCTGTGTTTTCTTTGGCCTGTCCATTATTTTAGAAAAATTGGAAGTAGTAATCTGTAAAAGTTTTCATAATAACCTAGAATTCAGGCTACTATTTCAAATTTTAAAGATCTAGTAAACCTGAGCCAATAATTTTGCATGGAAAATGAACAATAGTTAAGAAACTGTCACCGCTCTGAGGCCATAGTAGATGCTTACCCTCATATTTAGCAAGCTTTTAATGGTATAAGTTTGCTCACATGGCCTGATTTAGCGAGTTTGCGACCCCTGAAAATAGAATGTGTTGGGACTGGGGAGGTAGTAGGGTTGGGGGAGTGTGAGTAAAAACATACTGGGCTGAAGGGAGAGGGTTTGTTAATGTGAATTACTGGGTATTGGAAAGGTAGACTGAAAGCCAAAGTATAAAGGACCTTGAGTCCACCCCAGTTAAACATGGAGGAACCACTGAGAGTGTTTTGAATGGGGAGTGATATGTTCAAAGTAGTGTTAAGAAGATGAACCTTGTAGTAGCCTAATGATTGATGTAAAGTCAGTAAGACTCTCTTATAGTATAGGCATGAGGAGATAAGGGCCTTCCTTGATGTTGAGTGATGGATTATGAAATAAAGACTGGAATTAAGAGATACTACAAAGAATTCAAAGTGAATTGAATGTGTCAGGAGAGTCAGAAAGAAAAATTACTAGACGAATTAACTAAAAAGGAAGTCAGTAAAGGAGTTAGTTTTGTTATGTTTTATGTTTGTTTATTTTGTGTTTGCTTACTGTCTCTAAGTTTTGTTTGGAAGTTGGTGAAGGAATGTGGGTTTGGGAATATCTGTTAAATGGTGTATGTCACTGTCTTGTGTGTTAAACTTTAACAATATTGTAATTGGAGATTGTTTCTGCTTTGGGTACTAAACTACTGAAATTTAAAAATTACTTACACAAGAGCCAATTCCTTAGCATAGGGTAGTATAGGTACCCACCCTGCCACTAAACCATGTGACTAAGCTAAAAATCACCTTCTTGTTATGGCTTTGAGCATTTCACTCCACTTTGGTCCTTCTAAACACCATGGGTTAGTGTTTTGCTTATCTTAAATGTCATGTTCTTTACTGCAAATACTAGACTTGTCACATTTATCTTCCAGTTGATGTAGAACATTCTCATGTTCGATTTTTGGGAAACCTGGTTTTGAACCTGTGGGATTGTGGTGGGTAAGTACTATGTGCCTACTTATTTGTGAAGCTGATGGCAACGATGATGCCATCTAGTATAATCAGCATGGCAAATACACCCAGAAAACTCATTTGCATAGATGCACTGGCTAAAATGTATTTCAGAATTACCAGCTGATTAATACGGATCTGTGTTTAGTACAACCTAGAAAATTCCCTCTACACAAAACATATTTAAGTAGCTCCAATATAAGCCCCATCTAAATATGTATATTATGGAATAGATCATGCCTCTTTTGCAGTGGCATAATTAGATTTCTTTTTCAGGTTGACTGACACTAGCATTGCATTCTTAGCTATTATTTAGTATACCAGATTGTTCTTAGTCATTTTAGTAATTACTTCTAAGGTAGTCTTGTCACTGTAGATTGGATTCTGAGCATGTATTTACCTAATGTTGATTTATGACCAGGGCAACCATAAACATCTAAGCACAAATTTGCACTTGCTGTGGCTCTGTTTTGAAGCAACGGTGTGTAGTGCAGAGTGGTTAAGAGTTTAGGTTCTTTCTCTGGGGTATATTATTTAAACCCTTTGTGCTGTGACTTTACCTATACAATAGAGCAAAATAACCAAGTCATAGATTGGTTATGTTGATTAAGTTCAAATATATAAAATACACATTATAGTGTCTTACGAGATAGATGTTGCTGGCTGGTGGCTACATCCCAGCTCCAAACACACAAAAGATGCTCAGGGAGTAGTTTTGAAGGAATAATAAATAACTAAATAGTCTTAAGGAAGTAACTCCTTGTTTTAAAGACTTATTTTATATATGTGAGTACACTGTAGCTGTCTTCAGACATACACCAGAAGAGGGCATCAGATCCCATTACAGATAATTGTGAGTCACCATGAGGTTGCTGGGAATTGAACTCGGGACTTCTGGAAGAGCAGTCGGTGCTCTTAACCTCTGAGCCATCCCAGTAACTCTTTTTTTGACAGCAGTTGAATTAACATTTTGGGATAAAAATCTTCCCTCATTGTAATTGTCTTCAATTCTCTAGTCTATGTCAACAGATTTACCGAAGTTCCTTGTTTTTAGGTACTAAAATACGAAATTCAGTTTTATAGATCAAGTATCTGTAATTCAGGGAAAATACGATTCTTCCAAGGTCACACAGCTCTAATGAGCAAGGTGCACGATTAGAAATTTGTAAGCACCACTTCATATGCACCACTAAGTGACACTCTGTTTTATTGCTGTCCAGGTGTTGAGATCTTTTGGGGAAGTGACTGCTAACCTAGGAGCAAAGGGTAACATTCTCCTGAAAAGTCATCATTGAAATCATTTTCAGAAATGTAGACTATTTGACTAGTATTATTCAGCAAATGTTCATTAAGAATGTGCCATCCTTCTTTTAAAAGTTGTGAGATAGCAGGAGACAATATCAGGGGTGACTCTTGTCTGGTGGTATAGAGAAATGAACACTATTAATCAAAACCTCATAACATAAATTTAGCTTCGTGCCCGTGGTAAGTGCTGCAGATGAGAAGGATGTGTTGGTAGGAAGCCGACAAGTGAGTGAGCTGGCCCAAGGGAGGGATAGTTTCTATGAGGATCTACCGATTGGATTGAAATCTAAAGGGAACAAGCTGGAGTTAAAGACGAAGAGACCGACAAGTAGCATGAGTGATCAATACGTGAACAGAAGGTAAATATGTTTATAACCTAAGGAGAAGCCAGGCATGGTAAGTATGCAGAGGTGGGTGGATCTTTGTGGGTTTTAGGCTAGCCAGGGCTATAGAGTCTCAAGAACAACAGCAATAATAACAACAGCAAAACATAAGGGGAAAGGCAAAGAATTTTACCGGATTGCAAGTTATGACCCTGAAGTAGAGTAAGGTAAAGCTCACCACATTTGGCTGTTATTTGCTCTTTGAATTAAAGTTTAAGATCATATTTCACTGGAGCAAGCAACAAAAGTTCAAGCAGGAGTGACTGAACAGAAGATTCATTTACTATCTAGATATTTTTTCTCTCCTACCAGACAAGACACCTTCATGGAAAATTATTTCACTAGCCAGCGTGACAACATCTTCCGAAATGTGGAGGTTCTGATTTATGTCTTTGATGTGGAGAGCCGTGAACTTGAAAAGGACATGCATTACTATCAGTCATGCCTTGAGGCTATTCTGCAGAATTCTCCAGAAGCCAAAATCTTTTGCTTGGTACACAAAATGGATTTGGTACAGGAGGATCAGCGAGACTTGGTAAGAAACTGAAAAGGTGCTGTACCAAATGCTTCGTGTGCTTTGTAGACTTTCTTTATAAACAGTTAAGGTCAATTGGTACCATTCTGTGTTTCCGACCGAGGTAAGCCTCTGACCACGTGCGTTCACTAAGTAGCCTTTATCAGGTTAAAACATAGTTAGCTGCCCCTGTTGTATTGTCACAGCTGAAAGACCCACCAGGAGGAAGATGAGGAGAGGTTGCTGCTGTCACTGGATTTAGGACTTGTACCAGTTGAACTTGTACCAGTTCAAGTGCCTAGCACATTGTGTCAAGCACGGTTCCCAAGCCCTCACAATTACACTGGCATAAATGACTTAGTATGCATGAGGACAACTCAAAGATGACTAAGGATAGTAGAGTAGGAAATGTCAATCTTCAGTTCCTCAACAAAAGCACATAAAATTAACTACCTATAACCCAAAATGTCCCAGAGAGGACTCAGGGGCTCAGTATAGAAGAGGTTTAGTAAAATGGGCAAATTCTTCTCTATCTATGAGATTCTGGGTCTGGTAAGACATAGTCTACCTTCAGTTTGTTCAGTATAAAGTATGAGCATTAGATATTAAGGTTTAAGATAAAAAAGAAAATCCTTCTTTATGTTATAGAGAACTAAGGAAAGGAGATTTAGATTATACTGGTTATATAGAATTTAGTTTCACCCTGGCTGTCCTGGAACTTTTTGTAGACCAGGCCAGCCTTGAACTCGTAGAGATCTGCCTGCCTCTGCCTCCCAAGTGCTGGGATTCGAGGCATGAGCCACCACTGCCCAGCCCTTGGCTTGGAGCTTAAGAAAAGCCTCATACTAAAGGATTTTTTGGTGATAGCTTTAGTCAGGAAAACATGTTCCATAACACATATTGTGTGTTAGATCCCATAGAGCTGGAATTACATGTGTGCTGATATCTAACAAATGAGCTCCTTCTGAATGTTTTAATCACTTTCAATTTCCTTTACTGGGTTTTAAATGTTCATGTAAATATCCTCAATTATATATTAATATGTATGTTTGAGTTTTCCAGAGAAACAGACCAACCCAGTCAGATGTGTTTGTGTATAGAAAGATAAAGTCACATTTCATTTAAGGAATTAGCTCACCTGATTCTGGAAGCCACCTCTGGAAGTAGTTTGAGATTTGGAGAGCTGGGAAGGTGGGCTAGAGACCTGAAAAGAAGAATATACATTAAAAAGAGGGAAAAAATAGAAGTATCCTTATTTTGAGATGGTGTGTTTCTTTACATAAAAACACTAAAAATTCCAGCAGAAAACTCCTACAAGCTGTAAATTCATTCAGCAAAGTAGTGGGATATGAAGTTAACAAATAAATCTTATACACAACAGGAAACATTGATTCCTATATTAATAGATGAATTGGTATGTTAACTACCTTTGGTCTTGTAGTTGTAACTGCAGTCAGAAACTTCTTAAGTATGTGATACTCCACTTTCCAATAGCCATGTCTTCTACAGAAACTGAACAGGCAACCTGAATGGAATTGTATCAGCATCCTTTCTATACTTGACCCAGCCTTCCCTTTCATTCAAAGGGTTCTCTGGATTTACAAAGTGGCACAAATCTGGATGGATACCAGTTGAGGAGCCGTGACATTCTATGATTCCTGCTAGGCTTTTGATCATTTGACTCAAATTATTTCATTTATGTAGATGAAATAGGAATATAGTAGATATCCCATCTGGTTCATTTATAGAAGCACTATGATCAACTAGCCAAAACTATACGTTTCTGTGAGTTGGTACTTTGGCTCTTTTGTCCAATCAAATAAGTTTACCTTGGCCCTTACCCTTGTTACTCTAGCACCCACTTCCCCTTTATTAGGCTTCCCAACTAAGTGGGAAGCAACTACTACTGTACGTTTTGCTGTATAGAAGAAAGAGATCAGAGAGCTGGAGATGGAGGTTAGGGTTTCTTTTACAAATTTGTTTCTCATTAGCTTTGTGTTCCCAGTATTGATGAATAGATTGTAGGTGACAAATCTTGAACATTGTCATCTCCCTAAGCATTTAGGTTTCTTTGTAGTAGATCAATGCAGCTCTGACTTTTTTAAAAACAGACTTTATTTCTTCTATGTATGAGTGCTCTATCTGCATGTACACCTGCAGGCCAGAAGAGGGCGCCAGACCTCATTATAGATAATTGTGAGCCACCATGTAGTTGCTGGACAGAGCAGCCAGTAATCTTCACTGCTGAGCTTTGTCTCCAGCCCTGCAGCTTTGGCATTTGAACTTCAGTTAGTATAGGCTATGTTTTGATTAATGCCTCAGCCAGGAAGTAAACAAACAGAATGCTTTTTTAACCCTTCACCTGCAAATCCTCTGCTTATTGCATGCACATCAATAAATTTGTCCTGAGTGAGTGTTAGGCTCCTTCTTCCAAATTCTGCACCATTAACAGCTACTCTCACAGTTATCCCTGTGTTTTGGTCTATTACAAGAATCATATAGTTCTTGTAGAGATTGTGTATTTAGCCTTTAGAAATGTTCTGGTTCTTGAATCTGTATAGTGCTAGGAGCAAAGGGCTATGGTAGAAATGAATCAAAACGGTCTTGTAGCTACCTCCAAGGAGGCCATTTTAGTTCTTTTTTTAAAGGAAAAGTTGGCTTATTCTTAGAGAATGTGGTGACTGCTTCTATGGGCAAAGAGTTGAGCATTGAGGCATCCCCAACTTCCTCAAGTTTTTACTCCATGAGACCAGTTCCAGTCTCCAGAATCATGTTCCCGCAGAGCCAGTGCCATGCTTTCCAAACAGGTACTACATGGAGATGGGTATTCAATTTACACTGTCATTTATCTGCTCAGAGGATGAGAGTCCAAGATTACTTTGCAGCAATCTCGGTCCTGTGGCTGTAGGAAGTAAAGGTGTCTTTCAGGACAAATATAGGAACTTCAGGTCATCTATTAAAATTGGTCTGGATATTCAGATCTGAGCTTGTCCTTATTATTATCCATTTCATACAGCAAAATTAAGATCAGCTAGCAAGTCCATTATACTCATTTTGAGAAAAATAGCCACACATATGGTTGCCAGAACATTGTATAATTCAGGATCTGAATTCCACATCATCCTCAGGCTCCCTTGAGTATTCTCATAACTTCTTGAAGTTGTATCTTTAGTTCTAATCAGATTAGAGAACTAATCTCAGTCATATCAAAATCAATTCAGAAAACTCATCCTAAGATTCTACTGTAACTCTTAGAATTTTTCTGCCTCCTCTTCTGAGTACATTGCCCAAACCTTTGGTATAGGTGTTTGGGTTAAAGACATCTCATGTGGGGCTGGCTGTGCCAAAGTTTCTCACTCTGGACACCATGTCCAGCAGGTGTGGGTCTCTGTGTGAATTACCATGTACTGCAAGAAGCTTCTCTGATTTATGGGTATAGCAATATGTTTTAATTTTCAGGGTTTTTGAGAGAGAGAGAGAGAGAGAGAGAGAGAGAGAGAGAGAGAGAGAGAGAAACAGAGAGAGAAGGAACACATGGAGTCAGGTGAAGACTGGCAAGTATAAAAATTGGAGAGGAGGCCAACATACTAGAGAATTATTAAACTTCAATGATGTCCATGAAATAAGATGGCAGTCTAGATGTGTCTGGGGGGAAGTGTTTCACAGCAGATTTTCCATTATTGTGGTTCTCACATTCTTTCTGCCCCCCTCTTCTGCAGTGTTCCTTGAGCCATAGATGTAGGAGCTGTGATAGGAGTCCATTGGGACTGGGCTCCCCAAGATATGTTGTGTCCAGTTGTGGTTTCCTTTGATGGTCTCTATTTGCTGTATAGAGGAGGCTTCTTTGATGAGGGGTACTAGTTATACTTATCTGTAGGTATAAGAATGAACTATAGAATATAGCGGGAATTAAGCTGGTCTAGCACAGCAGCAGTAGTAAATTCTCTTCTAAGGTCCATAACTTCACTACTAGTCCCTGGAAGTTGACTGTACCAGACATGATGTCCCTCTTGTTGGACCCTTAAGTCCAATTAGACAGTAGTTGGCTTCCTAGTACAAAGTGGTCAGCCCTTAAACCAAATATGTGCAAACAGCAAAAATGAACACATCAGGTTGCATTTATATATATTTGTGTGTATATGTAACAATCATAACTAAAGGAAAAAACTATCAATTTAAAAAGGAAGGAGGACAAGGAAGGAGTTGAAAGGAGGGGACTTGGGAGGGGCTGGTGTGAGGGAAGGGGAAAGTAATGTAATTACATTTTAATTTGAGATGTAATTTAAAAATTAAAAAATAATTCACCTTCATTGTGTGTACACACATACTAGCAGTCTACCTACTTAGGGAAACATATCAGAGTATACATATTTTATATAGATATTTTCTCTGCATATGTGGGGATGTATACATAGAAACAAACCCTAGCTGGCTAGAGCTTAGTTGCTCATGTGGGTTATAAATGTGTTGTAAATTAAGTATAATATATATATATATATATATATATATATATATATATTTACATGTATATGAGCAATATGTGTTATTAAAGAGTATGTCTATAATATTGACAACTAAATGTATTTTGAGTTGCACATTTTTAATATAGGTATTGCCATATTAAAATTACCTACATTTAGTGATATTATATATGTATATATATATATATATATGTGTGTGTGTGTGTGTGTGTGTGTGTGTATGTATGATAAATTTTATTTTCTAAAATATTGATCTCTATAAATATTTAACAAACCTGGATAAGCCTGAAGAAATTTGATAGTTATTAATACCTTTATAGCCTCGTTTGGGAAATAATAATACTCAAGATTCCTATGAAGACAGAGTAAGGGGTCCTTGTCAAAATATAATCAAATAATTAAATCTCAAACTTTCCCATGAAGGAGTAGAGCTGTTATATGCTCATCGGGTTGTTGGATTTTTTCATTCAGATTTTTAAAGAACGAGAAGAAGACTTGAGGCGTTTATCGCGTCCGTTAGAATGTTCCTGTTTCCGCACATCTATCTGGGATGAAACTCTGTATAAGGTGTGTATGTTTCCTAAGTCTCTACTTAGAGAATGAATAAAAGTTAGAAAGATATTAACAAAACTAAAATATTTTCAATGACTTCATAGCCATCTAGATTTGTTATACTAAAAAGAAAATAATCTATAACACTTTGTTCGAAGAACATCAAACTTAACATCAATAGATTTTGGGTTTAATCTTAGATTGGGTCGACATTGTCACGAAGTCATTGTATTTGCCATGTAAATATGATTAATCTGCTGCTACTCTTCTTTGTCATAGCAAAAAATGTTGTTTAACATCCACCATCCATTTTGACCCATTGTGTCAGTGATTTTTGTAGTTGCATCTAATGTGCAAGTCCTTCTACATGCTAATGGGTAAACTAATCTGCCTAAATTCAGACAGTCATAGAAGAAAAATGTTTAGTGAAGAAATGGGAGAAGTGAATCTTGAGATGTGATATGTACATTGTATATTGTAAGTTCAGCTGTCGTGTCAAATTGGAAATGATACGGTTAGCATCCAACCCTCATTGTTAGCATTGCTGGAATGACCACCATGCTGTTTGCAGTCTAGAGATTCTTCTCTCAGTAGTATGAAGTTGAAGTTCCCTTAGTGGCACAAAGGCTCCTGCTTCTTCCATTTCTCTTGCTTACCAGTGGTTTAAAGATTGACTACTTTTGTGTCCTCATGTGGTCAGACCTTTCCTTCAGACTGCTTCTGGTATTCATTGACAAGTATGGCTCTAGGTGGCAAAGGATCCTTCACTGGTAGCTAGAGCTTCAGTATCAACTCATCTGACAGTATCAACAACCAGAAGCACAGAACCCTCACTTTCAAGGAGGAAAACCACTGGACTTTTAAAAATAGCAATTAATTTTTTAACTAATTCATAACCCCCCCCCAGTATTATGTTGACTCAGGCTCACTCTAATAACAGCACTTTGAGATGCCTATCTAGGAAGTACTGTTCTAGATTGCTATGGGCTGAATTTCTCTCAAAGCCTTATTCCCATAGAACAGGTAACGGTGAATAAGGATGGACATGAGGCACTGATAAGAACCAGCTGCGGTGTGAAGGATGGCAATACATAACACGACCAAAGACAATTGACTAATCACAACACTGCTGTGAGTGACAATGTCTCTGCTGTGGTTAGCTTTGGTGCCTTCTCCAAGGTAAATTCAGCAGTGACATTAACACCAACCTGGGAACTTGGAACACTATACCTAAGTAATAAGACTAATTGGAACAGAGACACGGCACTACTACTATCTCTGACATCAATGCTGCATAGACCTGACTTAAATTTGTATCTTTCCTTTTATTCAACAAGCATCGTTGTTTATCTATTGGATGCTGTCACATACACAAATAGCTACAGTAAGATTCCTAACATCTTGTAGGAGACACAAGAAAAAAAGCACGCCTAACCAGACAAATTGGAAGCGAGAGTAAGGACAAAGGAATACAAGCACCTTAAGAGAATACTAGGAGGGTGAAACTAATTTCGTCTGTATGTATTAGTCATACTCCTGGATGAAGTCAGCTTCAGGCAGTCACATGATAGGCATTTTAAAACTCAAGTGAACCAGTAAGTTTTACAGATGTCACTAAACATTTGAAAATTACAATCCCAGTTGTTTCTTTTATAATGATGTGTTAAATCTTTGAAGGGACGGGCTACACTTGTCATTGTGGCTCTGATACTTTCAGAAAAATGGACTCTTGGATGTATGTTAAGTATAGCATTACTTCATCTTTTTAAAGCTGTTCACTGAAGCTATGCTTGGTGCTTCCCATAATTTCAGTTAACTCAGTCATTCTGGATTTCTGACGGGTTTGAAGACTTATAGTCTCATAGCCAATCCTGGCTATTTACTTTGAGAGAAAAGATTTGAGTGGATGGTTTTCAGCTGACATTCATTCTAAAGCCAAGAAAAAAAGCCAGGTTCAGAACTAAGTCTTCTAGTTAGGAGGGGCAGTCTTTTAGTTAGGAGGTTCTGTTTAGTCAACAAAATGATGGATGGATATTAGGTCTATCTTGTACCTTACTGATACAAGTTGGTATAGTTATGCTCTAATTGTATTCTAAGAAAAAAGTTTTATTTTAACAGGAACGGTGATATGTAGGAGGAGCTAAGGTGGGAGGAGTAAGGAGAGGAAGATAAGGAGTAAGGAGAGGAGGAGCTAGGTGACAAGAGGGGCGGGGGACACTGAGGTGGATGTTTTCATGTCCCCGCCAGTCAAGGATAGTTGATATATCTAGGTTGGGTATTGGGTTACACTTCTGATTGATACTGAGTATTACCAAACTTATAAAGCCTTTGATTAACATGTAAAAAAATAGTATAAAAGCAAAAAGGAGAAGTGGGGGTGGGATAGGGGTTTTCTAGGGAGGGGAAATGGGGAAAGGGGATGGCATCTGAAATGTAAATAAAATATTCAATAAAGATTTTCAAAAAAAAGCTGTTCACAATGTTGGACTTCAATATTTGTTGGATGTCTGGATTAGAGGGTTGTTAGCACAGTATATCATACTTTGCAACTTTCTCCCTAAGGCTATAGGATGTCATTAAATTACTGTTTACTCATGGAAAAAAATCTCTCCAGCATTTCTTAAGTGTTTGAACTCTAGAAATTCAACTAAGGATACAAATCAAGTATTAGATTAATTTTCTTCTTTCATTTTTGTTATATTTAATGTCTGTATTTTATTTTTTTACTCAATTATCAATTTTTTTTTTGCTCTGTGTGTCTTGTAGGGTATTTACTCATTTCCAATGCCTGGAACTGGCTACCCATTAGTAATAGTCAATTGTGCTTCTGTCCCGTTAGGCTTGGTCCAGCATTGTTTATCAGCTGATTCCCAATGTTCAGCAGCTGGAAATGAACCTGCGGAATTTTGCTGAAATTATTGAGGCTGATGAAGTACTTCTGTTTGAGAGAGCTACCTTTCTGGTAAGGACGTTCTGCAGTCAGAGAACACCATGTTACTACTTTTAGGAAGAACTACTCTCCTTTTACATCAGCATGTATGTTTCTATTTATAAAGCAATACCATTCACAGTAGTTTGGAAAAATTCCTTTGGTAAATAATGTTTTAGTGATTAGTAAAATTTAGATTTTTGCAGGTATGCTTTGTTAGAAACTTCAAATTAGTTCTAGAAATAACTATTCTATTTTTCTTTGTTTTTTGTTTTGTTTGTTTGTTTGTTTTTGTTTTTCAAGACAGGGTCTCTCTATATAGCCCTGGCTGTCCTGGAACTCATTCTTGTAGACCCGGCTGGCCTCGAATTCAGAAATCCTCCTGCCTCTGCTTCCCAAGTGCTGGAATTAAAGGCGTGTGCCACCACTGCCCGGCACATCTTTCTTTCTCTTTTATTTTAAAACAACTTTATGTCTTTTTAAGGATTGGTTCATTTATTTTATATATGTGAGTACACTGTAGCTGTCCTCAGACACACCAGAAGAGGGAGCCAGATCCCATTATAGATGGTTGTGAGCCACCATGTGGTTGCTGGGAATTGAACTCAGGACCTCTGGAAGGGCAGTCAGTGCTCTTAACCGCTGAGCCATCTCTCCAGCCCAGCATTTTTCTTTTAAGAAAAAAAACTGGTAGTTTTACTTTTTATAAATTGAATTTATCAATGATATCAGAGTCTACTGTACAGCTTTGAGTGAGTGATGCAAAACCCTGTATAATACATACATATATTTTAAAGAATTGTTTTCATATGTATGTGTGTGTGCTTCTGTCTGTCTGTCTATTAGGGAGTTTCCACTTGTGTGTTGGGTGACCGTGGAGGCCAGAAGAAAGTATTCAGATTTCTTGGAGCTGGAATTACAGGCAGTTATGAGCTGCCTGGCATGGGTACTGGGAATCAAACTTGTGTCCTCTGGAACACCAGGAATCACTCTTGATCACTGAGCCTTCTCTCTTGCTCAATGTATACTTTTAAAAATAATATCAATAACCTCTAGGCAGTGGAGGCACACACCTTTGGCAGGCAGAGACAGCAGATTTCTGAGTTTCAGGCCAGCCTGGTCTATAGAGTGCATTCCAGGTCAGCTTCACAGAGAAACACTGTCTTGAAAAACCACCACCATCACCACCACCACCAACAAAAGAGCAATAAAAGCTAATTTGTCAGAACACATTGCATAAATAACAGGCTCATTTAATGTAATGCTAAAAGCAGCTCCCAGTGAAGAATTAAGTTTCTGAACTTTACCAGTGGTTAGGTAAGTTCAAACAAATGTCTTACTCCTTCTGGGTTTGTTTCCTCTTCTCCAAAACAAGAATAATAATGCTTATATCATTGGTTTATTGTATTCGTAAAAATGGGACAGGGTGGAGCTGGAGAGATGGCTCAGAGGCTAAGAGCACAGAATGCTCTTCCAGAGATCCTGAGTTAATTCCCAGCAGCCACGTGGTGGCTCACAACCATCTGTAATGGGATCTGATGTCCTATTCTGGTGTGTCTGAAGACAGTGACAGTGTACTCACATTCAATCAATCAATCAATCAATCAATCAATATTTAAAATGGGACAGGGTTATGGTAAGCAGCCAGCACAAACCTTGGCATGTAATTAGCACTGGAAGATAAAGAATGTGTACATGTAGTTTTCCCCCTCTTTATGAAAACATGCTCTTATTTATTAAAATTGGAAGGTGTTATTAAAGTATTTTTACCTGGTGTGTGTGTCTGTCCTGAGTGCATGCCTTTATGATAGTCAGTACTTGGGATGATCTAGTAAAAGGTTTTCAATATGATTTCAACAGCTAGTTTGTTACAGACTTATTGAAAATGTTAAGTATTGCTCAATATTTTTATTTTTTTTTTCATTTTAATCATACTATTTTAAGTTAAAGACTGTTTTATGAGACAGTCTTACGGTAACATTTAATGATTAAGGGAATTGAGAAAAACAACAGATGCCCCTTGATTTAGGATAAGGTTATGTTCTAGTAAACTCTTAACCTGAAAATGTATTTAAATATGTCTAACCTACTAAGCACTGTAGGGAGGATTTTTGCCAATGCAAATCCTCTGAAAATGATCTGATCTTTATTTTTGTAATCCAGTAACTGACCTTTGTGAACTGAAACTCAGGGTGCACTGTTGCTGTTCAGCTTCCTAAGAAAGTATTGTACCATATATTCCAAACTTGGGAAAATTCAAACTATAGTTTGTACTGAGTGTGCATTGCTTACCAGCATGACCAAAGGCCTCAAGGATGTCAGCTTTATTTATCTATCCATTTATTCATATTAATTTATTTATTTTGTTTTTTTTTTTCGGGATAGGTGTGGAGCCCTGGCTATCTTGGAATTCCCTCTGTAGACCAGGTTGGCCTCTTACTCCAAGATCCTACTGCCTCTGCCTCCCAAGTGCTGGGATTACAGGTGTGCACCACCACTGCTTGGCTCCAGATGTCTGTTTTAATTAGTAACACTGATATCAGTATTTTCATAAATTCAAATCCTAATATCCCTTTTCCCAGGTGATTTCTCATTATCAGTGTAAAGAACAACGAGATGCCCACCGATTTGAGAAAATCAGCAACATTATTAAACAGTTCAAGCTGAGCTGTAGGTAAGAGACTTTATAAATGTCAACTGTTCGTTTCTGGATAATATTTATCACTTGTGAGGTTTAAGGAAACTGTACATTTATGTTTACAATAGTTTGCTTAATCAAATGAAAGTCTAAGGGAGGTCTAAGGGAGCCTACAAGTGAGTGAAGTGTCCTCCATTGTCCTTACAATAGAAGAATAACAGGCGTATATTTTGAATATGAAAAGTAATTGAGCAAGAATAGTGTGTTCTCCATGGGAACTTCAGAGAGTAAGCTACTAAATTCAAGAATTAAAAAAAAAAAAAGAACCCAAATCCAAACTGATAGAGAAGCATATAAAAAAATCACAAGTCAATCATCGCTTATAGATGTTTGATACCATTTGGGAATTAAAAATAGAATATCCAAGAAGGCTTTGAAAAGGAAGGGGAAACTTGTGACCTGGTGAAGGAGAAAAGCCTGGATTTTTAAAAAGGAAACATGGTTGCTGTTGCTAAGAAGGAAAGAGTGTAAGACTCGGCAAAATCCAAGTAGAACTGCTCATAGTGTGGGCATGGGGTAGGGGTGGGTACAGACATAGGAAAGAAGGCTGAGTTGAGATAAGGAAACCTATCTTCAGTAGAAACAGTGAGCAACTAGTTGGGAATATGCACACTTCTTCCACTGGGATCAAGGATTATAATAATACCAGGGACAGTACCAGGGAGAAGCTGTCCCCTCCTGAGCATGCATGTCATAGGAACAGTGGTCTGAAGACAGATTCTGTAGACATAACCAGGAACTGGGTACACCGTGAGCACTGAGACATGCAGGGATACCAGGATAGAAATGCAACAAAGGCGTAGGAGTCAGGAGCCCCAGGGTGACTAACCTGAAGAATGAATGGAAAGCACCACCACCCCCAGCACTGCTTGCATAAGCAACACCGTGGCAACACAAGAGAATTATGCTGAACCTGGCATGCTGTTATGGATGGACACGAGTATTTGAGGTCAATGTGTATGGGTCATTAGGAAAAAAAACCATCAGTGGTCTGGGTTTAAAGACAACAGTAAATACAAGTATATGACAGAAGTAAATGCAAGTATAGACCCTCCTTTCACAGTCCCTCAGAGCCCTGGCCTAACAAAGCTCCTCACAGAAACTGGGATCAGGAATAATCCAAAGATAAGGCTGTAGCTGAGAGATGAGTTGTTTCACACTGGGAAATTCCTACAGAAAGCAAGTGCAAGAGAAACATCTTACAACAGGGAAGAAATACTTACATAATTTGCTTAGATTGCAGAGTCTAACAGCTGTCTGTCTACAGAAGCAGCTAAAAGCGATAACCGAAGTGGAGAAGAACTGTACTCATCCCAAAGGAAGAAATTCTAACACTATAATAACGGTTGTCTCATTTTGCTTATAGTTTTTATGTAATTATTCATTTACATGCTTGTATTTTAGTTGTTTAATGGTTTTCTTTTCATTTATATCTTGCATTACATATGTTTTTATAATCATCTTTCCCCACACTCATTTTTGGTTTTCTCTATTGTTTCTCATGCCTGTAGCCCTGTATTTTCCTTTTATTATACTTTATTCCCTTTGTTCCTTTTTCCACACCCCTTCCTATTCTTTACTTTTTAGTTATAATAACCTTAGTTTTAAACAACTAAGATACATTTCCCCATAGTATTTGAGTCTTGAACCTTAAAGACGTAAATGAAGAGCAGAAGGGTTTTTGACACCAAGCTAAAATCAGGATTGCTGTCAAACCACTGTTTCTGTTACTGGATTGGCTTTACCTGCTAAGTAATTGTGAGGACTATAAACCCAAGTGAAGGCAGCTCACCATGACAGCTCACATAAAATAAACAAAACCAGTAAGAAAAAGAAACAGTATAAGTAGAAGCCACATCCCAACAGGGACAGAAAACACAGGAAAGTATCACCAGAGAGAGAATGAGCCAGTGTATACACTCCATACTGGAAACCAAAGATGGTGAGATACCTGAAATGCCACAAAAAGCCTTCCCCTTCACTCTGCCTACCTTGCCATTCATTTTGATAGCTTTAGTATCTAGGCCCTGAATTGGTTTCCTTACTTCAATCATCCTCTACTTGAGCGTTGGTATTCCTTAAGAGTAGGATTCGAAAGGCTTTTTTGACAAATCAGCGAAAAATATAAAGCAAAGAAACACAGTCAAAAGCTGTGAGGAGAAATCAGGATATGACAAAATGCCTTTTTTAAAAAATTAAGATTTATTTATTTGTTTATGTATATGACTGCTCTAGCTACATGTACACTGCATGCCAGAAGACACCATCAGATCACATTATAGATAGTTGAAGCCACCATGTCATTGCTGGGAATTGAACTCAGGACCTCTAGAAGAACAACTAGTGCTCTTAACCACTGAGCCACTTATCCAGACCCCTCATAAAATCCCTTATCACTAAGTTGAAAAGCTGAAAAACCTAACATGATATATTTTAAGCCCTGAAACTAAACAACTGACAACTAAAATTGACTAGATCCAGGAAAGCTACCTTTTAAATGTAATGGAGAAATAATACAAAAAAAAAGAGAATACTATACACAGTAAAAAGATAGTCTCGATCGTGAGGTCACAGGAATACTAAATTCCATGAGGAAAAGATGCAGAAAGAAGAGCTGGGAAGAAGCCCATCTCATCTAAACAATAGAATCACTCCAATAGGAAATAGTAAACCTTAAATGTAATGTCCTCAGTTCCTCGCTTAACTGCTGCATACAATAAGCTCACCTTACTGGCAAGAAATCTATAAACATATAGCCAAAGAGTAGAAGTCTATTCAAGCAAATGAAAGCAGAATCCGGCTAGCACAGCCATTTTGATGCTTGATCAAGCGTGGTTCAAATGGAAATTAGTCGGAGGAGATAAATGAAGACACTATATAAGGAATGACTTATTAGAACTTTATAACAATTGTAAATGTATATGCAGTAAGTGTTACTATGACTAATTTCATAAAACAAATATGGAAATTCAGATGGGTCCTAATATTGGTGCTATTAATATTCATCTTTAGTCATCCAAAGTGAAAATTACCAAATAAATGTCAGAGCTATACTATATCACCAATTAAGTGTTTTTTCAGATATCTGCAGAGTATTCCATCTGTCATCTATGGAATACACATTTGTTTTTAGCAGTCCATGGAACTTTCTCTGAATCTGATCACATTATAGGCTACCAAATAAGCCTTAACAAAAGAATTAAAATAATTTTTTTTTATTTTGTCAGATAATAGTGGGACCAAAACTAAAAAGACAAACAACAGAAACACAAAGAAATTGTAGGTAATGTATGTTTCCTGGGTATTAGACTAAACTAAAATAGACTAAATCAAAGAGGAAGTTTAAAAGTTCTTCAAGTCAGATGAAAATGATTGTGCAGCCTACCATTATCTCTGTATATAGCTAAAGCAGTTCTAAGAGAAAAGTGTATACGCTATGAGTGTTTACATTAGCAGTTAAAGACATCTTGAATATCAGAGATGTACCTTGAGGTCTTAGAAAAACAAGAACTGAAAGGTTTCCAGTCAATCATCCTCTTTCTCTTCAGCGAGGCAGCCCAGAGGCAGACAGTCTTGAGGTTGAGCCCAGTGACACCATTGAGACTGTTGAGGCCAAGATCCAAGACTAGGAAGGCATTCCACATAACCAGCAGAGGCTGATATTTGCTAGGTAGGAGGATGGCTGCACCCTGTCCGACTACAACATCTAGAGTCCACCTTGAACCTGGTACTGTGCCTGTGTGGTGGCATCACTGAGCCATATCTTTAGCAGCTTGGCCTGAAAGTAAAATTGTGACAAGATGATCTGCCACAGGCTGGAGAGGTGGCTCAGTGGTTAAGAGCACTGACTGCTCTTCTAGAGGCCCTGAGTTCAATTCCCAGCAACCACATGGTGGCTCATAACCATCTGTAATGGGATCTAATGCCCTCTTCTGGTGTGTCTGAAGTTAAGACAGTGTACTCATTTACATAAAATCAATAAATCTTTTTTTTAAATGATCTTTTGCAAGTGCTAGGCACACCTGCACCTTTGTACAGTCAACTGTTGCAAGAAGTGTGGCCATACCAACTTCTGTGCCCCAAGAAGAAGGTCAAATAAAGCTGGGGCCATACCTGGCCTATGACCCAGGACCAGATAAAATCCCATTCCATTGACTTGGAAAATGAAAAAGAAAAAAGAAAAAAAGAACAACAAGAACTAGCCAAACCTAAAAGCAGTAGGAGGCAAGAAATAATAAGAATCAGGGCAGAAGTTAATAAAATGGAGACTAAGGGCAAAATCTGTTCCCTTATAAGGCTAAGCAGGATTGATAAACCAATAGCTAAACTAAAGAGAAGAAAAAGAATCAATAGAATCAGAAATATAAATGGGGATGCTCCAGCACAATCTAATAAAATCCAGGGTATTCTTAAGGAACACATTGATAATTCTATTCAAAAATAAAACCCTGGAAAATCTGCAAGGCATGGGTATGTTCCTAAATGTTTATAACCTACCTAACCTGTCCCATGAGATATGAAGGGAAGGAATACTACCAGATTAATTCTATGAAACCAGACAAGGATGCACCAAAAATAACCTAAACCAGTTTTCCCGATGAACATGAATACAAAAATTGTCAACAAAATACTTGAAAACTAAATTTTAGAACACACTATGATTATATGACCAAATTGCTTCCATCTCACACATACAAGGTTGGTTCAAAATATGTCAATAAGTATAATGAACATAGGAAGAGAACTCACACAATTATATAGCAGGTGGAGGAAAAACCTTTGGTAAAGTTTAGTAACCTCTCATGATAAAAGCCTGAAAAAACTGAGAATAAAAATTATGTATCTCAAGCCGGGCAGTGGTGGCGTACGCCTTTAATCCCAGCACTTGGGAGGCAGAGGTAGGTGGATTTCTGAGTTGGAGGCCGTCCTGGTCTACAGAGTGAGTTTCAGGACAGCCCGGGCTACACAGAGAAACCCTGTCTCAAACAAATAATAATAATAATAATAATAATAATAATAATAATAATAATAATAA
>JANHMN010000005.1:107412820-107429522 GCA_030674055.1 Rhabdomys pumilio
AATAATAATAATAATAATAATAATAATAATAATAATAATAATAATAATAATGTATCTCAACATAATAAAGGCTATGTATGTCAAACCAACATGCTACCAAATGAGGAAAAATTGAAAGCATTTCCTTTAAAGTCAGGAATTATAAAAGGGTGCCCACTTCTTCCATTTTATTCAGTATAATGATCAAAACCAGAGACAATACTGAAGAAAGGAAGAAGGAAAGAAAGAAAGAAAGAGAGAGAGAGAGAAGAAAGAAGACAGAAAGAAACAAAAGGACTATAGGAAAGAATAAGTTATCTCTATTTGCCACTGACTATTCAACTGAATAATTGTTTAATTAACACTTTCAACAAAGTAACAGGATTCTAAATCCACATTTAAAAATCAGTAGTCATCATATAAACTAAGGAAGGAAGGAAAGGGAAGAAGGAAATGGTGTAATTATAATCTCAATATTTTTTTAAAAAAGCAGGAAAGAAGTCACATTTACAGTTGCTCCAAAACAAAGTAACCAGCTAATTAATAAATTAATTAATGAAAAAAATGAAGTAATCTAAATTAGACTGGGCAAAGAAAGTGAAAGACCTCTAAAATGAAAACTTTAAAAGCACAGAAGGAAGACTGAAGAAGACACTAGTAGATGGAAAAACCTTTCATGCTCATAGATTGGCCATATTAATATTGTTAGGTAACCATATTACTGAAAACAGTACTTTAATAAGAAAGATTTACTGCCGTTCACAATAGAATTCTAATTACAGTCTTCACAGAACTGTAAAAGCTGAGCCTAGAATTCATATGGAATCACATAATCCTGAGTAGTCAAAGTAGTCTGAAGCAGAATGATCAGCAATTAAGGTATCTCAGAACCTGATCTCAAATTGTACTACAGAGCGATGACAAAAAACCTCTGATACTGACACTAAAGCAGATACATTGATTGATAGCATAGTATAGACCAGCGGTTCTCTCTCTACCTGTGGGTCATGACCCCCTTGGTGGATCAGATGTGTCAGATATCCTGCATATCAGATATTCATATTACAATTCATAACAGTAGAAAAATAAAGTTACTCAGTAGCAACAAAGGTAAGTTGGCGGTCCCCACACATGAAAAACGATATTAATGGGTCATAGCATTAGGAAGGTTGAGAACCACTGGTCTATAGAGACACTTACACATCCATGTGATTGCTGATCTACTAACAGGATTTTCATAATATATCCAGCCTTGATGTTCATCAAGAGATTCACAGCTAAAGAAAACTTTGTGAATATACAGTATGGAATATTATTCAGCATAAGGAAAGGGAAAATAAAGAAAGTAGGAGTACCATGTTAAGTGAAATAAGCTACTCAAACAAATACCATGTTTTTTCTTATATGTGGAATCTCCATGTGAATTTGTGTCTCTCTGTGCAGGTCATAACAATAAGAAATGGGACCATTAAAGAGTAGGAAGATATCTTAAGTTTGATTTGGGGCTGAAGGGACAGCAGTGAGGGGTGAGGATTCTGGGAGGATGGGAAAAAGTAAGAACAAAGTGTGTGTGTGTGTGTGTGTGTGTGTGTGTGAGAGAGAGAGAGAGAGAGAGAGAGAGAGAGAGAGAGAGAGAGAGAGCATAATGAAACCCATTACCTTGGATGCTAATTATAAGAACTATTAGAAAATCTTTGGTAGCACTTTTTAATATGTGTCTTGATTTAGGCCCTTTTTCACTTCTGAGTCTACATCAGTGACCGTCTAGACATGTTAAGTTTAACAGTACATTTTCCATAGAACTTTAAAACGTGGTGAATTAAGATACAGTGTTATAAAAATATCTAATATAATAAGCAGCTTCTTTTAGTCTTTTTTTTTCCCATGAGACTAGCGAAGAGAGCCTCACGGGATTTGAACTTGGACAGGAGGAGAGTGCGCCCGCCCTAGTCTTTTTTCTTTAACCACTATTTTCCTTTCTCCTGTAGCAAGCTGGCTGCCTCTTTCCAGAGTATGGAAGTGAGGAACTCTAACTTTGCTGCTTTCATTGATATATTCACATCCAACACTTACGTCATGGTCGTGATGTCTGATCCATCCATTCGTAAGTTTAAACTTGGCTGACACAGTTTCAAAGTCATAGAGTTTTTAAGCAAATGCCATAGAGGTAGGACTTTACTAGATATTTTTAAATTATTTTATAGTAGGGATAGTTGCACAATAACATAAATAATATCACTGAACTGTTCACTTAAACATGGCAAGTGTGGTAAGCATCTTATATATTATATATAAATAATGTATAATATACATAGTGTATGTAGTATACATGAATAATGTATAATATATATATATATATATATATATATATAGCTACAGTTAAAGAAATTAGTAGTAGTGGTAGTAGGAACGTTGAATAATTTTACTTAATAGGTGAATATTTTGGAGCTGAAAAATAATTTTTTTCAGGTATTGTGTTTTTTCTTCATGAGAACTTAAGAAAGCAGATCACTAAATTGAGGAGTTTTAAAGAAATGGGAACCTAGATCCGTGAACTTTTAAAAGACTAGCCATTTAACCTCTAAATTGTAAAAGCTGAACGATTTTGTGGATCACTTCGTTTTCTACAGCCACATATTTCTGCTATGGGTATTAAAGGGGCAGTATTTGTTATTTCCATACTGTAGAAGTCATATCTGCTACAGTCATTAGACTCAATGTTCTTACAGTGCCTCCAAAATAGTCCCATGTATTTAAATTATCTCTCTTCTCCCGGTTTTATCTATATTAGGTTAATATTTAAGGGTAAGATAAAATATTAAGGTTTATTCTATTAGTCTCAAACCAAAAGATTGTGATGGTTTATGTTTAGGATATGTGCAAATCTGCTTTACAAGTATAAAACCTTGATAGTTTGAGGCTTTCTGCTCCTGTGCTCTGGCACACACAGAAGGATTTGGATCTTTTAATTGATTTGCTTTTACTAGACAGACATTCTTTTGCCTGCCCTTCTTACTCTGTTGGGTGTCTCCCTACCCTACCCTCAGCTTCTGCAGCTACTCTGATCAACATCCGCAATGCCAGGAAACACTTTGAAAAGCTGGAGAGAGTGGATGGACCAAAACAGTGTCTTCTCATGCGCTAAACATTGCTGAGTATTGTTTCCCACACACAAACAATGAAACACAGTTTCTTAATTTGATTGTTGTATTCGTATATGTAGGCTCTGAGATATTGTGATGCTTACCACTTCTGTATTTCTTCTCTACTCCCCAGTCTTAACGTTTATCTTTGAATGCTATTTATTCAAATAGCTTGAGGAGTTAGAAGATGAGGTGTCTATGAAGTTGCTGTAACGTATACGTAGGCGATATATGTAAGTGTTCTGATAACATGATTCTAATGGTGTTTAAGTGTTCTGATAACCTGCTTTTAATAGTTGTGTATGCCAAAGTCTTTCCCAGCACCTCTTGTATTCACTATCAAATATATACATGTAAGTTGAAGTATTACTGTTTTCTCAGCATGAATTAAAAATATTCCGTAACTCAACCAAGCAAGGTAGCTCATGCCTGTGATCCAGCATTTGGGAAGCAGAGGCAGGAGGATTGCTGCAAGTTTGAGGCCAGCCTGTCTACATAGGAAAGTCCAGGCCAGGGATATATATCAAGGTTTTGTTTCAAGAAAATTATATATATATATATATATATATATATATATGAACTTCAATGTAAATAAACTTCTGCTGTTAGGGATTCCAGTGTCTGTGTTTCTTTTTCTTATATCTTGAACTTTTCACTAAGAGCAAAGAGATTCATTTGTGCTAAAAAGTAGAACGTGCTTACTGGGGAAAGTATAAAATAGAGTTAATTAAAGGATGGAGCCTCAAGTTCCAGTTGAGACTTTAAATGTCTGATATCTGTGATATCTGAATTTTACAGTAAAGAGGAAAACACAAGAAGTTACTGAGAAGGATAATGATGTGAGTGACTTCAGTGTTTAAAAAGTAATTTATCTGTACTGTATAAACTGACAGCACTTGGAGAAGCTATATTAGCAAAGAAGGTCTGATCTAGTTTGTAAGTCTCCAGCGCTGCTGAGATGGCTCAGTGGGCCAAAGTTCCCACAGCCAGGCCAGGTGAGCTAAGTTCAGTTTCCACAAATTATAGAGTAGAAGGTGAAGACTGTTTCTCTCAGGTTGTCCTGTGATCTTTCTACGTGTGCCTACATATATAAGCATATACACAGAGAGAGAGAGAGATGGAATAAATAAAATGTTGAAAGATTAAAAGTAGTTCTAGGAAAAAACTAGAGAATGAATGAATAAAACCTGGATAAAAAAGTAAGATGTATGGGCTGGAGAGATGGCTCAGTGGTTAGGAGCACTGACTGCTCTTCCAGAGATCCTGAGTTTAATTCCCAGCAACCACATGGTGGCTCACAAGCATCTGAAGTGGGATCTGATGCCCTCTTCTGGTGTATATCTGAAGACAGCTACAGTGTTCTCACATACATAAAATAAATAAATCTTTAAAAAAAGAAAGTAAAATTTACAAGATGAAAAGTTTTGAAGTCCAACAGTGGTTACTATTTTATTTATATATTCTGTAACCAACTAGGATGGACCTTAAGGCATTAACTAGTGTTGCCGTAGCCTCAAACCTTTTCAGTCTCCATTAGCACAATAACAGGACACAAATACGTGTTTAGGGATACACAGCCCTTTACACTCATCTCATTGTTCCTGTACTTCATGGTGTAAAATGTCTTCCGGTGCCAGTGCCAGATTATATGCCTTTAGGCTACATAGAGAGATGCTGACTCAAGAAAGTAAAAAATAATAAGTAAATAAATAAATAAATAAATAGAAAGAAAAAAACAACAAAAGAGAAAGAAGTATCTTCCAGGATCAGTCTCACTCTATCTTGGTTCATTATTCCCAATTGCAAAGTAAGTCGTTTTTATTAAGTAGGAAATAATGTATTTATAAGTAGCCTATGTTCTTATCGACTCAAAAGAATATCATGGGAGTAATTTTAGAAGATGCATGTAGTAAAATAAAAAGAGCAAATGAATAGGGATCTGCTCTGTGACTGATGAGAGTCATGCTTTAGCCTGTTCTCATCTTTAGTGTATACAGTGGGATTTCGAAAGCTTTCTTTAAGTAGGTAGATAAGACAATGAAAGTATCCAGATGGGAACGTGGATAAAAATAAAAAGTAGAGATGTGAAAATAACCCAAAAGAAGTGATGCTTTCTATAGTCATATGTGAGTTGGATAGGATAGTAGTTCTCCAATGTCAGTGTATACCACAATCACTTGGAGATAGCTCATTAAAAACCATTCTTTGGACCTAACCTGGTTTAGCAGGTAAGAGCACCTGTTGCTTTTGTATAGGATCCAAGTTTGGTTCCAATACCCAATGTGGTGGTTTGTGACCATCTGTAAATTGAGTCCCAGGGGATCCAGCATTCCTCTCTTGACCTCCGCATGCATCAGCCGCACATTACATGTGTGTGTGTGTGTGTGTGTGTGTGTGTGTGTGTGTGTGTGTATAAACCTAAAATAAAAATCTCAAAATATAGATTGCTGTATGAGACCCACCTTGAAAGCTCTGTTCAATGTGTTGTCTTGGGTGGACAGGTTTGCAAGTGAGGCTGAAGCTGAACCTACTTATCCAGGGACTACATTTTAAAAACCATTGCTGCAGAGAAAAGAAGAAATTAGGTGTGGGAGCAGTTGAGACAAAACATGTTCAGCAGACATTATACTAAGGGGAAAAAAATCACATCACTGGTTCTCAAAATGGTCGTCAAGTTTGAGATCAAATAGAACTCCTTTAGACTAAAAAACCACAAAAATTTGGAAGCTTCTACTTTATAGGTACTATATTACAAATGAAAGTAGTTGCCAGGCAGTGGTGGTGCACGCCTTTAATCCCAGCACTTGGGAGGCAGAGACAGGCAGATTTCTGAGTTCGAGGCCAGCCTGGTCTACAGAGTAAGTTCTAGGACAGCCAGGGCTACACAGAGAAACCCTGTCTCGAAAAACAACACCACCAACAACAAAGAAAGTAGTCATTAGTGTCAGGAGAGTGTAGATACTGAGTCTTACTGAACCTGGCCTTTTTTTCACTTTCTATTAGTTTACTAACTTTATAAAATGTGAAGGGTTAGCCAGATTGCCAAACGAAAACAGTGACTACTTAAATATGAAGTTGAGTGTTATAAAGATGATCTCATTTTGATCTTCATGAGGACTCTATAAGTATTCGTATGACTGTTTCATTTTGCAAGTTAGAAAACCGCTTAAGGTAACTTAAGCACAGTTATATACTATTGGAGAAACTATAGATTGGACTCCAGTAATCTAATCCACAACTCATTCACATACTCGAAGTTATTTGACCTTCCTGAACTTCATTCTTCTTTAATGATGGAAAGTATGAGGTGCCCTCGTGTGTGTAACTTGTCTATCAGCCTACCTCTGTATCTGTTCTATAAAAATAGTAAAGCAGACACAAATCTTTCTCACTTCATTTCCCCTGGGACTTTGCTGAATGGATTAAGAAACTCTCACAGGTTCGAGGCCAGCCTGGTCTACCGAGTGAGTTCCAGGACAGCCAGGGCTACACAGAGAAACCCTGTCTCGAAAAACAAAAACAAAAACAAAAACAAAAAGAAAGGAAAAGAAAAAGAAACTCTCACAGGGGTTGGAGAGATGGCTCCACAGTTAAGAGCACTGGCTGCTGTTCCAGAGGTCCTGAGTTCAATTCCTAGCAACTACATGGTGGCTCACAACCATCTTTAATGGGATCTGTCGCCCTCTTCTGGCTTGCAGGTGTACATGCAGATAAAGAGCTCATAAAAATACATCTTTATTTAAAAAAGAAACTCCCACTGTAGAAGATGCAAAACACTCACCAGGCAACCAAAAGGAAAAACTCTAGAGCTGAAAAAGATTTCTGAAAAGGCAATTTTGTAATCTGTAAGTTTTTCCCTTAACTGCTACCGTGAAGTATTATAGTCTCCACTTCTCTAGAGCCCTTTTAAAAGAGGAGAAACAAAATGTGTGTCCATTTTAGGTCTCCAAAGACAATGCTTTACAAAGCACAGCTTATGACTTCCTACTTAAATTTGGGGCTTCTCTTTAAAGCAGGAACACTAATTCCTCACTAGCAAAATCGCAAGTCTTATAACTGTAGTCAGAAGATATTTTGTTCACACTGTATTATGTTTCAAATAACATCTTCAGAGCCTGAGACAAACCCAGAGAAGCTGTGGTCTCACATATTAATAAGGGAGATGGATAATTACCAATCAAGTATGCTATATTGGGAGACAGAACTCCTATGAAAAAAATGAAAACTCTATTGGAGGAAGACATTGAGGTAGGCAGAATAATTACCCCATCCTAATTCCTTGAGTTTGTCAATAAGTCACATAGCAAGAAGATGTTAAAATTATATATATATATATATTACATATATGTGTGTATACACACACACACACACACACATATATTAAAGCTACTGACCAGCTTCAATAAGATATCTTAAATAAGATTTTCTTAGGTCATTCATTTAGCACAACATACAACATTCAAGGGCCTTTTAAGCTTCTATGAAGGAAGGAAGGCAGGACAATCAGTATCAAGAGTGACCGAGAAAGGTTGAAATCACTTTCAACCTTTGTGGAGCTTAAAAGTGGAAGTGAGGAGGGAGGGCTGGAGAGATGACTCGGTGGTTAAGAGCACTGGTTTCTCTTTCAGAGGTCATGAGTTCAATTCCCACCACATGGTGGCTCACAACATCTGTAATGGAATCTGATGCCCTCTTCTGGTGTATCTGAAGACAGCTACAGTGTACTCATATACATAAAATAAATATATCTTTAAAAATGCAAAATAAATTAAAATGGAAGTGGATAACCACAAGCCAGGAAATGTGTAGCCATTTAGGAAATAACAGTTCTCCCCAACTGACTTAAAAAGGAAATATCCCAGTTAATACCTGGAGTTTATACCTGTGAAACGCATCATCCTTCTGACCTCCAGAACTATAATAAATTTCTATTATTTCAAGCTACGAAATCCCTAATAATCTGTTAAAGTAACAAATGAAAATGTATTTGGGGTTATCGAGAAAAAAAGAGGTAGGGTGTGTGTGTTTTTCTCTCTCCCTCCCTCTCTCTCTCTTTCTTTCTCTCTCTCTCTCTCTCTCTCTCTCTCTCTCTCTCTCTCTCTCTCTCTGTAAATATAAGGGGTCACCTTATAACTTCATAACTATATGGCTATCTGAGAAGTTCTAGGGATCTATAGTTGGCAAACAGGAAACACATAGAACAGCCAGTCATGTCTCAGTCTGAGTTCACATATCACCAGGACCTTGGTCTGGACTCTATCTTCTGGCCCTTGTGATCTCCATTCAAAGGATTCTGATGAGACACACAGGTTATAATGTCAAAGATAGACACAGTTGGTTTAGAGTATATAATTGTGAGATGAAGACAAACAATGGCCAAGGAAACCAGAGCCTCGATATGCACTTTAGGCAGGCCGAATATTATTTCTAAAAGATCTCTAGAATAAGCAGTGATTGCTGCAGGACTTTTGTCTGATAGGCCTTTTGGGTCATGTCTTAGTTGTGTTTCCATTGCTATGATAAAACAGCATGCCCAAGGCAACTTATAGCACAAAGCATTTGCTTGACCTTTTAGGTTCAGAAGGTTAAGGCTCTCATGGTAGGCAGCGTGTAGCATGGGCAGGCAAGCAGTAGACATGCTGCCTAGATTAGCACCTGAGAGCTCACTTGTCTATCAGATCCCAGGAAGCAGAGGTGAATGGGCAGCATCATTTGAAGCTTCAGAGTATCTTCTATTATTTCCCAAACAACTCTACCAACTGGAGACCAAGTATTCAAATATATGAGCCCTTAAAGGACCATCCTCATCCAAACCACCACAGGTTGTCTTACGAGAGCAGAAATGATACATTCTTTATCAGCAGTCTCATAAAGTTTACAGGTCCTGGCACCAGGTATAAATAGTTACCTATTTAACCTTTCATGCAATTAAGGATGTCATATTTCCTCCCAGGGCCTGAGATATGGCTCAGGTCCAATTTTTCTAACAGCTATTAAAATTCAATGTTTCTGGATTTTTTTCCAAACAGTTGACTATGAAGAAGGTATCCAACCCAAAAGTACTCCAAGCCTCTAATATCTAACCAGGCGTCTAATACAGAAGCTAGAGAAACAACAGAACTAAAGGTATGAGTTCCAATCCAGATGCTAGTCCAAGAAAGCTAGTGTTAGTTAAAATAGGAAGAAAAAAGTGACTATCCCCACTTATTACAATCAGGTTGGTCTGCTGCTGCTGGAAGGATTATTCTATACTCTCTGTTTCTCATCTTCATTGGGTGAGGTTAACTAACCCACAGGAGAAAGCCAATTTACTTTACTCAGTCTATCAATTTAAATGTTATTTTAATGAAAAACGGGGTCATGGACACACTATCTTTGTACAACATTGTTCAGTCAAGTTGACAGAAACTAATAACAGGGACTTACTTTGTTACACAAAGCAGAGATAACCTCCATGATGAAATGAGATTCGAACAAAGAGGTGAATAAAATTAATAAACCATGTCATTAGGGAAACAGTCCAGGCAGAGGAAATAAGTATAAAGTCTGTGATTTGGAACGATTCTTGAAATATTAGAGGGGCAGAAGCAAGGTCAATGGTATTGAGAAATAGATGAAGTGGTATGAGATTTATTTTTAATTGGGGGCAAGCAGGTAAAGGCACTTCCTGAGCAAGACTGGCAACCTGAGTTCAATCCCCATATTCTGTGTAAAGGGAGAGGGAGAGAAGTGGCTCCACAAAGTTGTCCTCTGACCTCCATCCATGTGTGTGAACCATCGTGTGTGTGTGTGTGTGTGTGTGTGTGTGTGTGTGTGTGTGTCCACAAACACACACGATAAAATCTAAAAATAGGAAGGGGCTGAGACAGAAGACCATCAGGTTCTTTAGAGGACTGAGGATTGTGATGTTTATTCCCATTAAAGTGGAAAAACCACTAGAGAGATTTTAGGCTGAGGATTGACGTTATTATAGTTTCAGAAACTGATTACTGATAGAAAATAAACTGTTTGGAGATATGAGTAAATGGAACGTGGGATTTTATAGGAACAAGATGTTGGGATTTTATGGCAGAATAGTGAAAGTTAGAAAGAAAATTAGAAGGATTCTGGCTAGTTTCTTACAGCCAAAAGGAGTTCTTAATGAGGTGTGTCCAACAAGAATAAGGTATAAGCCAAGGTTTTCAGCATAAGCAACTAGATTAATGGAAGCACTGAGTAATTGTAGGAGAATCCAGCTTGGAAAGGGAGTTGGGAACTGCTGTGCAGTGAACAGAGACATGACTGCATAGCCAGGCATAGTAGTTTTAACTCTGGTGCGATGGAACATAGGCATGTTCATTGAGCGTAAATACTGTATGAACCAGCTAAACAATGGTGAGTAGAGATACAATGAATTAGGAAGATATTTAAAGTTTATTTAAAATGTTAGCTCTTACAGAAAGGAAATGACTTCTTGACCATATTATAATAGATGGCTGAAAGATCTTAGTGTGGCCTTAGGAGGGAAATGATCAAACAAATAGAGCAAGTTTCCTTCTTCCATGTCCTGTGGATAGAATACAGAAGAAGGTGTGCCCATTTTAAAGCTAGATCCTGGATCTTCTCACCTCAAATGATCTGGATTAAAGATGTATCTTCCCACTTCAAAGATATGGATTAGAAATGGATCTTCACACCTCAAATGATTTAATTAAGAAAAAAAATTGGGGCTGGAGAGATGGCTCAGTGGTTAAGAGCACTCACTGACTGTTCTTCCAGAGGTCCTCAGTTCAATTCCCAGCAACCACATGGTGGCTCACAACCATCTGTAATGGGATCCGTTTTACTCTTCTGGTGTGTCTGAAGACAGCTGCAGTGTACTCATATACATGAAATAAAAAAAATCAGTCTTTTTAAAAAACCCTCATTTAAAACAAAATGCCTTAAAAACCAAACACTTGGGTTTTAGTTAATTCCAGATGTAGTCAAATTGACAATCAGGAATAGCCATCAAAGTCCACCCCTTGCCAACTAGGCACACAATTCTATCTCCTTATGCCACTGCCACGTTTTATGTCCAAATGAAAACAGCAATCGGGTCATAATTCTACATAACATGATATATTCCATGTACAACTGCAAATCCATGTTATATTTAACCCGGTCATAATTACACCTAACATGATATAACTCTTCCTTGTACAACTGCAAACAATATAAATTTTAGAATAGATGACAATCTCCCTTGAGTAACATTCTTTTAATATCTTAAACTGAAATACGATAACCACTGATATTCTTTTAATTAATGTCCACAGGAAAGTCCCTCGTATTCATGTATTATTGAACTCCTCCTTTGCTTAACTCACCCTTTGATGATCCTGTACATAGGACACAAATATCTTCACATTGTGTTGCCTATGCTGCCCACTATGATAAGTACAATCACCTTGCCTTTGACAACTCAGTGCTGCCACACAGCTCCTGCTGCCATGGAGCACAATTAAACCCTTTGCATTTAATTGATCCAACTGTGCAGCATTGTCTCCAACCCTAAGGTCTGGCACAAGGAAAGGGCACCAACAGAGCTCTCCACATGTGCTGGTGCCCCTCTCAGCAGTTTGCGTCTTATAGGATTAGTGAAGGGCGTGTCTTCTGGGCCTTCTCATTGTGGAGGAGTAGGTTTTACACAGTGTACCCGATCTAGCATTGCAATTTCCCTGAGCCTTGAAATCCCTTCATCAGCATTAAACGGAGGGATGTCAGGCATCTCAAACTCCTTTTGGGGAGCTGGAGAGGTGGCTCAGTGGTTAAGAGCACTGTCTGCTCTTCCAGAGGTCCTGAGTTCAGTTCCCAGCAACCACATGGTGGCTCACGACCATCTGTAATGGGATCTGATGCCCTCTTCTGGTGTGTCTGAAGATAAGACAGTGTACTCATTTACATAAAATCAATAAATCTTTTTCAAAAGCTCTCCTTTTCAGTGGGTCATCTTTTGACCAACGCTTTTGCCAATCATTCAAACAAACTTATGATAATGTTGAGAACAAGCAGAAGAAACTTATTCTAAGTACTATCATTTCATTTTCAGAAACTAAATTCAAGGTCCCAGGACCTAGGGAACTGAACAGCTTCTGTTGTAAACAGTTGTCTTCTTCCAGGGACATCTCAGGGACAGTTTGTAAGGAGACAGTTGTCTGAGTCCAGCTCTCTCAAGGACAACTTCTCCATCTTGCTGGCAGGATCAAACAAGTTCATGTTCGCAAGCCTAGGAACGAACAGCTATCCTGCTTCTCCAAATGTTTTCTGTTAACCAGTAAAGAATATAGAAATTGCTCTTATCAGGCTGGAGAGAAGGCTCAGCAGTTAAGAGCACTGACTGCTCTTCCAGAGGTCCTGAGTTCAATTCCCAGCAACCACATGTGGCTCACAACCATCTGTAATGGGATCTGATGCCCTCTTCTGGTGTGTCTGAAGACAGTGACAGTGTACTCACATATATATATAATAAATAAATCTTTAAAAACAAAACAAAACAACAACAACAAAAAACCCCAGGAGAAGTTGCTGTTATCTAAACCAAGGTGCATACGTTTTAACAATGTATAGCCAACTGACTGTTGTGGTGTAGTTAACTACATGAGGCGGACCTGATCCTTTGTCTCCTTATCACTCTGAGCTCTGGACCTAGAAGAATGCATTAAGGACTTTGAAGCCAGGTGCCCTAGATACTGCCCAGTCTCCAACAAATACTCCCTTGCTTAACCCATAATCTCAAAGTACAATCGGATAGCACTGCAGCTTCCCTCAGCTCCTCCTTCACTTTGTGTTCCCCTTTAACAATGTTGTATAATCTCCCTTAAGGGGCAGGGTTCAGATCCCTAACTCACTACCTCCCTGAGCACTCAGACAATAAAGCTTTCATTATTAAGCTTCCATATCTGAAGTGAGTTTTCTCAGCTTTCACCTTGAACCCAAAAATGCTGTTTTTTTTTTTAAAAATGTGACTTTCATATTAGACCTAGACTCTCCACGAAGAGGGCCCATGTCAGTACACTCAGCCTGATTCAGTTTTATGTACCTTCCAGCATTATCCCACACCCCTAACATCCGTTCCCACGCACATTGCTCAGACTTCTGCTTGAATGAATTAGCAAACTCCTTAAAGTTTTTAATAGTGTAGTGGAAATCCTCATGGACTGCACTTTCCACCTCCCCTCTAGGAGCCTGCTGAGCTGTTCTTTAGTCTGGTTGGAGGCAACCATTGGTGGGCACTGTGAGATGTCAGTATTGTCTTGCCTAGTGTCTCCTTCGGAGAAAGACATTGCGGGTTTAGTGGACAACGAAAGGTTAATTTCCTCAATCAAAGCTGAAAAGACTTTGTGGGTGTGGGTTGGGGTACATCTGCTGAGCGTGGAGAGACTACTTCCTCAGGTGAGATAAACCTCTGAGAATCTGAGAGTTCAAGGTTCTTAGCTTCAACAGGGTCCTCCCATCATACATTCCCATCCCAAGGTACGAGATCCCATTCTCTACCAATGAATTCCCTTACGTCAACTGCCACCACCCTCCACGGTTGGGACTTGAATTTTCACTGTAATTCAGCCAGCCTTCTACTGAGGACTTCAGTGTGACTTCCCACAACATGCGCTCTGTGGCTGCTGGAGAGAAGACCCTGTTCCAGCACACACTCAGAAACCTTTAGACAGTTTGTGAGCATCTGGCCCGGGTCAGTTTTTATCACTGAGTTCATTGTTGTCCTTCACCGAATCCAGAGATGCTAGAATGCTAGTTGGTTAATTTTTATCACGAAGCTGCATATTCCTTTCCTTTGTCCATTTATCTAGAGATGCTAGGAGCAACCATCCTGCATCACCATTCTCCTTATTTTTCCACAAATGGTCAAGTGTCACATACAGAGTCACCAACTCTATTGCCTGTCCCAACTGGTGGATCAGGATAAGCAAATACCCTTGACTTGTTAAGTTTATAAAATAGATCACACTCTGGGTTTTTAGTTCTCTCTGAGCTTCCATAAGAAGTTTCAGTGTCGCCTTTAATCCCAGCACTTGGGAGGCAGAGGCAGGCGGATTTCTGAGTTTGAGGCCAGCCTGGTCTACAGAGTGAGTTCCAGGATAGCCAGGGCTACACAGAGAAACCCTGTCTCGAAAACCCAAAAAGAAGAAAAAGAAAAAAAGAAAAAAAAAGAAGACATTTCAGTGTTAGCAATTTGGAAAGCATATTCCAGATACTTAAAAAATTCATCCTTATACTTCTGTTCCTCTAGAACAGTGATTCTTAACTTGTGGGTTGCAGCTCCTTTGTGGGGTTGCATATCAGATATCCTTGCATATCAGATATTTACATTACAATCCATAGCAACATTACAGTTATGAAGTAGGATGGAAAATAATGTTGAGGTTGGGAGGTTGAGAACCACCTGCTCTAGAACCATTTCTGGTACCAAAATCTGTACTTATCAGGGTTCTCTAGAGGAGCAGAACCAAAAGAATAAGTGTCTCTGTGTGTATAAAAAGAGGATTTATTAGCATGGCTTACAGGCTATGGTCTAGCCCATCCCGCTGGCTATGAACAGAAAGTCCAAGAATCCTGTTCAGTCCAGAAGGTTGGATGTCTTCATTATACTCTGGAATCCCAAAGAAGTAGGCTCTAACGCCAGTGAAAGAATGGACTTGCCAGCAAGAGTAAAAGCAAGAAGACAATTAGGGCATTCTTCCTTCTCCATGTCCTTATGTAGGCTTCTATCAGACAGCGTGGAAATGATTTTATTAAGAAAAAAAATTCCTCACAGTTGTATTCAGCCACTTGGTTTTTAGTTAATTCCAAATATAGTCAAGTTGACAACCCAAAACAGCCATCATACAATCTAAATGTGTCTAGGTTTAATATTGAACTTTTCTTTATAGTCTATATATTCAACAAATGTTTCCTTCAAGTCCCTCAGCCATTGTAGTCAACAGCCCCCATGCATGCACATAGCCTACTCCATGAGTTTCAGCTACATCTCATGATTCTTTCCTACAAAGAGAATTTGGTGACACTGATGGCATGTCACTTCTAGGATTAGGCTACAAAACTTTCATTTGCTCTCTTTCTTGCATATTTACCTAGACAAACTGACTGAGGATGGCCTTTGGCCAGTAGCCAGAGGAAAAAAATGAGACTTCAGTTTAATACACTTCTAAGCTTTATTGAGTCCTATCAATCAGGTAGTGATCTGGGAAGCAAATTTTCCTCCAATACAGCCTTTAGAAAGCACCACAGTCTCCATCACTTTCTTGAGTGCTGGCTTCAAGGAGACTTTGAGATAGAGAGAGACATAGTTAACGTTCCACTTGGTTTGTATACCGACAAAAACTAGGAATAGATAGTTTGCTTATTAAATCCATAAATCTTATCACAGTTGTTACTCAGGATTATGTTACAAATATAATAAGTAAATTAAAGATGTATTGGATTTAGTTCTGTTGCATTAGGGAACCTCCTTTCAAGTGAAATTATGCAACAATATATAAAGATAGTTTAGTAGAAAAATGTGCATTGCTTCATTAGCCATCAAAAATGCAATTTAAGATAGCCTTGTGCACCTTTCAAAATCCAAAACAAAAATGTAGGTTTATACTTACATACTGCTGAGTGTTCCTAAATTGTCCTTTCTTTGAAAAAAATGTTATTAATTCTTTGGGAATTTCATGCCATGTATTTTTAATCATACTCACTCCAAACTCCTTCCAAATCTACCCCCACCACTGTACCCCCTCAACTTTTAGTAGTCCCTTGACTCTAATCTGTCCTCTCCGTATTCTTCCTGGACATGTGGTCATCCACTGGAACATGGTCAAATTATCAGGGACCCCAACCTTATAGGAAACTGACTCTCCCAGAAGCTACCAACTGTCAATAGCTCCTCAGCTATGTGCGGAGGCTTGTGATCCCCTCCTCCTTCTATATTAGAATGTTAATTGGCATGGTCCTAATGCAGGCAGCCGCAGCTGCTGTGAGTTCCTGAGTACCACAGTCCTGTCATGGCCAAAAGACACTGTTTAGCTTTCATCCCCACACCTGGCTCTTAGGATCTTTTTTGTCTCCATTTCTGTGATGGTCACTGAGCCTGGGGGCAGGGGCGGTATCTGAATGTTCCATTTGTGGCGGAGCACTCCAATGACACCTATTCTGTGTACTCTGACCAGTTGTGAGTATCTCTGTTAACCACCATTCCTTCAACCTTGTCCTTTCTGATAAGTATAATGGCAGAAATGTGACATAATGTTTCCAACACTTAGATATGATTTATTTTATTTGGAAAAAATAACCTTAAGGAAATGGTTAAAGTATATTGAAGAAATTTCTTTTTTAAAGAAAAAATAATTCTGAGTTACAAATGATAGTGAGCAGTGGGAACATTTCAGATACCTAATGTTTGTCTAAAGACATAATGCAACAGAGCATCATATTGTCTAGAATTGGACTGCCTCCAAAGACCCAGTTTTGTTCATGCTTTGTTTGCTTGCACTCTCCCCTCCCTCCCTGCAGGGATGTGTGTGTGTGTGTGTGTGTGTGTGTGTGTGTGTGTGTGTGTG
>JANHMN010000005.1:107437312-107467484 GCA_030674055.1 Rhabdomys pumilio
GAGAGAGAGAGAGAGAGAGAGAGAGAGAGAGAGAGAGAGAGAGAGAGAGAGAGAGAGAGGATGTATTATGAATGAATGTATCATTCTGTGAAAGAGTGATAGTTACATTGCAAAAACAAGCTACTAGGATAAGTTAAGCAGTAGCCCAGAGCCAAGTATTTTAGAACACTGGCTTCTAATTGAATAGGTAAAAAGGTTTCCTCCATCACATTTCTCCAGAATGTCTTATTGATAAACTTGTAGAGCCTGGAAAGCAGGCCGGGGAGTTTGCTGAGAGCAATGATCAGCAGGAAACTGTGGGGATTATAAGATTTCTTGACCCAGCTGTATCCTGACCTTCCTGTACCATAAGCCAGTTAAGATACAAATGTTGAGACAAGGAAGGTGACTTTACTTTAAAAGACCGCTACTAAACACCGTGGTCCACTTCTGTAAGCATTTGCGAGGTGGAGGCACCAGAAGCAGGAGTTGAGGTTTCTCCTCAGCTACATAGGGAGTTCAAGGCCTGTCTCAAAACAAAAGCCCAAAGGACAGGGCTGGAGAGATTGCTCTGTGGTTAAAAGTACTTACTGTTCTTATAGAATACTCACGTTCGGTTCTAGTTCACAGCCATCTGTAAGTCCAGCTCCAGAAGATCTAAAGCCCTCTTTGGCCTCTGCAGACACTGGCAGTCATGTGCATATACCCCAGCACAGACTCACACACATACACATATTTTTTCTTTAATCTTAAGGAAAAAAAAAACCAAAAGAGGGGGGCAAAAAAGCCTACAGCTAAGAAGTTGAAAGCCATTCATCCAGAGTTTCTCCTCTAACTGAGCTTGATGGTTCACAGCGGTAATCCCAGCATTCGGGAGGCTGATGTAGGATGATTGAGAATTTGAGGCAAGTGTGGGCTACCTATTAGTGAGTTCTATGCCAGGTTAGGCGGAAGAATAAGACCTTTCTCGTGAAGAAACAACAAAACAAAATGAAAGCAAACAACCCCCACTCCACGAATAAACAAAAAACAAAGTCTTTTTTTCTTAGGGAGAATAATGGTAAAGGGTATGTTGTTGTTGTTGTTGTTGTTGTTGTTGTTGTTGTTGTTTTTCCTGTTTTAGGAGAGGAAAACAAGATCAAGATGTTATTTCTGGATTTAAGCATCTGGGTAATTGGTTACTTCCAACTGACACTATCTGAACCTCTCCTGGTTTCTATAACTCAAATCATTACAGTAGCTATGGTGACCTTATTAAGCTGTACATTAACAGACCATATGTCTCCTGCCAGTTTAATATAAAAATATTCAGATCGTTTAAAGCCGTGTCTTCAGTTCCATAGTGTTACTGATGAGCTATCCAATTTTAGCAAGCATTTACCTTCCAGGACAAACTTCAACAGATGTTTTCTTTTTTGTTGTTGTTTTTTCGAGACAGGGTTTCTCTGTGTAGCCCTGGCTGTCCTGGAACTCACTCTGTAGACCAGGCTGGCCTCGAACTCAGAAATCTGCCTGCCTCTGCCTCCCAAGTTCTGGGATTAAAGGCGTGCACCACCACCGCCCGGCTGATGTTTTCATATAATAGCAAACACACATCCTGTATATCGTGCCTCAGGTATGGGGAATGGAAATCATATGTGACCACATTAAGTATTTTGGAATCCATGTTCCCAAAGAAGCAAAAGACCTCAACAACAAAACCATTAAGATATTGAAAAAAGAAATCACAGAAGATTCCAGAAGATTAAGATATTGCATACTCCTGGATTGACAGAATTAATATTGAAAAAAATAGCTGTGCTACCAAAATTGATTTACAGGCATAATGCAATTACCTATCACCATTCCTATGTTATATGTCACAGGTTCAGAAAAGTAATACAAGAATCCACGTGAAATCAGCAATGAGCATGAATAGGGAAAGACATCCTAAACAATGACCAATCTCGAATTATACTACAGAGCCATCGTGATAAAAACAGTCCAGCACCGACATAAAATAGACAGGAACAAAATGGAGTATAATAGAGGACCTGTAAATAACCAGTAAACCTATGCCCACTGATTTTTTCTTTTTTACAAAGGAAGCAAAAACATACATTGAAAAAAGACTATTCAAATAGATGGTGCTGATAAAACTCAGTTTCTACCTGTAGAAGAATTTGCTTAAATTCTTATCTTTTACCTTGCACAAAAAAAAAAAAAAAAATTCAAAATGGATCAAAAGCCTTAATTTAAAACCTGAGACCCTAAATAAATAAAGCTTTTTTCAAAAGAAAATAAAAAGCTGGACTCGGTGATTAAGAGCTCTGTTTGCTCTTCCAGAGGTCCTGAGTTCAATTTTCGGCAACCACGTGGTGGCTCACAACCATCTACACAGGGATCTGGCGCCCTCTTTTGGCACGAAGACGTACATGGAGATCAATCACTCATACATAAAACAAATAAATAAATCTTTAAAGCCTGAGACTGAGACTTCTAGAAGAAAACAAGATATTGGGGCAAGTAAGAACTTTTTGAAGAAATCGTGAACAGCACAGGAACCAACCTCAAGCATCAGCAGGCAGGAGGACATGAAAAAAAAACCACTTCCTGTACAAGGAGCTAGTGAGCAGAGCAAACAGCCTACAGAATATGAGAAATAGTTACAGTTCAGACAAGGGACTAATAACCAGAATTTACAAAAGAATATTGTAGAAATTAAACACCGAAGAAGTAAATCTGCCAGTCAACAAATGGTCAAAAGAACTAAGTAGATAACTTTCTTTTTAAAAAAAGAAAAAAAAAAAAAAAGAAAGAAACACACATGTCCAATAACTGCTTTTTAAAAAAGTATTCAGTATTTCTAGCCAACAGAGAAATTCACATTAAGCTGTTTTGAGACAGTGCCTCACTGGAGTCAGAAGGCTTTCATCAGGAAATCTTACAAACCAAGTTTGGAGAAGATGTGGAGAGAAAGAACTCTTATCCACCACTGTTGGTTGGGGTACAAAATAATACAGGCATTTTGTAAACCAGTTTGGAGACTTCTCAGAAATTAAAAATAGAACTACCATATATGACCCAGCTGTTTCATTTGTGGACATATACACCAAGAACTCCACACCCCATCATAGACATATTTGCACCCCTACATGTATTGCTGCTTTATTCATTTAGCAGTGACCTGGAATAAACTTAGATGACCATCAGGAGATAAATGGATAATAAAAATTTGCTGTGTATATAAAAAACAGAATACCAAATGCACTCACAAAAATTTCAAGAAAATGGGTGAAGTTGGAACATATAATAATAACTAAAATAACACAGTCTCAGAAAGAAAATAAGCATATGTCTCCCTCATATGCAGAATCTAGTCAATAATAAATGTACACATTTAAAGAAATGTGTATATGGGTACACTGTAACATGTAGAGAAAACAACAAGAAAGGTTACAGATTAGGAGATGAGGAAGGACTGAATGCAGATAATGAATGCAAGTTATGAAATAGGCTGTAGCCGGGCAGTGGTGGTGCACACCTTTAATCCCAGCACTTGGGAGGCAGAGGCAGGCGGATTTCTGAATTCGAGGCCAGCCTGGTCTACCGAGTGAGTTCCAGGACAGCCAAGGCTATATAGAGAAACCCTGTCTTGAAAAAAAAAGAAGAAAGAAAGAAAGAAAGAGGCTGTTAAGCTAACTTCTTCTAGTTTTAATGGTGGATAACTGCATAAAATATATTCAATAGTGAAAGTGTGAAATCTATGTATTCCTTTTAAACCATTGCTGCCAGTGTGTGCATGGGTGCACACACTAGAACATGGACAGCCTTTCAGGTCAGGGCCCATATCTAAAGAACACTGACTCCTTCCCACAGAAGCCCACAAGTGCCAATAGAATGGAAGTTAATGCAGCGACTCAGAAATGGTCCAAGTATACAGAATAAGAAGCTCTAGAGTGCTCAGCCCTAAATGGGAATATACATCACACTCCTTCCCCATAAGGCTCTGGGATGAACTCAGAAGAAGGAGCAGAAAGAGCGTGAGAACTAGATATAGGAAAAGATCGATTTGAAATTGTCTTCCAAACATAGAGCTGTTGCAGCGCGTTAACTCATGGTGACTGGGACTGTATGCACAAGCCCTGCACAAGGTAAGTGGGTGCAAAAGTTATGAAAGAGAACACAAAGCTAACTGTTCTTCTGGTTCTAACTCTATTATGTATGTTTGGTCTGAAGACAATTGGTCTTAATATTACTACAATCAACTTCTTTTTTGTTGTTTGTTTGTTTGTTTTTTGTTTTTCGAGACAGGGTTTCTCTGTGTAGCCCTGGCTGTCCTGGAACTCACTCTGTAGACCAGGCTGGCCTCGAACTCAGAAATCCGCCTGCCTCTGCCTCCCAAGCGCTGGGAACAAAGGCATGCGCCACCACTGCCCAGCTACAATCAACTTAAGGGAAGTGGGTTTTAGTGTTGTTGGTTGGGCCAATATTTAAGGAACATTATGGTACACAGATGCTCTAAATATAAAACAACTTTTTGTTTTGTTTTGTTTTGTTTTCTCGAGACAGAGTTTCTCTGTGTTACAGCTCTGGCTGTCCTAGAACTCACTCAGTAGACCAAGCTGGCCTCGAACTCATATAGCTCTGCCTCCCTCTGCCTCCTGAGTGCTGAGATTAAAGGCATGTGCCACCACTGCCCAGAATAAGCAACTTAATTTTTAAGGAATACAAATAATACAACTTACACACACACACACACACACACACACACACACACACACACTTACTTCAGTCTTCAGTATCCCAAGCCTCCTACCCATGAAGGATATTAATAGCTAACACTTCTTTATATATTTTAGTGATGTTTTGCAAATGTTCAAATCATGTGAAAGTCATGTTTTCATATAAAAATTAACACTCCAGTAATATGTCTGCTTTCTACTTTCTTCACTCAACTCGGCAACTTGGCCGTGGATCTGTTAATAAGTGTAAAGCTTCATTTTTACAGTTACCGTGTTATAATCATAGCTAGACAACTTATTTTTGTTGGTTTCATGTTGATCACTTATGTAGGTTCTTTCTTGTGCTTTGCTATTACCAACACTGAAACTGTTAGATCAGGATTGATCTGGGTTGCATAGAAATAAAAGAAAGAATACATCAACCATCAACAGGAGCAGATCGTTCTTTAATCAGAATAATGAGAGGTGACAATGTTTCCATGGGAATAGGACCTATGTGTATGTGGTTTAGGGGGTTTCTGGACAGATGTGTTCCTCGGTCTGAAGAGTCTATCTGCAGATCTGTTCTTCTGCAGTGTCAACGCTGTAATTACCAGCGGAGGTTAAAGTTGCCTTATCAGGAGGGATGAATGTTTTCTTGAGGAAGGGAAATTTCTTAGATTATAAGACCAGACCATCCTTTGGGCTCCTTTGTGAGGAGCCTTCCAGATCCTAGAGGCTGGCAAATAGTATCGGCCTGTCCTTAGTTAAGGAGACCACACAGCTTCAGGCTTCCTTATCAGGGACTTCCAGGATCCCGGCAGTCTTCTGATCTTAGTAGCTATCAACATTCCTGCCCAGGTTCCTTAGCCAGTCTTAGGCTTTTGAGCCCTGGCCCCTTAGTTATAATAAACATCTTTTCAGAATATCTGTGGAAAATTATACCCAAAATTGGACTCAATGTCATGAATGCCCTATACCACAGACCTAGATGGACGTGTTTGTATCTTTCCAAGTTGTCATCATTTGTTGAATAACAATAAACTCACAAGCTAGATCAGTAGCTTTGTTAAGTCATCCCGATTTCCCTGGAGGGGTGGCTGTTGGAAAACATGGGTTCTTTTGTTCAATTTTAATTACGAATATTACTTCTTAGGTCACGAATCACACAAGTGATTTTTGTTTATATGTCTATGTGGATATCGCAGAATGGCTACAAAGAGTTAACAAAGCCACAGAAGTGTTGTGGGGCTCAAAGAAGCCTTTCTGGAGGCAGCAGAGGAGAGGTGGTACAGATGGAGAGGCTAGGGGAAGCTTGTTCAATCCATAAGAAACTATGTTTCGGACACTGCACAGTGAAGCCACAAGGTCACAGGATTGAGCCAAGCCCCTGGGATGACTTACGGTGCAGGAAGAACATCAAGATTGCGGTTTGAGAAGGCCTGGCCAGGAGTGGAGATAGAGCTGAGCAGAAGTCCTTGAGGCTAGAGGATTCTCTTCCTGGCCTTTGATACACAGATCTGTTTGTTAGTTGATAGGCTGGTGGGGCTGCCACAATCTCTGTGCTAAATGCCTTCTTTGGTTGTACTGTATACTTACAGTAAGTGGTATGCATTGCCTAAGAGCATTTTCATTGCAGTGTTTGTTACACCCTGGACATAGTTCCTTCCTCCTTACCATTTCCACCCCAGCTCCAGTTAGTCTCCTTTGTCATACCGGATAGTTTCACTTCTACCTTCCTGTCGTCTACACATATCTGCTTGTACATCTCTATGTAAAAATCAAAGAACAGCGTATGAAAGAAAACATAGATTACTTATCTTTCAGCCATTTTCCTGCAAATGACGCGTCATTCTTCCATAAGGAAGAATGGCTGGGAAAAAATTCCATTGTGTACATATGCCACATTTTTTTGTTAATTCCTCAGCTTTTGGGCACATAAGTTGTTTTTTGTGACTTACATATTGTGAATAATGCTACAATAAGCATCAGTGCTGCAGGCATTATATCTAGTTGTTACTCTTGGCTCAGGACGGCGTTGGCTAACTGCGTTCTTTTGTGTTTCCATATGAGTTTTAAGTTTGTCGCTCTTGCTATGGGAAGAATGTCATGTGGATGTTGATGGGTGTTGCACCGAGTCTGTAAAGTCCTTTGGCAGTATAGTCACTTTCACATATTGATTCTTTGAATTCCAAGGATAGGGAGTCTTTCTGTCTTCAGTTTCCTTCTTCCTGTGTTTCCAAGTTTTCATCATGGGGGCCTTTGCCTTCCATGTTTAGGTTCACCGCCATGTTTTTTGTTTTTGTTTTTGTTTTTTTTTTTGAGGAAATTATGAATAGCATTGTCTTCCTTATTTCCTCCACAGCTTATTGTTGGAGTATATGAAGGCTATGGAGTCTTTTTATATTAACTTTATATCCTGCCACTTTGTTGAGAGCGGTCATCAGCTCTAGCAGGTTTTGTTTGTTTGGTGGAGGCTTTAGAGTCTTTTATGTATTGAATCCTACCATTTGCAAGTAGTGAAACTCTGATGTAGGATTCCTTCCCTTCATGCAGTCCATGGGAGGGCATTCTGTTCGTCTTTGGTTTGGTGTGTTTGCTAAGTGCTTGAGCCTGATTTTTCCTACATGGTTTGAATTCCCCTGTGTGGTGATTTAGTCCTAATCTATGTTAGTAAATTTATAGGGTGGTACCCTTTGACTTTCAGCTGACCTGTGCTGCTATTTATGTGTGTAATAGAATGTGCTCATCCCGCCTCTGGGGTGGGTGGTTTTTATAGTGTAGATACTTTTAGACCAAGAGCACTATTGAAAGAGGAGTGCTTCGGGTCTTGTAAAAAAAAAAAACCCAGGCCATGCAAATTTGCAAAGAATAACAGACTGGCTTATAGTTTGGGCTACAACTAGAGTGAAAGCTTCATTTCCTTTTCTCCTGTATCAGTCTTACAACAATTTCTTTCAATGTAATAAAAGCTAGGACATATCTATATGTTTAGCTATGACTTAAGCTATTAGACATGTGAAAAATCTCTTCCTGATGCAGTGGGTAGGTCTCCTTTCGATGTTAAACCTTCAAAATTCATCCCAAGTATAGGATTGTATGAAGACATTTTCATTTTTTAAAGTCCAGTTGTTGGGGGGTGCCTATGAAACTTATAGCATTGATGATGTATGAGTAGAAGTTTCCTGGAAAAGCTACAAGTATGTTAGAAGTTCTAAAAGAAGAAGGAGAAGGAGAAGGAGAAGGAAAAGAAGAAGGAGGAGGAGGAGGAGGAGGAGGAGGAGGAGGAGGAGGAGGAGGAGAAGGAGAAGGAGAAGAAGAAGAAGAAGAAGAAGAAGAAGAAGAAGAAGAAGAAGAAGAAGAAGAAGAAGAAGAAGAGGAGGAGGAGGAGGAGGAGGAAGAAGAAAGTTCTACAGACTCTCCCATTACAGGTTCCTGGTTGGGAAGAGCTGGAATGCTGCAGATAATGAACCTACATTATCTTGGGTGATCCTTATCGTCTTTATCACCTATTCATCACTCCTTTCTCTATCTGATCTAACAGCCTTGGGACTATCAGGGAAACCTTTGAAAGTGAAGCTGGCCATTTGCTTGCACTGATCCAAAAGCTAAGCATGCTCTAAGATAGCATCTGAAACCTGTACACAGATTTCTCTCTGCTCTGATTTCCTGTTGATCTGATGTCACCACCAGTGTATTTTGTAGATGGTTTATGGATGGATTTCTTTTGTTCCATAACAACAAAAGGTTCATAGAAGCATTTCTGTGATAGAATATGTCATTCGGGACAACTAAAATCATCCCTGGACTATGGTCACTAACTAATATTTGTCTCAGAATAAGCTATATCTTTTTCCTTTTGGAATGGTAGTTGTGATTTGTGCAGATATTGGTCAACAGAAATACTGTTGTACAGACCTTCAGAAATCCTCTTCTCCATAAAAGAGGAAACAGTAACACTTGACACAAGTTTTTGAGGGTCCTGAAAATTAACTGAAGACTGACAGTAATGTAACAACATTTATCTAAGTAAGGTGAGAATAGCTATGAGAAGCTTTTCTTGTTGCTATGCTCTCTCCTCAGCTCCAGTGTCGATTTGAAAGCCAACCATCATAATAATAAACCATAGCCTGGCAACCACAGGGGCAGTGACAATAGAGTTGGCATGCCTTCAAAGCTTCCATTCTTAGAAAATGCTCATTATTTGACCTATCTGGGAGTTTCCTATATCTTCTCACTAACAGAGCGTGTCTGTTTTGTTTTCATTCAGAGCTTACAGTATCTGTTTCCCATCAGGTATTCAGAGAAAAAAAATAAACAACTCACCACAGGTGGTTGTTGAGCACTGAGCTATCTGAATCCATAGCATGATATAAAGAAACAGTTGCCTAACCATAAAAGGCAAATCTGGAATGATAGTGACTCTGATATGTTCTGGGAATCTAGGAGGCCACGTTTCTTCTTCAAATGGTGCCCATGTTCGGTGATGGTCTGAAAGACCCTAAGTCTCGTTTCTGGTGAGCGTTAGAATCAATGAAATCAGGAAGTAGCGGAGTGCTAAATAGCCTAATTCTCAAAGCATGTGTTTCTTCATTAGGTTTCTATTGCTGTGATACAAAATATTACCGAAAGTAATGTGGGGAGGAGAGGCTTATTTGGCTTCTACTTCCTCATCACAGTTTTTATCAAAGGAAGGAGAGCAGAAACTCAAACAAAATAAGAATCTGGAGGCAGGAGCTGATGCAGAGGCAGGCCTGGCTTGCTCCTCATGGCTTACTCAGCTTGCTTTCTTACAGTACTCACGACCACCAGGCCAGGGGTGGCACCACCCACATAGGACTCCTACAACAATCATCAATTAAGAAAATACCCCCACAAACTTGCCTATAGGCCAGTCATATGAAGGCAGTTTCTCAATTGAAGCTCCCTCCCTTCAAATGACTCTAATTCATGTCACGCTGACAAAAAAATTAGCCAACATAATTCATCCCTTATCAACTTGGCACACAAACGTATTACTATTCAACTACCAACTGTCATTTCTTCCCAAGATCCCATGTTAATTTTAATATCACAGTATGAAACACTCCAACATTGAAAAGTGCTAGTTTTTAAATTTTGAACACTTTAAAAGTTTAGTCTCTTTAATAAGTTATTCAAAGTCTGTTTAAAAGTTTGAAGCCTCTCAAAAAATATCCAACGTCTCTCTCTAAAATACAGACTCTACAAACCCAAGATCTGTTAACTGTGGACTCCTGTAAAATAATTTTTAAAAAGTTGCATGGCAGCCAGGCAGTGGTGGCATACACCTTTAATCCCAGCACTTGGGAGGCAAAGGCAAGCGGATTTGTGAGTTTGAGGCCAGCTTGGTCTACAAGAGTGAGTTCCAGGACAACCAGGGCTACACAGAGAAACCCTGTCTCAATAAAGAAACAAACAAAAAAAGTTGCATGGCTTATGTACTCTAAGAAGGAATAACCAGAGCACAATCACAACTGATTCTAACAAAAGTATAGTCCAACACCAAATTTTAGTGTCAGACTTCTGGAACCCAATTACAGGTCATTTTCTTTTTCAGCAATAATTGTAAGACAAACCAAGAAACAAAGTATGACCCATACACAGGAAAAATATAGTGCATAGAAATGTTTGCTAACTAGATAATCCGAATAAGCTGACAAAAGATATCAAATTAAACCAGGTGGTGGCAGTGCATACCTTTAATCCCAGCAGTTGAGAGGCAGAGGCAGGTCTCCAACTGTGGTATTTAGTTCCATTAGTGAGAGTCCACGGTGTATTTTTAGATTGTCAATATTTATGACACCAAAATTCTATAATTTTTAAGTATTTAAAAATATCCAGGAGGCTAAAAAGATGACATAGTTGTTAAGATCACTGACTGCTCTTCCAGAGGTCCTGAGTTCAATTCCTAGGACCCACAATGGTGTCTCACAACCATCTGTAATGGAATCTGATGCCCTCTTCTGTCCTCTGTGAGCACGAAGCACACTAGTGGGACATAGACATACATGCAGGCAAAACACCCATACAAAGAAAACAGAAATAAAGAAACCTTTAAAATTAGGTCGAATATTTTATATACGAGCTTCAAAATATATAAAAGCATATCAACATAAAAACATGTAAAGATTGTCAACTTTGACTTCACACTGGAGTTGCCTTCAGAGCTGTAAAACTTATGGATGTCTGAATATCCCTTCTGTCACGGCTTTTTGATCACAATGGTTTGATACACAGCCTGTGCACCAGGGAAGTCTAATGCTAGCCACGCTAGGCCACTGAGTTTTTAAATTATGCTTAGTAACTCAGATAGATTGTACCAATGAATGGGTTCTACTCTGTCATTTCCACGCATGCCTATATCAACCTTTGATCTCATTTTCCTACTATCATCCCCCGATCCTTTCTAAGAACAGCACCATTCTTTGAAGGGGTCACTATTGGTCACTCAGGGTCACCACCTTGCTCACATTTGTTTAGTGCAGTTTGCTCCCCACACACTTCAAGTGTTCCTCAACATGTTAACCCTGCGTTTTCTCATAATGCCGCCTCCTTTTCTGCTTAATCACGTTCTCTATACTCTGTCCCTTAATATGCTCCAGAAAAAAAAGAAAATCTATACTGTTGATGCCACCGTCGTCTTTTCTTTCTTTATGAGGTACAAAGAGGTTAAGTTATCAGTTCCATGGGTAGAATTGAAATCTATACAGTCTATACTAGAACCCTGTTAGCATGTGGGGTCAGGTTCCCAGAGAAGCCTCTCTCTAGTATTTTTAACCCACTTCTTTGTTAGTCTTTGTCTCACTCCTTGGTCTTTGTTTTCTTGATAGGCCAGTTTCTGGTTGTTATTATGATCATTATGAAAGAGGAAAATAAAGGTCTTCCCAGATCTCAAAGGCAAATTGTTTCTAAATATTGTCATGTGAGGAACAATTCTTCGTTAAGACCTAAAATTCAACTCAGTATACTTATAGGATTCAATCCTTGTGCTATAAACAATAAATATATTTATAATAATAATAAAAGAATTCAAGGTTTATTGTACATTCACTATATATATAGTGAATATATATTCATATATATTCATATAATATATATATATATATTATAAGTTGGCAAATGCTTTTATAAAATATTTTTATAAGTATCATCTCATTTCATTCCTACAATACCATGATACCATGAAGGGGACTCTAGTAGCAGCTCTCAAAGACTTGAACTTATGAAAGCCAATTCTGGGGGTGAAGACATTGATTAATAGACATATGCTATTAAAGACAGTGATTAATAGCATATGTTACTGTGAGTTTGACTCCCAGGACCCACCTCAGGTGGCTTAGAACTGTCTGTAACTCCAGCTCTAGGCAATTCTGATGACACAGGCCCCAAGTGCACATGAGATACACAAATATACATCTTTAAAATAAAAGTATATTTAAAAAACTCAGTTCTCTATATCCATGAGTTTCATATGTGTGTATTCAACCAATTATGGATTAAAAATATTTTTAAAATTGTATTCACTGAATGAATACTGTTTTTTCTTGTCATTATTCCCCTTTTTTTTTCAAAGTGGACCTGAGGTTTATTGGCGCCTCCCAGGCCACCATTCCCACCCCTTCCAATAATTACAAAAGTAAGAAAAATGCCTTTCCCCTTCCCCATTCATCCCAGGAAAATGTCATAATTTATGAAGAAAAGACACAGTCCAAAGCAGTGGGAGGCCTCAGCCCATCTTCTTCCAGATGGTGAGTGAGGCAGTGAGGACTCCAGCCACAAAGATGGTCACTGTCTGCCATGTGGGGGTCCCGAAGTAGGAAAGGAGGCCATCCCAGCCACCCTGGTCTTGGATCCAGACAAGCAGCCGCTCACGGAGGAAGTACAGTGTCCAGACCATGATGGTTCTGATCAGCTCAGGTACTTTAGTACACAGGGCCTTGAGCACCAGTCTGCTAGCAAAGTAGAAGAGGGCAACCACCCGGCCCCAGTTGAAGTTGCCATCTGCAAACATGTCAGCTGCCACATGAAAGAAGACCTCTAGGGGGCGGGGAGGAGTCAGTATCCACGTCAGCAATCATCCTCTGCAGCTCCTTATTGCTAAACAGTTCATCTCCAGCTCGCCTGAGACACTCGCTCAACTTCTTGGTGGATGCATCCTGGAGTGGCTGCTCCAAGGTCATCTCAGGTGTCTCCCCAGCCATCCTCCCTGCTCCATCCTGGATGAAACCTTGTAGCAAAAAGGCCCCTGTCTTCATGATCTGTTCAGAGCTGGTGGGCCCGCTGCCTCCGAGCTGTTCCCCGGACGCGTCCATCGCTACCGCTGCCTCTCGCCGGGTGTGCCCCGGTCACCGTCATTATTCTCTTAACACTATACTATAAAAAGTATTTATATAACATTTACACTGTATTAGAGACTATAAAAAAAGAATTTAGGCATTGGGGCTGGAGAGGTAGCTCAGTGGTTAAAAATGCTTGCTGCTCTTCCAGAGAACCTGAGTTTGGTTCTCAGCTCAAGGGATCCAAAATGTCTGTACTCCATTGGCACCTATACACAATAAACACATACTCTCTCAGTCTCTCAGTCTCTCAGTCTCTCAGTCTCTCTCTCTCTCTCTCTCTCTCTCACACACACACACACACACACACACACACACACACACACCATTTACTGGATGTTCTGTAAGTCTCACAACCTTGTTAAATAAGTATTATCCATCTCTTGAACAGCCATTTTCTCCTCATTCCAACATTGCATTCTGGAAAGAAGAAGGAAGTTTGTAATAATCCAGAGCCTGGGGCTGGAGTGGTGGCTCAGTGGTTAACAGTACTTGTCCCCAGACAGAAGAGCCAGGTTTGATTCCTAGTATCTACATGGTGGCTCATAACTTTCTGTAACTCTAGTCTCAAGGGATCTGATACCTGCTTATGGCTTCACCCATGTAGTGCACAGGCCTGCGTGCATGCACATAAAAATAAATGAATGAATATCTCTTAAAATATCAGGAACCTAAAGAAAGTAACCAGACTTGATAAGATCACAGAAGTTAAAAGATTTATAAGGTATAAACAACTACTTTGGAAGAAATGTTTCTTTGGTGGAGAACATTGCAAGTTCTACTAAATGCTCCAAGAACATAGATTTACGAGTTATCAAGCACACTTGGGTGAGCTTTTTAGTGACTGAACTGCCTTTGAGTCGCCTATCCTCCTGTAACCCTCACTCATTCTTTTGTAAGTAACCTCAATACATTTATTGGTTCATCAATTCACACTAGGGAGAGATGTTGCTTCCGTCTTGCCTCAATTCTCTATCCAGGACAAATAGGTATTTGCTCATGTTTCTCCCGGAGAATTCACACAACAGCACCCTTCCTTCCACATACCCCTCCCCACAATATAGGAATAATGAACTAGAGAATTATAGTTGCAGTAATTTATAGAAGGCAGATTCATTAAGAGAAAACTTTTATGTAAGAGTTTCCTCCAGAATTAAAACAATCTACCCTGCAGGAAGCTCCTTAAGGCAGAAGGTAAGCAACTCAAAATAGCTTCAGGAAGCCCATGAAACTGACCAGATTTATTAGGACCCTCTATCCCACAGTAAGCAATATAAGACAAGTGGTACCCACCCACCCCCACCCCTTAGATGCAGCAGAGCCAAGTCACAAAGGCTCTCAGACAACCCATTCCTCAAAGGGATGCTCTGAGACCAGCCCAGCTGCCTGAAAAAAAATAAAGAAGCAAAAACCAGTGGAGCTGCCTGAGAGATTTTAAACTAACACAAGCTCCTGGAAAGGACACTTTCCAATCTTTTGATCTGTCTACAGGCTGTGCAATGCTCTCCATTTTTCCAGCTTTGTGGTCTCTCATGCTGAGCTGGGCTTGGTAGATGCAGCTCTCTTTGAGTCATTTCTGCTCCTAAAAGGAACCCATCACCCATACTCCTATAAGCAAGCCCAATAAAATTTGTTGATTACTAAGTTGTACTTTGGCAATATCCATACTTTGCTCTGTTATGGGTTTCCTAGCTGGAGTGAGTTAGATGTATGTGTTACTTGTATCTCCCCAGAAGTCTTGTCACCCAATAGAGGCTGAGATGAATATACACTTCAGATGGATTTTACTAGGAGAAAAAAAAAATAACATCAAGGCCCCAAGCAACCAAATCTGAATGGACAGTGTGCTTTCATGTGGGAGGAAGAACTTCAGTAGGAGACAGCCCCCAAGGATAGTGTGATAAAATCCAGAAAGAAAAGATCTTTCCCTCCCCTAGGATTAGGAGAATTAACATAATTGCACAGTGCAATCAGATTTTAAGAGGGAAATACATTGATCTTTCATTTGCAAAAACACAAAGGGAGTATCTTGCTCTCATAGGTTTCTCGGTGGGAGGGGCTCCATACCTAGTTTGCATGCTAGAAGTCAGGAAGGCGCCACCGATAAGAAAGAATTAAAATTGAAGGTTGTTTAGGGTCTGAACAGTGGGAAGGGAGACAGGCCTTGCCTGCAGCTGCCACAGGGTGGGAGGGAACTCAGGTCTGAGTGCAAGGTCACAGCAGACAGCTGGGCCTGATTTCCGGGAGGGAGAGCAGCTAGAAACTTCTGGGAGAGAGAACTATTCCTCATGGTGTGGTGACTCCCAATGATAAAATTTATTTTTGTGGCTACTTCATAACTGTAACTTTGCTACTGTTATCAGTCATAATGTAAATATCTGCGTTGCTCGATGATCTTTTCTGTGAAAGAGCCTAAGGGGGTTGTGATCCACAGGTTGAGAACTACTGGGCTAGAGGTCTGTAATATACTGGTAGTAAATATGGTGAACACATCGTGAATATAGTGAAGACCACGTAGCTAAGACAACTTTGACCTGCAGTCACACAGCTGGCCCAAAGGTATGGTCTTCCATTTACTGCTATACCTGGTTAGTTTATAAAACATATTCATGTCTCAAGGGAATACTAATGGGACTGGTCAGAATGTTGGAGCAGTGTTTGTGCTCTGTAGGCTTTTGCTTTAGCAGAGCACATTCTTCCCAAGAGATCTTAGCACACACCAACCTCTCAGAATTCCTCCTTCCATTCTTCCTCCAAGGACAAGGACATTCTTGTGCTAACACATGTAGTCCAGCCTCTGTGCCTCTCCCGCGCTGCTTACTCACTCAGTGTGGCTTTTCTTGTGTTTTTCTCATCGTCTCCTTGAAATATCGTGCTCTGTTGCTCTGAGATGGAGTTTTGGCCTACTTTGGTTTTGAAGAGGAAAGGCTTTCCAGTCCAGCTTAGAGGGAAGTCAAGGCTGGAAGCTGGGGTAGAAACTGAAGCAGAGGCCATGGAGGAATGCTTCTTTCCGGCATATAAGACTCCTTTCTTAATGCTTCCCAGGGCCACCTTCCCAAGGGTGTCTCTGCTCACAGTGGGCGGGGCCTTCCCACATTAATCTTTAATTAAGAAGATGCCCTCACAGACATGCCCATAGGCCAAAATAATGGATGCCATTTCTCAACAGAAGTTACCTCTTCCCAAGTGGCCCTAGTTGACGAAACCTGAGTAGCACAGGCCTTGAACTTGATGCTGATGGGATCAGCAAGTAGTCTAGGGCTGAAGGGAACCTTAATGTCTCCAAAAAAGTGGTTGTCATCTTTGAAAGAACTTCCAGGTAGGACCAAAGGAGCTTTCACACCTTATGCTTCACATAAATCCCTTATCAGTGGATTGCTAGACCTCATGAAAAGTGCACTTTTCTCTTTGAGTCCTTTTCTTTTCTTTCTTTTTTTAAAAACTTTTTTCCCCAGTCATTTCTTTCTTCAACATTGACTTTTCTCCTTAGTTTATTTCTAAGTATTTTGGTTTTGAGGCTATTGTAAATGAAGTCATTATCTTAAATTACCACCTTTTTCCATACTCTATGGAAATACAGCTAGCCTTGTATTATTAACCAGTGAACTACAATTTGCTAAACTTTTATTAAATCTTTAGGGTTTTCTACATATGAGATTGATTCCTCCACAAACATTTACCTTTCCCAATTTGATATTTCCTTTCTTGCCTAATTGCTCCAGCTAGAACTCGTGGTCACTAGGACCTAGAGCCATGTTGACTAGAAGCAGTGGAAAGGGTACCCTGGTCGTGCTGCCTTAGTCTTCAGTACTGAAGTCTTGTACATCCCTTGCTGTGTTTCAGTCTTTCTTCCCTTTCCTGATTTTCATTGTGAATGTGTGCTATATTCTATCAATTGCTTTTCCTGCTATCATTTGAGGAAAAAAAAACCTTCAATATTATGTTTCCTCCCCTCTTTAGTCTATTAACATGACATGTATCATAGATATCTGTATGGTGAGCAATTTGTATATACTGGGAATAATTCTCATTTGGTGCATAATATTTCTAATATGCTATTGAATCCCATTGCGTAGTATCGAGTATTTCTATGTATATGAGTGTTTTGCTCCATTCCCACTAATTGAGCCTTACTAGTTCTAGGACTGTTTTGATTTCTTCTCCTTCCCTATTTTTGTTCCAGCTCCTACAATACCCCTTCCCTTTCTGTGGGATTCCCCAAGCCCTGCCTAATGTCTGGCTGTGGGTCTTTGCATTTCCTCTCCTCAGCTGCTGGAGGAAGCTTCACTAATGACGATTGGGCTATGCACCAATCTACAAGTATAGCAGAATATCATTAGGAATAATTTCATTGGTGTGTGTGTGTGTGTGTGTGTGTGTGTGTGTGTGTGTGTGTGTGTGTGGTGGGTGGGGATCTGAGTCATGTTTGGTTCTTCCCTAGGTCCCTGAGCAATTCAGCTTCTGGTTCCTGGCAATGCAAGCAGTCAGTATAGGGGATGGATCCCTCTTGTGGGTTGGGGCTCAATTTCAACCAGTCATTGATTGGCCACAGCAAGATGTGCTGAACCACCATTGCCCCAGCACATCTTGCAGGCAGGATAGGTGTGGGTTGAGAGTTTTGTAGCTGGCTTAGTGTCCCAGTCCCACCATTGGAAACCTCACCTAGTTACAGAAGATGGCAGGTTCAGACTCTATCTTTCATTACTAGGACTTCTCAATAGGGTCAGTCCTCATAGGTTCCAGGAAGTTTCCACTGCACTAAGTTTCTACATAGTCCTCTAAGTGTCCCCCTATTCCAGTTGTCTCTCCCTGTAGTCTCTCTCTCTCTCTCCTTCCCTCACATGACACCTTCTGTTCTCATCCCTATCTGCCCCCTAGTTCACCCAAAAGAATCTATTCTGTTTCTCCTTCCCAGGGAGATCCATGCACCACCCGTCCTGAGCCTTCCTTGTTACGTAGCCTCTCTGGGTCTGTGGGCTGTAGTATGATTATCCCTTACTTAATAGCTAATACCCAGTTACAAGTAAATATATATCATGTTTGTCTTTCTGGGTCTGTTTTGCACTCTGATATTTAATGCAGGCATTTACAGGTCTAAACTACCCTGGAGGAGTGGATTTAGAACCCAGAGAGATCCCTCAGCAGTTAAAAGCCAGTACTGCTTTTGCAGAGCACTGAGGTTCAGTTTCTGTTAGACTATCTCCATATGATAGTCTCTACTTCTTATTACCAGCAGAGAGATTTGGGAGGAAGCAGATCAAAATGGAGAGTGTGGTAATAGACTGTCTTCTGGATATAAGGGTCCCTCATTAGGTAGAGGCCTCATTCATTGCCTTGCCTCTTTGGCTTTTGTCCTAACATCCACTGCTTTTGTATGAGTGCCAGACATGGTGTAGGGAGACTATTACTCATCTGGATACTCCCAACGAAGATCCTCTGTCATCATAATGACAATTGTCTCAAAGTCCTTCTCACTCTCCATGGCCAGTCTCCAATTTAAGTAGCAGGGAGTGCTACTTCTCATGGTTTTTCCATGTGTTTCAGACTTCACTTCTGTGATCAGTCTGAGCTCTGTTATCCTCAGACGTCCAGATAAATGTTTGGAGGGCACTACAAATATCCAAAGAGACATACCAGTATTTATTTTGCATAATACTAAAACAACAGCATTTCATTTTAGAAGTATTTCTAAAATTCATAAAGTAACGGGTGAAACCAAAATTCAGTGTATTTATAACTAAGTTGGTTGTATTAAGCCTGAAATAAAAGCATTGTAAGGCCAATACTAAGCATGCGTTACTATTCAAATTATTAGTATAAAAATTGGAAGGACAAACTATTATTTTGACATAATGAGCATACAAACATTAAGCGATGTTAAATAATAATGACAAGTCAAAAGTGGAATAAACTTGATTTTTAAAATAGGTAAATATTATGATAAGCAAATTATATTTTAATGAGCTATTTTAATAAAAAAGGCCTGACAATGTAGAACTATGTATCATATTCATAAGACAACATAATATAACAAAAATATTGTCTCTCAAATTATTTGTACATTTTGGTGAAATTTCAATTAAAATTCTTTATAAATACTGGAAGGGTAGAAAGTAATAAATCAACAAAAACTTAGCATATTCAGTAGAGAATATTTGTAAGCAGTTTACCAAATGGTAGACCCAGCTGTCTGTTATGAAGAAGTATTCAGCTTTACTATACTCAAAAGTACATGTAGCTCAAGCCTCATGGAGGGGCAGTGCCAACATGATCTCAGAATAGGAGGTCACCTCCTAACATTTCTCCCATAGCAACAATAAATTTATAGACATCCGTGGAAAAAAAGTGCCTTTTGGGGAGTTTTGGAATTGAAGTAGGTATTTCTGATATCTTTGTAGCACTCATGACCTAGCAGATGTCTTTTGAGAGCAGAGATCTAACCCAGACGACAGGTTCATTAACTGCTGTCCTATCTCCAGATCCAGAAATAGCTATTCTGTGGACTTAGTTTTCCCCCGTTGGGCCTTAGTTCTTTTATGAGAACTATCTGCCAAGGCACCTGGTAGGAGCTATGCTTATTTATGCCTTAGGTGACAGGCACATCAATCTCAGTCCTAGCTATAGACCTTGAAATCACCTTGAAGATTGACTCCAGTTCCTGTGATCAGCAACCTGAGAGTGTTCCTGCCCATACTAGAACCCAGGTGAAGAAATACTTGCTGAGAACATAGGGAACATGTGCCCACCTCATTCTCACAGCAGATCCTAAAATGGTCTTGGATCCTGGGTCCAACCCCACTCCCCCATGGGCAGGAAAGAGAGGAAAGAGTTTTGGGAATCCACAAAGGAAATGAAAAGGTAAGTTGTCCTAGGCTCACAGCAAGCTCATAGCTGACAGGACTCAAGCTCAGTTGGGGTCTTTGGTGAGACAGTTGAGACAGTGACTCCTCTGGTGCCTGGATCATTGATAGTGAGAAATCCCATTCTGTCATGTTATATAGCTTGGAGGCAACAGACAGGTGTCACCTTGAGCTTGGATATCTATAAATATTATTATCAGCATAAAACATTGTGTCTACTGTGAGTACCAAGAAGACAAGTAGGACTAAGAAAATAACTTCTGGATCTGATGTCTAAAACATGGTTTAAAACAATTAACATTAATCCGTACTAACCCCTTAAAGCATTGCTGAGGAAGAAGTAATTCTAACATTCTCTAGGAGGCCAGAATGACTCCGAAGTAAAAGCTGTAAAAAGGCACTGTAAAAAAGTGTAAGGTGTCTCCAAAGAAACCAATATGAGCCCTCCCTCCTCACCTCGTGTGTGTGTGTGTGTGTGTGTGTGTGTGTGTGTGTGTGTGTGGTGTGCATGTCTCTGTGTGACAGAGAGAGAGAAAGAGAGAGAGGCAGAGAGAGAAGAAAAGAGAGAAGGAGGGAGGGAGAGAGGCAGAGAAAGAGAGAGAAGGAGGGGAAGGGAGAGGGAGAGAGGCAGAGAGAAAAGAGAAAAGGAAGGAGGGAGAGGCAGAGAAAGAGAGAGAAGGAGGGGGAGAGAGAGAGAGAGAGAGAGAGAGAGAGAGAGAGAGAGAGAGAGCTTTCCCTACTCTGCAATGTGGCAAAACAAAGTTAAAAACACAGCTGCCTGAAGAGGAGATGAAATGCTTGCATTGGGTGACTTGTGGGTACATTCTTATCGCCATTCCTTGACACCTAGACATATGAATTCTAGTTTAGGTAGAAAAGGCATCGTATATTGGATAGTGATTCAAAGTGCATGTATTCCAATGGAGAACCTTGTTCCAGCCTTGCCATGCACTGCCTCCTATATGCGTAGTATCTTTAAAAGCCCATTCCACTGTTACAGCAAACTAGGTGCTTCAGTGTAGGCTATTCTTGTAGTAGCAATAAATTCCACAAGCATAGAAAATTCTCACAGGTGTTCACTTTACAAAATGAGTCATTGATCAGATATATTATTGTATGGATTCCATAATGGTCTATAAGAATCTTTAAATATATATATATATATATATATATATATATATATATATATATATATACATACATATATATATATATATATTCTGACCGGAGTATTGTATTCTCAAAAGACAACTTATTTGGGGGGAATATTTTATTTTTATTATGTATAGGCATGTGCTTCTCTCTGTGTGGATGTGGATATGAAAACAGGTGCCTGCAAAGGCCAGAGGCATCAGACTCTTGGAACTAGACTTACAGTTGGTTGTGAGCTGCCTAATGTCGGTGATAGGAACTGAACTCAGGTCTTCTGGAAAAAGCTGACAGTGCCTTAAACTGCTGAGCCCTTAAACTTCCAACCCAGGGAAGACAAATCTCTTGAGTAATGCTACAGGTAGTGGGTGAGTCCAGCTCATTTCTGATGGACACAAGAGCTATCTACTCTGTCTTAACCTCACACTCACTCAGGTCCCACAGTCCCATCACCAACTTCTGTCAGGGGTGGATGGAACCCCCTCTAGTGAAGGAAATAACTTTTATAGTTCCTTTAGATAAGGACTCACTCTGCAAAGACTGCTCCCAATGATCAACCACCTGAGTCTCATGGTCAATAATTGGATAGGAAAAGGTATAAAGTTTAAAGTTTATGTAACTTCTGAGGCTACGAAAGCTTCTAAGAAAGTGTCTGAAGGTCTAAAAAGGAGTTTGGAGGTTTGGAAAGTAAATGACATTGGTAATGCAAGTTCTGAAAGTTAGAGAATATGAAAAAAAAACCTCATATGGTGCTAGGAAAGTGATTTATCTTTTTGTAAACTTAAAGAGATTGTTATAAGCTTCAGAGAAACTGCCTTTCACAGGTCAAATGGACTCAAAGATGATTACTGTCAACTAACAGCCTGTTTCCCTCCTCGGCTGTTTGTTCCTGAGGGAGGGATCTATTTCCCTTTCCCTGGTTCTGGGACCTCCCACCCAGCCTCCCAAAGCCAGGGGCCTAAGAGTACACCTAATGTACACCCAAGAACCAAATTTTTTCCTTAAATTCCTGAACTTTATCTTCTGGCCCTAAAATCCAGGTGTTCCCTCAGAACCTGCATCCAGGATAGCTCCAAAACAGTTAGAGCCTCCAGACTGCTTCATCTGGGCCTCCACACGCCTACCACCAGATGGTCCCACAACCTGAACAGCAGTGAAACAAGCAGCCCTTCTTGGACTTGGCCAACATTCCAGCTTTTTGCTTACACCCCATAACAGCACCCCAATGTCAGCAGGAAGTAGTCATAGATAATTATTCTATCCGTTATTCATTTATTATCAACAAAAGACTGGGATGTTTGATTTCAGACCCAGGACAAGAAACTGAGGTGCAAGCCGGGCGGTGGTGGTGCGGATTTCTGAGTTCGAGGCCAGCCTGGTCTACAGAGTGAGTTCCAGGACAGCCAGGGCTACTCAGGGAAACCCTGTCTCGAAAAACCAAAAAAAAAAAAAAAAAAAAAAAAAAAAAAAAAAAAAAAAAAAAAAAACCTGAGGTGCATAGTCTACATATCAAAGCAGACCTGGTCTCCAGGTTCTCCCAGCATCCCTCAGTTCCTACCTAGCATACACTGCCCCCAACCTTGAACTTTCCAGCCCAGGGGCTGGGCTGCTCTTTCTCCCAGAGGCTCTTCCCTAGATAATCCAGGCATTTTGCAAACTCTTCCTCTCTCCCTCTCCCTCCCCTCCCTTCCCCACCCCTCCCCTCCCCTCCCCCCTCCCCCTCCCTCTCTACCCCTTCTTTCCCTCACTCTTTCTCTCTTTCTCTTTCCCCTCCCCCCCTTCTCCTTCTCCATGGTGACTTGCCTGGCAACTTATCAATAAACTAGCATTGAAGAAAATCTGGCTTGAATTGGCTCATTTCACCAATGGAGAAAAAAATACACACACACACACATACACACACACACACACACACACACACACACACACACACACACACACACTTGTTATGGCCATGGGAAGAAACAGTGCATGCTTGGAATAAGACACAGGCATGAAATAAATACCTCTTCCATGGCATTTAGAAAACCACAATGATTTCTTGTGCTTGAAATATAGGGCAAAGGGGAGCCCTAGGAAGATAGGGTTAAGGTCTTGGTGCCTTTCATCCTTCACGAAAAAATCAAGTAACTAGGAGTCAAAAAGAGCCAGATTTCACAACTATTAGGAGTGTGTTCAGGGAGATGACTCAGCATAGAAAAGCACTGATTTGAAAGCCTAGCAACCTGAGTTTGCTATCCAGAACACACATAAAAGGAGGCTAAAAAAGAACCAATTACACAAAGATACCCTTAGGCCTCCATGGGCACACCATGGAATGAGCACACACACACACACACACACACACACACACACTAATAATAATAATAATAATAATACATTTTATTTTAAAATATTAGAAGTGAAATCAGAATGACTTACTCTTAATCAGACGTGCAAGAGGGAGGGAGAACACAGGGTTGAGCAGCTGAGTGAATGAAAGGCCCAGATAGAGATTTGAAGCCCAGGAGAAAAGGAGTCAAGGAAATGAAGACATGACAATAAATACACAGAGCAATGCTGATGGAAACCATGGATGGAGTGAGAGCACGGGCAAGTGTGTAAAAGCAACATCAGGCTAAAAGATGGATGGAGAGGTCGGCAGCCAAGTTTGCCGCACAGGACATTTTTACTTGTGCCATTTGGAGCAAGTTTTTAACCTTTCTGAACCCATTTCTAAATGTTTAATGGAGACACAATAGGACTACCCCTCCCTTTAGTCACGAGGGAAGGCTAAAGACAATGCAGGGTTTAAGGTGGATTTCCTTGTGAGAATTCCTGTTAATTAATTACAGCATTCTTTTGTTTCTGTGCTTCTCTTCAGCAGTATTGGCTCTTAAGAGTTTGTTAAGAGCATAGAATAGATTGTGTTCCAGCATGGTGGTGTGTACTCCTTTAATCCTAGCACTCAGGAGGCAGAAGCAGGCAGTTCTCAGTGAGTTTGAGACCAGCCTCATTTACAGAGTGAGTTCCAGGACAGCGGAAGCTCTATTACATTAAAAAACAAAAACAAAAGCAAACAAACAAACAAAAAACCTGTCTCAAAAAAAACAAAGCAAACCAAAGCATAGGTTGTGCTGCTGATGGTACACACTTCCTCACAGCGTTTATTTGCTAATCACTCTGGCTTCTATTGTAAATTAGTGATATATATATATATTTGCCATGAAAATATTTCTTAAAAGCTTTCAAGTATAGCACACACACAAAAACGATTTTATCTTTTTTAAAAAACATCAACTATTGACAGTCGGTTGCAGATCGTGCTCGGTTGCCGCCGCTGCTGCTGCCATCATGCCAGCCCCACGGGTCTTACTGAGGTGGGTGACTCTCCAGGATGGGAGACAAGCCAATTTGGGAGCAGATTGGATTCAGCTTTTTTCAGCGTTATGATAAGTTATTTAATAACGACCGAATCTGACTAGGCGCAATTTACATTGATGCATCATGCCTTACGTGGGAAGAACAACAGTTCCAGGGGAAAGCTGCCATTGTAGAGAAGTTATCTAGCATTCCGTTCCAGAAAATTCAGCATAGTATCACAGCGCAGGACCATCAGCCTACACCAGATAGCTGCATCATCAGCATGGTCGTAGGCCAGCTCAAGGTAGCAGTGCCACTGGGTTTCAGGGCAGGAGTAGGCAGGCAAAGCGGAGCCCTGGACTTCTGTGCCTTCCCTGTGGATGTAACCTGCTTACTTGGGGGTCGGGGGGGGATCCAAAGTGACTGTCAACAAAGCAAAACCCACCAAAGTGGCTGCCTAGACCTGCATTGTTTAATGAACCAATGCTACTGACCTTTCTTACCTTCCCCTCCCTTCTTTCCTTGGTGTTGGACATTGAGTACATGTTAAACACACACTTTCTTATACTGAGCCACTTCCTTGGCCCCACAATTATTTCTACATATTTATTTTTGAGGTCAGGTCTCACTGTGTATCCCTCACTGGCCTAGAGCTTGCTATGTAGACCAACCTGGCTCCACACAATTTTAAATTGTGCTAATTCAATTAAAATGAACGCCTTAGTTGTACTGGGTTTTTTTGGTTTTTCGAGACAGGGTTTCTCTGTGTAGCCCTGGCTGTCCTGGAACTCACTCTGTAGACCAGGCTGGCCTCGAACTCAGAAATCCCCCTGCCTCTGCCTCCCAAGTGCTGGGATTAAAGGCGTGCGCCACCACCGGTACTGTTACATTTCAAGTGCGTGTGGCTAGTGGCTGTAGCTGCAGAAAGTTCTTGTGAAGAGCATTGGTCTAGAGCCATTATGGAAAGGGGGCGAGATGAATAGGAACAGGGTCAAGCTGTAATGCCAAACTCTTGGGCTCCTGAGGAATAGATAGACCTGCTGACTAGGCACTTAGAGATAATTCTCGGATAGCCCTCAATGCTAGCACTCAAGCTGGTGCTCCCACATTGTCTCTTTGAGACAAGGTCTCTCTAATTTAGAGATCCTCCTGCCTCTGCTTAATGAGTGCTGAGATGAAAAGAGTGTCCCACCATTACTGGCCCAAGCTGGATCTTCATGTGCCAAGTAAAGCAAATGAAGTCCCACCTTGTTTATTTTCCTTTCCCCATTAAGAAAAAGAAAATGAAAAAAAAAATTGTATGTGTGCATGATGCGTGTATTATGCCATAGTACACCTATGGAGGTTATAGGAAAACTTGTCTCCTTACATTTTTACACGGGTCCCAGGGATCCAACTCACGTCACCAGGGTTGTAGAGCAAGAGCCTTTACCTATTTAAGGTGTGTGTCACTGTGCCTGTCTCCTTTACCCCTCTTAAGATCTGTCATCCTTATAGTCAGACATTTTCCAAAAGCCTCTTCCCAAAGCAGGACACACTGCCTCACTCTTTGGTCAGGTCTCAGTTCTCTGGGACTATATCATGGTAGGGTTCAGCACGTGCCCACGTGCATTCTCCTGTAGGTCAGCTGAATAGTGCTTCCTGAATCCAATGTGGGTGTGGAAAAAGTGTCCTGTGGCTCTGAATTAGACCCAGAGGGACTACCTACAAGTCTGGCTTTACTTTTTTCTACCAGTTTCTTTTGCTGTTTCAGAATGCTCTGCCCAGAACCTGCAACCAAGTAGGCCCCTAGGGTTGAGGAGGCATTCCCAGGGAGCTCATCCTCTGCTTTCTTAGGCTGAAGTAATAAGCAGTAACCACTTCACACCTAGTTTTAGATTCCTCCTGGTGTTAGTGTCCCAGCTGAGGCTTCAAATGACTGAGCCTTGTTAACACTAATTCTTAGAAAAAGAAGTGAAGCTGGTGTGTGTGTGTGTGCGCGCGTGTGCGTGCGTGTGCGTGTGCGTGTGCGTGCGCGTGCGTGTGCGTGTGCGTGTGCGTGTGCGTGTGTGTGTGTGTGTGTGTGTGTGTGTATGTGTGCATGTGCGTGTGTGTGTGTGCATGTGTGTGCATGCTTTATGCCTCGTCTTTCTGAATTGTGGCTAGAGGTTTGGGGCCTGCCTTTTTCTGTTGAGGTGGGTATTATGCTGGTCATTCCCCATCCTACTCCCAACCCCTTACAAAATTGTGATCCTATTGTGAAAAAACAGTCAACTATCACATTTGTCCTGGCTTGTTTTTTGTCAACTTGACACAAGGAAGGTCAAGACCTTCCTCTGAGAGGAAGGAACTTCAATTGAGAAAAATGCTGCCATCAGATTGGCTTGTAGGCCAGTCTGTGGAGTCATTTTCTTGATATAGGATCTGGAATAGCCTATAGATATAGGATCGTATTGATATAAATATAGGAGGGCCTAGCTCACTGTCGGTGGTGCCACTTCTGGGCATATGATTTGGCCCTGAGGTGTATAAGAAAGGAAGTCATGGAGAGTGAGCCAGTAAGCATCATTCCTCCCTGGCTTCAGCTCCAGTTTCTGCCTCCTGGTTCCTATCCTGAGTTCCTTACTGATGGACTATGACCTGAGAGGTGTATGCTGAAATAGACCATTCTCTCCTCATGTTGCCATTTTGGTCATGGTGTCTTATTACAGAAATAGAAACCCTAACTGAGACAGCCCTCATGGTCTGTTCGTAATTATTGCTACTTCTTTTGAAATATTCTTTTAAAAAATTTATGAGTATGTGTATATGTATGTCCTTGTGCAAAGACAGAGACCAGAATAGGGCATTAGATCCACTGTAACTGGAGTCCCAGGTAGTTGTGAACTATCCCATATAGGGAACCCAGCTCTGCTCCTCTAGAAGAGAAGGAAGCTCTCTTGACCCCTGAGCTGTCCTCTCTAGTTCCTATAATTACTTCTTAAAGCACCATCTGTCACTAGAAATACAGCAGCAGACAATAAAACCTAACACCTTAGATTGCTTCTAGTTTAAACGAGAAGCATACCTAATTTTCACATCATATTTTAGGCAGTTTAACTTAAAATAACAGGCATTCATAGTGACAGACATTTAATTCACCATTCTTAATTAAATGGAAAAATCTCAGTTTCAAAAAACAAACCACCTACTTACACGAGGCACACAAAAAAGTCAGGTTTACTTAATGGCAACAATTTAGTCTCTGTTAATTAGTGACAGGCTATGAAAGTGTCTTATCTGGAATATGGAAGAGAAGAAACACCCTGCTACTTTGCACATTTGAATAGCTGCGCTGACCAGCACAATCTTGAAAGATATCCTGAGAGAGCAACAACGTTTATCACATTTGCCCTTTCAAATGCCTAACACAAGTCAATAATTTCTTCTTGCAGCTGTCCTTGAGTCCTTTTTTCCCTAGGGAGCTGACAATGGGTATGTTAATCAATTCTGTAAGGCCACCTTTAGACTAGGAACCTCTCCAGGACAAGGACTGGTTTCATCTCTCTTAGGCATAGCATCTCATCACAGGTGTGTGTGGAATTGACTCGGCCCTTAAATGTGTTCCATAGCCAGAAGTGTCCATGGTCCATTAATATCAATTACTATAATTTTTTTCTTTCTGGGCAGAATTCTGAAAATAAAGTATCATTAGTGATATTACTTTTCTAGGATTGGCTTTCTCTGAAAGCTACCTATGACTTTCTTAGCAGTTTATTCATTTAAGCATGAATGTGCTTAAAGCTTAACTTCCAGAGCTTGCAAGCCTGGCATTTGACAAAACTAACTTTTATGCTGTATTATCCAGGATGAGGAAGAATTGGTACCCATGTTTAGAACTCTTTTCTGTGGCACTGGGACCTGGACCTGGAGCCTTATGCAAGCCAGGTAAGTTCTCTACAAGGGCTATAGTCTCTGCCTCATACTTTATTTATTTATTTATTTATTTATTTATTTATTTATTTATTTGCTTCAACACTAACATTTGCTTTTAAGGTAGGATCACATTATTTCAAATCTTTTCTATAGTAATTACATTACCAAAAAAAGATCATTCTCAGAAGTCACAAGGTACACAACTCACAGAATTCTGACAAAGAACAAAGGTATTGTGTTTACCAGGCAGGCCTAAGTGGAGTGGCTACATTCAATAGTTTGTTTTTCCTTTAGGCCCTGATTTGGGGATTAAGTTCTTGGGGTTTTTTTTTTTTTACAGTTTTTAATTAGGGAAGATTTTATTGTTTCAAATTTTGTGCCTAAGAATGTAAACGCTGCTCTGTAAATGTTCATCAACCAAATTTGCATGTAGTGCCACTTTGCTGTTGTGTCATGGCAACTTTATCACCACAAAAAATTGTTGCTGAAGATTCGGGAGAGGAACGGGAACAGTGTTACCTGGATGAACTTTCACCACGTGGTAAACATTCATGCCTATCATTTCATTTCCTTTTCTCAAGCGGTGCAGAAACAGTAGATGCTTGGACAGAGGGGCAGTTGGAAGACTCACGGCATGTAAACCCATCTAACAACATCTATGACTCCTTCACATTTGAAATCACCCCAATTTTGGCACCACCTTTTCTTTAATTAAGAACAGTATTTCTATGTTCATCAATCTATATTCCCATCTAGTGGTCACAGAGGCAACTACCTGCAATTAAATTTTCTCTCTGGGAAAAAAAAAAAAAGAAGATAGGACCTAGATGAAAATCAGAGCTCATCTCACTGATGCAGTGGTAACAGTGAAGAAACGTTGGGCCGGGCAGTGGTGGTGCACGCCTTTAATCCCAGCACTTGGGAGGCAGAGGCAGGCGGATTTCTGAGTTCGAGGCCAGCCTGGTCTACAGAGTGAGTGCCAGGACAGCAAAGGCTACACAGCAAAACCATGTCTCGAAAAAACAAAAAAAAAAAAAAAAAAAAAACCCAAACAAACAAAAAAAGAAAAGTTGGACACGTGTCTATACAGTTTCTGTGGACTTTTCACATCAGAAAACTGAACTCAGCATAGATCACTTTAATGGAGTTTTGCTTTAGTATTACATTTGAAGTCATTCTCCATGTCATTAACCACTTTGCAAGCATAATATTAAATACTACACAATATTCCAACCTTTGTTAGATTGATTGTTCTTAAAACTTCAACACAAACACTGCAGTATTGAACTTTGGATCTCTTTGCCCATATTTTTCCTTTCCTATCTTCCTATTCCTTACATTTGGATTCTAGAATAGAAATAACTGTCGAAATGGGGTTGCTTAAATAAAGCAGTAAGGACAGCTAGGAGGTGAGACACAGGACTTTAATCCCAGCACTTGGGATATAGAGGGAGGCAGATCTCTGTGAATTCAGGGCCAGCCTCACCTACAGAGTGAGCTCCAGGGCAAGAGCTACACAGTGACACCGTGAAACCCTATCTTGAAAGATAAATAAGTAAATAAATAAAATTAAAGAAATCTTGTCTCTATGTAGGCAATCTCAATGGTGAATGAAAAAGAAAAAGAAGAACTCTGCGTGTTAGCAATCCCATAGTCAGGAAAATCACACAGTCTGTGTCATGAAAGAAGGAAAGAAAGCAAGATGGTTCATCAGGTAAAGATGCTTGCTGCCAACTTTGACCACCTGAATTCAATCCTTGGAACCCACCCAGTAGGAGAGAACTGAGAACCGACTCTTGCAAGCTGTCCTCTGACTTCCACAGAAGAGCCATAGCACATTACACACACACACACACACACACACACACACACACACACACACACACAC
>JANHMN010000005.1:107467494-107507319 GCA_030674055.1 Rhabdomys pumilio
CACACACACACACACACACACACACACACACACACACACACACACACGATAATCACAAATTATTAAAAATCTAAAATTAATTAGCTAGTTAATTAACTTATAATGAGTAGGGGCTGCCCATGGCAGATTCCTAGACATGGAAAGGAGCTATGGTGTTAGAGTAAAGATGGTAGTGTGAGCCCCATAATCCAGTTCACTTCTGGACGGAGGAAGCTGAGTTTGTCTTCTGAGTCCTGTGAGAAACCTTATTACAAAGGGAGAACATTTTCTTGACCTTCAGTGCTTTTGGATTAATCTGTATTAAAATTCTGAACTCGGGACTTGGTGGGAATTTACGTTTCTGTCTCACGTCAGTGGTTCTGCTTCTTGTAGACAGACACTTTTCTCTGTTGAAGTGTGAGTGTCTTTCTACACGTTACTTTCCTGTTTTGGAATGGAAAAGTCAGCTATCCCTTTGCTCTGTCTCTCACACTTAGTCATGAGCAGCTCTTAGGATGCCACTGTCAGACTTGCTTCTCCAGGATGAAAACAATAGGCATAGCTCTTGTGCTGAAATCTGAATAATAATAATAATAATAATAATAATAATAATAATAATAATAATAATAATAAACAGCCCAACCCAGTATGCAAACAGAAGTGGATGTTCAATGTAAAACACGTGCTTGGGTGTTTATTTGTGAATTCTTTCCCTTTTGTTCCAAAGCAGACTACAAAGACTATGTGGCTTCCAGATTTATAAAAAAGGCTTTTCTAGGGTTGGTGAATTGGATCGGTGGATAAAGGTATTTGCCCCCTAGCCCAAAAACCCAAGCTTGATCCCTGAGATCCGTGTAGTAGGACAGAGCTGACTCCAGAACGCTGTCCTGTCCTTTTTTAAAAATGTATTTTCTAAAAGGCCTCCTAATTTTTGTCCCTATTTATGCTAGTGTAGTTCACACTGAGGTAGTAAATTGTATTTGCTTACATTTAAAGTAAAAGAGATGATAAAATGTTTATAGTGGCATACACAGACTCTATCTTTAAAAAAAAAAAGAATCCTCTAAAATACACTTAAGACAGAGTCTGTGTGTACCGCTCTAGCCTCAAACTCACAATCCTGCTCCTTAGCGTTCCTAGAAGTAGAATTATAGGTTCATACCACCACACTCAGTCTATGTTTGTAGAGTTCCGATCCCTGGAACCCCTGTAAACGCTGGCTGGGTGTGGCAGCCTGCATATACTTCTGGGACACAAAGACAAACCAGATCCCTGGTACTATCTGACCAGTCAGAGTAGCCTGTATTAGCAAGCTCTTGATGCCTTTGAGATGAATGAATAAGGTGATCAAGGAAGATGCTGTATGCCTATCTCAGGCCTCCAGGTGCACATGCAAACAAGTGTGGGAGAAGGGTGGAAAGAAGGCGTGAGGATCCTATGGTCCATCTTTAACTTTGGCAAGAAACGAGTGGTGGGGGAAAGGAGAAAATGTTCAATTGAACTCTTTTCTCCTAAGAAAAAGCATAAAACAAAATCTTTGTTTATGATTCTGTAGTCAGAGAAAATTTGAAACTTGTTAGATGGAATCAAGAATGTATAGATAGCATTTAGAGCATCTTTGGTTTCCAAAATGACTGCCCAGAAGCATAGACAACTGATGGGGGGGGGGGGGGGGAGTGGACAGGGCAAATTTCCCACAATTGGAGAGGGATAATAATGACATCAAATGGCAAATGTGGAAAGTTCTAACAATTAGTTATTTTGGTCAGCACCATTTTGCTTTCCTGGGACAATTGATGCTAGGTAACTGAGGTGGCAGAGGCAGGGAGGGGGAATCACCTGTAATTAAGAAGTGACCAGCATCATTGAGGTGAATCTTTCCTCAGACTATACAGAGCATGGTCCAGAGTAGGACCAAGGCTGCGTCTCAAGCTGGTGGGTGAACTTGGTAATGTGTAAGAGTCTTCTCTATGTTACTAGCTTTGGCAGCATGCAAACTGTAGTATTAAAGGGGTCATAGAGAACAGCTAAGCTTTGGCACTGTGAGAAGCCAGGAGACACCACTGGTGAAGGTACAGCCTCAGTTGCAATGGGAACCCCAGAGTTGAAGGTTTTGATGTGAGATACAGATTTAGGAATACATCAACTCATATTCAGAGCCACAGAACTGTGTGAGATCTCACAAGAAGACAATATAGAGAGAACGGAAAGTTAAAGAGAAAACCCAGGGTACTGTAATGGTTAGGGCTCAGTGAATTAGAAGAAAAGCAGTCTGAAGACCAGCCAGTGAAGTAAAACTAAAATCATAGGAGTAGTTCTATATAAAAATCACGAAGAAAAGAACACTGAGAGACTATCACCAGTCAATTAAACTGAATAGCTGCTGAATAGCGAAGAAATTGAAGGACTGAACAATGACCATTGGATTTAGAGACATGGAGATCACTGCAGAGTCAGTGGAGTCAGTCACATGGAAGCAAAGCAGGCTGAGTTATATTTAAGAATAAGCAGATTCTCAGTGACTATTACGTTTCCATAAGGAAAACTGCAGAAACCATATGGAGAATTTTTGACTGGGAGCTTCTAAAGGGAAAGAAAACACAAACTTTATGTACCTGACACAGTTCTTTCCATCTGATGAATGTGCAATAAATATTTCTTGAACTGAACTAAATTACATACAGCTTCTATTCCCTCTCTCAGGACACTGTGTTCAAGTCAGAGAGGTGGCACAGTCGTGGCATATTGATCCAGTATGCTTTCTGCAAAAGCAGCTAGGTTACATATTACATGTACCTTCAAAATGGGTCTATAATCATGAAGCCAAAGTCCTTCTGAACCATACTCAAAGAACTGCTCTTGGCTATTTAAGGATCACTGAGAAACTTCTGTTTTTTTGTTTTGTTTTGTTTTGTTTTTCGAGACAGGGTTTCTCTGAGTAGCCCTGGCTGTCCTGGAACTCACTTGGTAGACCAGGCTGGCCTCGAACTCAGAAATCCGCCTGCCTCTGCCTCCCAAGTGCTGGGATTAAAGGCATGCGCCACCACTGCCTGGCTCACTGAGAACTTTCAAATGGCCATCTCTTAGTCATTTATTATTTATTAAAGATTAAAACGTAAAATGTCTTCCTAGGTCAAAGTGATCACATAAATGAGAAAATGTTCAGGTAGGGACCACGGTGAGCTCATGAGATTAGAAGACGACAGGTACTGATTATTTCCAACAGATTAGTGGCCAGTTGTGTAACCATTGTCTTCATAAATGTGGACAATAAATTTTATTTAGAAATTTCTTAATTTTCCAATGCTGGTAATCTCTTCAATTAAACACAGACATATGTATGTATATATAGCTGCACACATACACTGTAGGCTAAACAGAATATATTTGTTGACTGTTAGTTGTTATAAGAAGAAGTCTGACCGACCGAAGTTCAGAACAGACCACTCCAGACCACACGGTTCCAAGGGGGAGGAGGTTTATTCAGGAGATAGGGCAAAGGTGGGGAGAGGAGGGTGGAAGGATAAGAGAGAAGAGAGGCCGGCCATGACCACGTGGAGAGAGAGGAAGCAGGGAGGGGACAGAGAGGCAAGAGGGTGAGAGAGAGGGGGGGGGGCAAGCAGCCCCTTTTATAGTGGGCCAGGCCTACCTGGCGGTTGCCAGGTAACTGTGAGGAGGAGCATACCTGGCTGTTGCCAGGTAACTGTGGAGGTGGAGTTTAGACAGAATACTAACATTGACCATATTTAACCTGTGAATTGTGAGTTTGTGAACTCTGTTTTAGAGCAATTTTGACTCATGTTGCCAGACTGACAGGAGTCTTTCCACTGCAGTGCTTGCTTTGATTTTCACTAAAAATATGAAATTGGCATTTTTTCTTTCTTCTTCTTCTTCTTTTTTTTTTTTAACAAAAAAATGTTTTGTAGTCAAATTCTCTACCTTCTTAACCACCTTAGGATATATGAAGAGAAAGAAGCCTGACAACAGAATTATTTTCCTCCATATTCTGTGCTACGTGGCTAGCCAATGATAGCCCAGGACCTGAAGATTTTCTTAAAAATACAAATTCAATATTCCTTCTGAATAAAAAAAAAGAAATAAAAGGAGGACATGACTGCGGAGAAGACGTCTTAAATGTAGATACAAGGGTGAAAGCAGAGAAAGGGAAGAATCCTAGCTGAAAATATCTGACAGACTAAACTGGACCATGAAAAGAAAGAGGAGGAGGAGCAAGAGAGGAGCAGCCTATCTACAGGCAGCCTGAGCCAAGGCCAAGGGAGTAGTGTAGCCAAAATGGCTTGAATTCTGTAGGAATCAGGCTTCGGGAAAGAGAAGTGGAAGACTGCCCCTGGCAGCTCCTGGTTTAGGGTAGAGGGCGGGGCGAGAAAGCCGTGCGGAGCCACAGGTATTGAGCAAGGCTGCGAGAACGGGGAGGAGCCACAGGCGCTGGGAGTCTCCGAGAGGACTGGCCTTGACTTCACTTTGATATGTTAATAGGTATCTCTGCCCGTTGTCTGGAGTTTCTGAGACCTAACACTTGACACTGTAGCACAGCCGCTTTTCACGTCAATCAAGCATTTATTTTTGTTTGTTTGTTGGATGACAAAATAGAGAACCATATATAGTCAGTTCAACATTGCAAATAGTGCAGGTACTGCAAACTGTTTGACTATAAAGATACAGACTGAACTCCTGAGGAGTTCGTATAATCTAGTAAGACTGCCTCTAAATAGCTATAGTCTTAAACAAATTGGAACGAAATGGAAAGTCAGAAAAAGATTTGGGGCTACTAAATTGGTGGGGGAGAACATTTTTCATTCATTCCTTCGTTCATTTATTCTTTTGTTGTGTTTGTTTTGAGAGAGGGTTTCTCTGTGTAGCCTTGTCTGTCCTGGAACTTGCTTTTCTAGATCTGGGCCTCAAACTCACAGAGGTCTGCCTGCCTCTGACTCCTGAGTGCTAGAATTAAAGGGTAGTGTCACTACTGCCTGACATAATATCTATTTTTAGACATGCCCCCTTTCTAAGAGAGAGAGAGAGAGAGAGAGAGAGAGAGAGAGAGAGAGAGAGAGAGAGAGAGAGAGGGAGAGAGAATATATCAAAGACATACATGCCTTTATAAACAAGTTGCCTTTATTATCACTTAGACCATCTTTAGCTAATGTTGAGGTTAATTGGTAGAAGCCATGGCCTGCTAGCTGTGTGCTTTTAGGTTGGCTTTTAGGATCTGCAGTTGCTCACTTAGGATTGTTAGCAGTTCTAGAGAGCATAGTATTTTTATTGGAAACTTTGACCATCTAAATTAATAGAGCCTTCTTTGCTTTGTAGTGAGATTGTATTCTTTTGCACCTCCTAGTATGTATTACTTTATTTAACTGCAGAGCCTCACAATGAGTTAGTTGCTATTGCTATTATCAGCATCATCAGCATCAGCATTATCATTTTCAGATGAGAAAGTAGAAGGTCTGGGAGACAGAATTACTTGTGTAAAACCACAACTCAAAGAATCGGTAAAGCTGGGATTTGAACTTCAGTGGTAGGGCTCCGAAGATAAGTACTTTCCCATTATATTTCTTAACGACACTTGTAGTTAATTACGATATTGGGAAGAACAGTCAAACCAATCTGCTGGCTGTTAATTGGTCAGAGCGGAAAGAAAGGCAAATGAAGGGCATTAGGTGTATACATGAGGGACTGTTTGAGCAATTTTATACCCCGACCTTGATGCAAGGTTAGCAAAGGCACTTAACGTTCCTTCACCAGTATGAGGACATAAGGCTATTTAGTGTCAAGAAAAAAAGTCTTATTACAGCAAGAATTTTTTAAGATTATTTCTTAAGCCATTATCAACACGCTCTCAATTGCTCAGCCATCATATGTTCGAAACAGTATTATTTTGCTTACAGATGTTACCAGGCCCAAGTCTCCAGACTTCTGCTCATGAATGCCCTGAACGTTAGCCAAAGCTTGTCATCTAGTTTGCTGTTATAAACTTGCAATGTACCTAGCCAAAATAGGAGTGTTCCATAAACTCTTCTCAGAAGAAGGAAGGAGCCTGGCAGTGGTGGTGTGCACCTTTAATCTCAGCACTCAGGAGTTCAGAGGTAGGTGCATCTCTGAGTTTGAGGCCAGCCTGGTCTACAGAGTGAATTCTAGGAGAGCCAGGGCTACACAAAGAAACCCTGTCTCAAACAACAACAGCAAACAACACAAACACAATAATAATAATAATAATAATAATAATAATAATAATAATAATAGATATTATCCAATACATATGTGAAGATATTTTCCATAATATCTTTAAATGAATATTTATTGGCTTCACACTATATGGCAGCTACTATTCAGTATGTTAAGAATAGGTAAATTCCTGTGCTCACAAGCCTCTGCTGGCAGAAAGTTGCAAATTCCAAGTTCCAGGTGCTGGAGAGTTGGTTCGGTGGTTTAGAGCACTGGCTGGTCTTCCAAAAGATCCAGGTTCAATTCCCAGCACCCACATGGCAACCCACAACTGTCTATAACTGCAATTCTAGGGGCATCTGACAACATCACACACACACACACACACACACACACACACACACACACACACATACAAGCAGGCAGAACATGAATATACATAACATATAAATAAATAAATAAACCATCTTAAAAAATACCTTGCAAATACCATTCATTGAAATTGTGGCCAGTGTTGTGGTAAAAATACATCGGATGAGGTCCTCTGTGCTCTGTGAGTTAATATTAGATGTAGGATATGGAGTGAACAAAACAGAAAGGTAACACAGAGGCCAAACTACGAGACAGACCTTAGCATACTGAACTAAAACTACCAGCACATCTACACCACTGTGAACAAGATTGTTTAGAAATTGGTGGAGAGGCATAGATCTTGTTTCCTGTAGAATTTAGATTCTAAATGCAATGGGACTCAAAAATTTTTACAGAAGAAGTACCTCTTGTTCAGGTTTGCTATTTAAATCTGCCCTGTAAAACGGTTTTCTAACTAGAGAAGGATTTTAGTGGAATCAAGCAGAAGATCTTTAAGGAGACTCATCTAGTTGAGAGCTGGCAGTCAATCGGAGCCTGAGAGTTAGTAGAAAACCTGAGAGGTCAACTGAACACATTTTAAAGATGCAGACAAAAGGATTTTCTGAAGAATTGAAAGTGGCCCGAGAGCGAGAAAGAGTCGAAGTTGGCCCCCCGAGACTGTTTTGTTCTGAAACCAGGTGTTATCATTAACTGAACTGGGAAAATGGCAACAAACTTAAGGTCTTGCGAGTCACTGTGGGCTTCCAGTTTTTAAGCTGGTGAGATTGGTCCTCCATGCTTTTCTGACGACTTTTGAGTTGCCAGATCTAGGAGTGGAGGAGATGGTTACTGGAAGGCTTTTTATGGTTTGTTAAAGGTATCACACAGATTTTTGGGAATCACTACTGTCTCTTTTTTCCAGGCTGGTCAGGAATTTGGAGACTCACACGGATGAAAGGTGAAGACATTATCCCCTTACTCCGCCAGGCAGAACTGGAGAAGCCCCAAGGCTAGGAGAGTATTTAAGCCCCTTAATTCTAGAAAAGTGCACGAGAGTAGGCGGTGCCAAGAAGGGCGTTACAGGAACTTTCTTGGAGTTCTGGCTCCCTAAGGAAGAGCTTTTGCCAGAGACGAAGTTAAGAGACCCGGGTGTGGTGTGGTGAGGTTGGGCCCAGCTTGTCCGGAAAGAGTTTGGGTGGGGTACAGTGTGCCAGCTTCAGGCCAGAGGTAGGGAGGGGAGGCCTCCGCAAGGAGGTAAACCAGCTTCAGAAACCCAACAAAAATGTCCGGGGCATTGTTAAAAAGGCCCCAGGATTCTGTCCGCTCATCAAAGAGAGAGGAAAAGCTAAGTTGTGTGGTGATGCAGCTTTAAAGGGGCTGGTGATTGACAGAATGTGTAGCAGTGGATGGGGTGGAGCCGCTGGGTGGGGTCTGGGACAGGCAGCTGGGAGAAACCAAAAGGGAAAAAAAGAAAACCATTGCCCCTGAAATCCTTAACGCTGGGCGAGGGACGCTCCTGCGAATGTGGGGAAAGGAGGGTTTTAGATATTACCACCACTCCCACTACTGGCTAACTCCCTCATACCCTTCTGTCTCGCCTTAAGATCAGTAATATCGAGTGTACCGGCATCTCCCTAAGTCTCCCTGGACTCGGTTCGTGGCGCGAGGCAGCGAGGACCCTGTGTGTGCGCTGCCCCTCGTAGGGGCTGCAAGGAGAGGATGCCTTCGGAGGCGCGGAACCCCAAAGTAAGTCCCTTTCATTTTGCGCGGCGGCTGGCACCTCGCCTTCGGCTGCCCTCCCAGGGTCTCAGAGGGGGCGGGGACATGGCCGCAGTTCTGTTGGTGGCTCACTCCAGGAGGAAAGAAGGGTGGGGCAGGGTGGAGTAGGGCGGAGGAGAGGGGTGGAGGGTGGTGCTCTGGTGCCCAGAGTGGCCACGCCGCCAGCTCGTGCGCACTGAAGCGTGTTGTATGTTTACAACCTCTATTTCCACTCCTGGTGTTACGGCTTCGCCACCATCCTTCTGGCATTCTTTCTTTTTGTCACACTCCAGCATCCCTATCAGGTTGCTTGAAACCTCTAGCTTCGAGCTGGGAGGGCTCCATCTTGCCTGGCTTCTTAAAGGGACAGTGCACAATTTTACTTAGGGGACATCTATACTTGGACTGGAAATTCAGTTTTAAAGAATATCAGTGTCTTACCTTGTTGTAACGCTCCCGGTTTATTGGAAGGAATTTATGTGCAGAGGACAGCTCCTCCCTCTCCCAGGTTACCCTTCAAACTTGGTTCTAACATCCAGTGAATTTTTAGAAGGTGCAACGTGGGCATTCGTGCCAATATGCACATTAGTTACCCACAGAGTCAGTTGGCTCTGTAGTTTTAGCTGAAGGGTGTCATTTCCATTCAGATGCGACATGACTGTGTAGATGACTTTGAGCAAATTAATCAATTCTACAGATATTTATTTAATGCCAACTTCATTGCCTGTGGCAGATTAGGCAGCTGGACATTGTGTGTAAGATCTCAAGGCCGTGCAGAATGTTGCTACTGACTCCTCTCTTAGCTGATTAGTGGTCAAGATCTCCTCCCAGGATAGGGAGAGGAATGTTGAATTTGATTCCAACATTTGCCAACCATCTCTAACATATACACTCCTAGTTCATATGTATTTTCTTTCTGTTAGTGCTGGGAATCTATATACTCAAATCAAAGGAACTGGGAGCTCAGGTTGGAACACATGTAGTAAGTCAAAATGGCTTGAAAAGTGGGTGTGACGGTGTGGTGTGTGCCCATGATCTTAGCCCTCAAGAGGCAGAGGCAGGTAGATCTCTGAGTTCAGGGCCATTCTGGTCTACTGAGTTCCAGGACAGCCAGAACTAGAGAATAAGACCATGTCTTGAAAAGAAAAAGCTGTTGGAAAAGAACCGAACAGAATGCTTCAGTAGGAAAGCTGAAGCCATCCTGAATGCTCTGATTTTCAAGTTGGTGTCATACCTGGTACATTGTGTTGAGAAGGAGGACCTCATTAGCTCCTTCCCATTAGAGAAAGAGAGTTGATATAGCAACAGTTCATTAGAAATGGCTTCTATGGACCAGTGATATCTTTGCATGCTTCTCTTTTGTTTCTGTTTAAGGAGGGTGGCAGGATTGTGGATGGAGCTTTAGTCCACAGACCAAAGAGATGAAATTGTAGTCGAGGTTTGAGGGCTCTTATTTTCCTATGAAAAGCTCTGTGTGGGTGATGGAACGACCCAGTTCCCATCGGTTTGCAGTTAGCTGTTCCTAGTATTAAGTGTAAAGTCCAGAGTTGCTTTCTTCTCTAATATGCTGGGTTTCACTACATCTTTAGTACCAGTTCTCAACCAGTGATGGTGTCTGTTGTGGGTTCCTTGACAACGTTTTAAAGCAAAGCAGAGTCCTCTATTCCTTGTCTCCTTGGTAGATCATCTAACCTTGAAAACAGTCTTATTCCAAACAGCCCATATTATTGAGTTTGGGAAAGAATTAAGATAAAAAAAGATTCAACATTTTTCCCATGGCCTCCTGAAAAACAAAGGAAAGCACACATCCAACAGAAACACTTCTAGTTGATTTTCACTGTTTGGGAGTGTAGTCTTGTTATTGAGTCAAAAGCCACTTGTGCATGCCATACCCCCCTTGAATGGAGGGTGGGGAAAGAACTATGTGTTGATTCCACAGACTGTATTCTGCCTTTGGTATTCCATGTCACTTATTAGGGGCTGCTGTGTTTCTCTTTTAACATTTGCTTGTCTCTTTGTGTTCCTTGCTGGTTCAATTGTCTTTGTGGGGGAATTTCTAGTTGTATATATGGAAACTAGGAAACTCCTAGCTGTTAAACTGGTGCTGAAATGTGCTTATTGCCTTTATAGAACAAGGAAAGCTTTATGAATCTACTAAGAAGTAGTCAAGGAAAGAGTAGAATTTTTCTCCAAGGGGTTTAAGTGGCTTCCCCACAGCACTTGGAATTATTTGGTGTCATTCTGCTTCCTAGAATTTTCATTTAGGACAAGGAAAAGTGGTTTCATGAGAGATAATTGGCAGAAACCAAACGAAAACCTTCTGAGGATCTCTGTCTCTGCTCTGTCTCTTGTCTGTCTCCCTCCCTCCCTCCCTCCTTCCTTCTCTCCCTTCTCCCTTCCCTTTCCCTCTGTCTCTCCCTTTGCCCCTGCCTCTGCTTCTCTCTGCCCTCTATTTCTGTAATTCTATAGCACTAGTTCCAACCCTCAAATTGCCTCTTGGAATGCCTAGACTTTCCTATACTAGAAAAATTTGGACAGCTTTGGTTAAATCCTATTCTGCTTCTGCAAACGAGGAAAATTGCAACACAAAATTATATTGTATCATGCTAGTCATTTACACACTTAACAAATGTATGCTAAGAATCTCTTCTGTACCGTTGAACCATCTTGGAGATAGTGAGAGGTGATAGACAGCAGAGACGTGTGTTTAGTGAGGCTCTAAATTAGTAAGAACACAGTGTGACATGTTAGGGAGAGCTAATTAATATACAATATTTAAGGAAGGCCTCTTTGATATGATAAAGAACAATATATCTCATGAAATAAGGGGGTTAAGCCAGAAGAATATTTGAGAAGGCTGTTCTACTTGTTGTATTCCAGGAGGAGCACATTATTGCCAGCTATGAAAGCAAATACCTGGTATCCTAGTACTTTGGAAGCTGAAGAACAGCAATTTCAAGGCTAGCTTGAGGTGCATAGTAAGAGTGTCTAAGAAAGAAAGGAAGGGAAGGAAAGAGAAGGGGTAGTATTATCCCTGACATGAGGTCAGGAAGATAGAGGAAATGAAATTTTTGGCATTCATTCTGAAGGGGTTAGGATGCAGTTTTCTTTTCTGTTCTTTAACATTGTAATTTCCTTTGTTTTTAATTGCAATAGAATTATATCACTTCTATTGCCCTCTTCCAGGGCATTTTTTTCTTCCCTTCTGCCCCTCCCAGGTACTCTTTGTTTTAATCACTCCCTCAAATTGAGAGCGTCTTTTTCTCTGATTATTCCTGTTACACACAATGTGTATGCACGTGCACAAATATGTAAATATAACTGGCTGAGTACAGTTTTGTTGCTTGCATGTAAAGGATACATTTTTTTTATGAAAACCATCACCAATCCATTTCAAATTCTACTTCACTAAAGAGTGTTGAACTGTTATCTTGACACAGTTGAGGTAGATTGTCATGGGGTTTGGCTGCAATGCTCCTTGTAGAAAATCTTAGGAAAACTTTTGCTGAGTCGTTCATGCCAACTAGGACATAATTTTATAGTGGCTATTATAAACATAATTATCTGAAGATGGTTTCAAACACATGTGAAAATACTTAAACACAAACGGCTCTAGTGCATTTTAACAAAAAAAAATCACCATAAATTTATTAGTACTAGGAAAATTCTTAGCTTTAATTACAGAAGTGTCACAGATTTTATAGTGCTATTTATCATAAAAATATGAAGTATTTGCTTGGAAATCTTTTTAAACGTTCAGTACTGCCAGCACATTATTCTTTTTAAGTTAGTTGTTCAATTTGCTTTTCCTCACGTCATCCGAGTAGAAGCTTCAAATTTAGGTCTATCCCTAGCCTGGGGAACTCAGAAAGAGAAGAATAAGAACTGGGTTAAAAGCAAGAGAGAAAAAAAACAGAGTCCACAGAGGAAAATGGAACAAGAGTTTTAGCATCTCCATTTTAAAATGTGAAACTTCCATATCTTTTAGGCCTTGAAAATCCCCCTTCTCATTGCAGATCCTCATTAGGGGGAAAGTAGGTGTGTCTGTTGGATGATTGTATGTTCAATGTATGCATGGAGGGCTGCATCTTCCCTAAATAATTCTTAGTCAGCAACATAGACTCACTTGAATATATTAAGGAAATTATTGATACCTTGGCCTATCTGCAAAGATTCAGATTAGGTTCAGGAATGTCCTTAAAGAAAAGATTTTTAAAAATAGTTTTCAGGTGATTCTTGTGTGGAAGCCCAGCACTGTCTTAGATCTGAGGTTACTCTAGCCAGACCAGAAACAATCTCATCATCTGAAAATCTTTTAAGAATATCAAATTTCAGCCAGGTATAGTGGCACAAGTCTCTAATCCAACACTTGTGGGAGGCAGGGAGAGACAGAGCTCTGTGAGTTGGAGGCCAGCCTGGTCTACAGAGTGAGTTCCAGATAGCCAGGGTTACATAGAGAAACCCTATCTGGAAACAATAGGAAAAAAGGTCAAATTTCAGTCCCTGCTGTAGATGAACTGGTTCAGAAACTCTTAGGGATGGGACCCAGCGAAACAGATTTGAACAAGCCCACTGCTTTAGAATTTAGAGGTTCACTCCAGGTCCAACACGCCTGAGGAAATAATATACTGCTCTCAGTAAGAGAAGTTCCCTGTGCTTTTGTGGGAAAGGTAGGGGAGATGTGCCTGTTAGCATCCCATGTCAGAAGCTCATTCCCGTGTCGTCCCTCAGTGTTTGCATGCATCTTCTGTCCATTCTTCTTTTATCTTAAACATTCTTTGTTTAGTGTGCATTACTTTATTTAATCATTATGATAACTTTGTAAGATAGACACTATTATCTCTAGTTCACATATGAAAAACAGGAAAGTAAAATACTAAAGATCACATAGCTAGTTAGTGAAAGGTATATTTTCTCTTTTGAATCCTATGGAATTTTGTTCTATCACTGGATGTTCTCCTGCTCTGTCTTCTCACCTTTTCTTTTGTTCTCTCTCTCATCCAACCATGCCTACGTAGTATACTACCATGCACCAGATTCTCTAGTAAGCACTTTAGATGCATCTGATCACAACAGTCCCTCGAAGCAGGTGCCAATATTTTTCCTGTTCTATAATTGGAGCATAGGAAAATCAAGCAACTTGCCCACGTTTCCAGAGCTTGCAAATGGCAGACAGACATCTGGTGCACAGTGTAGAAAGTCTGTACACGGTTGTCTCACACTCCTTTATCTTCTGTGGTCGTTTGAATGAGAAATATGTGTGTCCCAGGGGCTTGGGTATTTGGATACCTGGCCCCCAGTTGGTAGGACTATTGGGAGGTTGTGGATCCTTTGGGAGATGGAACCTTGTTAGAGGAAGCATATCACTGGCAGTAGGCGTTCAGTTTTTATAGTCTCATCCTTCTTTCTGTTCGCTCTTTCTGCTTGGTGTTGTGGTTTAAGGTATGGATTTGAGCTCACTACTCTGACTACTATGACTGCCACTTGCTGCCATATCTCCCCACCATGATGGACTCTTACCCTTCTGAAACCATAATCCCAAATAAACCCATTCTTCTAAAGGCTGCCTTACTCATGGCTTTTTTTTTTTTTTTGTCATAGCAACAGGAAAGCAACCAAAACACCTTTCTAGCATATATTTCCCAGTCTCAAGCAATCTTTCTTCCTTAACACACAGCCTAATACCCACTTTTTCTTTACTTTCAATTGAAATCCTTACTGAAACTGCTCTTACCAGTTACTACAGGCTCTACCCTGCCTAGTGCTCCAGTTTAGGTCTTTAAACTGTTACATTCAGGGTTTCAGACTAGCCTTTCTTTACTTCTTTGACCTTCATGTCAGTATTATTTCTTGGATTGCCACTTGCCTGATTGTTCTTTGGATTCTCTTCTCTTGCTGCTCTATAATCTTTAAATGTTTCTACCGCCACTTGTATGATGATGTCTGTCTGCATGGCAAGTCTCCATTTTCAAACGGGCACAGGGTGATGATGTGTAAACTAGGAGCTGGGATTGTACCTGTGTATCATAAAAAAGCTGAGCCTCTGGGCGGGCACTGTTGTGTGGGTTGCCAGAAACGTGAAGACAAAGAGAGATGCGGTCTTAGCTGGAATTCTTGCACGCAGGCGGGGTTAGGGGAGGAAGAATGAACTGGTTTTTGTTGTTGTTGTTGTTGTTGTTGTTGTTTTTAGCTTGTGCAGGGTTTCCAACCAAACAGTTCCCATTCCTAGTACAAACATTTAAAAAGTCCCCTCTTCCATAACATGTTCTATTTCATCCTACCCTTCATCTCAGTTTTCTCTTTCTCTCTCTTCTTTTTGGCAAACTCCTTGGTATATCACAATATCCAATTCAGGTTCTATGAAATCTCACTGTATGTGGAAGTATAAATAAGACTTGGATAGCCAGGTTGAAGGGAAAGGGATATTCCAGTCAGGAACAACAGAACTGTATAAACACAGGCTGAAATAAGCGTAACTGCCATGTGGGTTGAAGGAGGCTGGAGTAGAATTAGAGAAGGAGTGAGCTTAGGAAATTCATTCCAGTGGTGAAGCGAAAACAGCTGCTAGAGAAACAGACCATCAGTTTTTCGTCTATAGTATTTCAGGAAAATAGCTGAGCTTCAAAGAGCGGTGTTACTGTGGAGTTGAGCCTAATCCTGACACTTAAGTCACCTATATTTTATCACATGGAAATCTGGACTTCTTCTTTGTAAAATTTAAATCTATTTATTTTAACTTAAAGTATATATGAAGGCATAAAAGTATACATATTTAGGATGTATCAAGTGTTAGATTAAATACCTATATTATTGATCATTAAAAAAAAAAGATGAACTTCAAATAGTTACCATTTTATGGTGAATATATTCAAAATCTTTTCTACTAGACTTTAGAAATAACTAGTGCATTACTATTGGTTACAGTTACTCTAATGTGTAATGATATACCTAAAGTAGTTACTTTTAAACTTTGTAACCAATGATAAGCCATGTCCATCCTTTCTTCCTTCTTATCTACCCTGGCCTTGGGAACCAACATTGAATGCTCAATTTATATAGCATTAACCCTTTTAGATTTTATGTGAGTGTGATTATACAGTACTTCATATGCCTGGCTTAGTTCATTTAATGTAACATCCTTTAGACTTCTCTCAGGTTAGCAATTTGCATGGCTTCTTTTGAAAACTGTTCATTTAAATCCATTTCCCATTATTATTAAAGTTTTTGTTTGTTTTCAAGACAGAGTCTTAGTATTCTGGAACTCACTCTGTAGACCAGGCTGGGCCTCCCAACTCACAGAGATTCACCTGCCTCTACCTCCCAAGAGCTAGAACTAAAGGCATGTGCTCTTACACCCAGCTTGTTTTCAATAAAGTTTTAAAATTTAATTATTATTTATTTATTTTTGCAATTGAGGATTTCTTTTTTTTTGAGATGTGGCCTTGGTTGGCCTGGAGCTCACTTGTAGTCTAGCCTGGCCTCAGAGACACAAAGATCCACATGCCTCAGCCTCCTGAGTGCTGAGAGGAAAGGTGTGTGCCACCATGCCTCTGGGCTGTTGAGTTTTTAAGGCTTTAAATGTTAAACTATTTACAATACTTACAAATATCATTCCAGTTCCCTAGACTGCCTTCTCTTGTTTACTTTGCTGTGCAGACACTTTTTAGTTTGATGCAAAATCATATTCTTTTCTTTCCTTTTTCCTTCCCATGCTTTTGGGTGCCTGTCCAAAATTCCTTGCTTATTTCAATGTCTCGAAGTGTTTTGTTTTGCCCTAATAGTTTCAGTTTGGGATCTTACATTTAACTCTTTAATCAATCTTGAGTTGACCTTTGTAACTGCACGTATATTCAGTTTTCCTAGCATCATTTCTAGAAAGCCTGTCATTTCTTCAACTCATTCTTTTAGAATGTCTGCCCGAAGTCTATGGTCTGTATCTCTCTGACTTACTTTTGTGCTCTCTTATTTTGTTCCATTAGTCTCTATATGTATTTTTAGACCATTTTTTATCAATTGGAATGTGTTTGTGCTTTTATGCAGATTACTACAGCTTTATAGTATATTCTGAAGCCAGGTAGTGTGATACCTATTTTTTTTTCTTTTTCTATAGGATAGCTTTGAGTATTTAGGAATTTTTTTGTTTGTATATAAAAATTTTATGATTTTTTTTAATCCATGAAAAATATGTCATTGGCATCCTGACAGAGTTTGTATTGAATGTGTGTTTTGCTTTATAGCCAGTTTGCATATTTTCATGTTGTTTCTTTTGACTGTGATATCTTTACATATTTTGATTTTTTTCACATTCCTTTGCTAATTTTTGTCATTAGTCTTCACCTCTTTGGTTAACCTTTTTCAAGGTATTTGGAAATGAGAGTGTGGAAAGCTGGATTTTTTAATAGCATGCATATTCTTTTTCACTATGTGTGTGTTCGTGCTTGCGCATAGAAGCACACACAGATAATTGAAGATAACAGATTAAAACTGGGCCAGAGATTAATTTTGGTGTATCTTTGGTTTAATTAAATCTGCTCATATAGGGGCTGGAGAGATGGCTAAGCAGTTATGAGCACTGGCTGCTTTTCTAGGGTACCTGGGTTCAATTCCCAGGATACTCATGGTAGCTCACAACTGTCTGTAACTTTAGTTCCAGGGGGATCTAATGGATATTAAAATAGTAATTTAAACATCTATTATATCTATTAAGCATTTCTACTTATAATGCAGATAATAATGAAAGAAACATTTAGTTCTTTATCTCATTCACTCATTCATTCATTCATTCATTCATTCAGTGTATACCCTAATCCTGTGTAGCTACAGCTTGGTAACACAAAACTGGAAGACTCCAGCTTTCATCAGATCTCCTCAGCTGGGATACAGACAATCCTTTATCATTTATTGATTATTTACTTCATGCTGGTGACCATGCTAAGCCATTTGCATACTTTTCAATTAAATTTGCAGTAAAGTTATACCCATCTTTTAGATAAGGATGTTGAAGTTTAGAGAGAAATCTGGATTTTCTCTCAGCCTCTGACTGAATTCCCCTGTTTGATCTCTTACTAACTCTAGCAATCTGTTCTAATCTTCTCGCTCCTTCTCATTCTCTGGCTCATTCAGTCTTCACCTGTCCCTATAAAACTGCCACTTTCTCTCCCCCCTCTCTGTTAAGCTTCCCTTTTCCTCTCTCTTCTTTTGAGAGTTGGGCATTTCCTATTTTGTCAGATGTTTCTTTGATTCACTAGTTTGTCTGCCCCTCAATTAGACATCACTTTCAAACATGGGTGTTTCCTTCTACAAACTAACTCTACCTTCATTGTTTGGTGTTAAAGGTGTGTACTAAGGAGTGAGCCGAACCACAACTAGAAGCAATTTTTTTTTTTTTGTAAATCACATAATCTTGGAGTTCTGCAGTATGATCAAATATTCTGCAGCAAGTCAAGATAGATTACTAACTTTGTATCACACTGCCATTTTAATGAAATAATGTGAGGAAAGAGTAAGATAGAAAACGTCTCGACAGGTCACAATTCAAAGGCCTATGTATCACTATCAGTGTGCACATGTCTGTGGTTTTAAATTATGTTTTCTCAAAATTAGAATTCACTATCATTGTATAAGAGATAGAATTCATGTTCGGTGGTGGTAGATCTCCTAAGATCAGGGCCAGTCTGGTCTACAGAGTGAGTTCCAGGCAGACAGAAACAAAAAAACAAGCAAATAAGTGATAGAATACACACAAACCTTTTCTTAAAATATATCTCATTTCTATAGCTCCATGTTAATAGTCACCAGAACATGAGCAGGAGCTTCCGCATTAAATATTTTATTTACTAATTGAAGTTAATATCTTTTGGCTATAATGTGACTAGATCTTTCGTTGTTGTTATTTTAAGACAAGGTCTCACTATGTAGCTCTGGCTATCCTGGGACTCATTATATAAACCAAGCTGGCCTGGAACACACCAAGGTTCATGTGTCCTTGCCCCAAGTGCTGGTCACTAGATCTTAAGAATGGACTGAGTTTATGAAATGGGAAATCGTGGAGTGGTGGCATTCTGTCTCTGCCTCTTGGCCCACTGTAAGGCTGAATGTTTCCATCACACCTACCTGCCACAAAGGACTGACACCTCTGAAATCACATGAGCCAAGCTAAATCTTTCCCACTGGTAGTGGTGGTACTAACATTTTAACTAACCCAAGTCAACTGAAATATTTATTTAAACCAAGGAAAGTTAGATTATATGAAAAGGAATGGGAAGTTGATAGCAATCCAAGGTTTCTAATGAATCGTAGATATCTCTCCCTTTGTGTGTCCATTGATGTTCTCTTTCTTAGAAGGTTATAGCATGTAGTGGGCAAGAGATAGCTTCTTTGCTGAGTTGTTATGGTTTATTTACATAGAAAGGCACTAGGTCTCATCATTCAATTCCAGACTCACAGGACTGTTATGTCTGGCTTCAGATTGCTATGTGGATCCTGGGGCCACACACTGTTGCTCACCAGTGAGGATTTTTCAGGGGTTAATTTTCCCAGTCTCTGTTATTCTGTTATAGCAACAGAAAGCAAATGAAAATAAGTCTGCAGTAAATAACATTCAATCAATGAATGATGTATGCTTATTTAATACCCTTTCTCCTGTTCTTTCCTATTAAAACCTACTTATTGATGAAATTACGTATTCCTTCATTTATTCTTCACTTTACTCAGATTTGCTCAAATCTTAGAGCATCTAACACCTCCCTTCCAGGAAGTCCTGCTTGTAATGCTAATTAAGTATGGAGCTCTGGGCTCAAGCCTAGGTAAAGGCTCCTTTCTAATGTCTGAGTTATGCAGAAGCCCCTGAATAGATCACCACTGCAAAGTAAAGGTCAAGTGATTGCTATTTAAATATGTTAAATTACTTTATCAAGGTCACAGAGTTGGTTAGTGACAGAATCCACTCTTTATAATCCAGCGACTATTTCTCATGCTGTCTTTTATATTCTCTGCTTATTATAATCATTTCAGGAAACAGTTCCTTGATTTTGAATTGCTTTTTATAGCTCAACGTAGCCTACGAAAGTACAGCAGCGGAGCCTTATGGTATCTTGGTTGAACACAATTTTGTTTTGTTGAATTATTACTGTATTTATGCTCAAGTTTCCTTGTAAGTAGATTTAAGTCAAATTTTGAGCATGTGGGATGATTGTTTTTACAAAAGCTTTATATAACTTAGAAGCCAACTTTGTACATTATTCATTCAGTTTTTATTGGTCCAAAAGGAGAAGCAAGGCTGATTCAGATATTTGGAGATTCATAGTTGGTAATGAGGGAGAGGTAAAAACTGTTTAAAATGGGCTCTCATGCCCACTGTATCTGAGTGATGTTGAAGTCCTCTTGTGCCAGTGCATAGAGAGGACAATTTACTTGTTAGCTGAAGTGGAAAACCCACAGATTTTCACACATACGTCTTCCAAACTATTTCTTGCCTGGTTCTTCTATTCTGAATACCTACAAGTTGGTGAATTTACTTGAGATGATTTGATAGCCCTGCAATGTGACATTTGAGAACCTGCAAACTTCTCTTCAGCATCAGTGGAATCTACCACTCAAGTTCTTCCCTTTCAGCTGTGGCTGTGGTGTGTGAGAACATGTTTATGATGCCCAGTGAGTGGTACCTTTAATATCCTTCAAACTTTCTCTTGTTTTAAAAAGTGCATTTGGGGCACTTGTGTTAAATTTGTCCCTTTTGACTCGGCCAGGGAATGTAAAATATAATATTCATGATTGGGTAGGTTTAACCTCGGGAATCTAATTTTGTATTTCAACCTCTGCTGGTCAGAAACAGCACATTCATGGAGTGGGAAAAATACTCCAGCAAAACAGCCTCTTGTTGAGTAGTCAAGGGTCAGAGCAGCACAAGCTTCTGAATGTCCAGTATTGTTTTTTTTCTCCCCTCTGTGTAAATGTTATTTTTGTTGAATCTACTTAATACAAACCTATGAAATTCCATTTTCCCATGTTGTGCAATAAGTAAATATAGAAATAGTGAAGTTAACTAAATCTCCCGGTCTCTAGGTCCCACAAGTAGTACCTTCAGTGATATGTCATGCCATTTTTACTCACTGAAGTTAGCGAAGTGACAGATTCAGATTCGACAGACATCTTTTATAAGTATTTCCCTGTCATTTTCTCAAATCCTTCTCACTGCCTTACAGTGAGCAGAAATTAGATCATAGACCTATTTGATAGACCTGGATTCCCATACCTTTAGACTCAATTATCTCAGAATATCTTGGTCCTGTCTGCTCTCAATGTCTACAGTATAAGAGAAATCCAGAGAATACTTGCTGACTGAAGTAATGAATAAACAAGTAGATGGATAGATCTAGTTTGGGGGAATCAGCTACAGACTTTGTAACATCTTGGTAGGTTGTATCTTGTTTTGCATGTTTGTTGTCAACACTATATAAATTATTTATGTGTCTGTAGACTGATAAATATATGCATTCAGAATTTGTTATCCTGATATATACAGACTCACAAAGGTATATCACATAAATGAATATACTTGTTTCCTGCTATTGTAAAATCATACCACAAATACTATCTTTTTGGAATAAAAAAAAATTGTATTTACTTAGAAGTATTTAGAATGTCAACAAAACAGCCGCTTTTTTTTTTGTTTTTACAATTAGAGTGGTCTTCAGTTAACAGAACAACAATTATCTTCCTATAAGTTACATCATAGACAGTTGAAGATGGAAAAAAAATAAAACCAAAAGAAAAGAAAAACAAAAACCAAACTACTGTCCCCATATATAACTAATTTGTGCTGTGCACTGGCAAGAACCTGCTTTAAAGTTCCATGCCAATTTACAACCCTCAGATTGTACCAGGCAAGGTTAGTGGCTGTTGAAAATACCACCAGGACAGGGCTATCTAAAGACACATTCGGTAGTGTGTTAACTATACAAAAAAAGACACTGTACAGTTTAAAAACAAATCTTACACAGCCTTACAATTCAGTTTTTTTCTTTAAAAGGAGTGAGTCGCGTACAGGGGGGTTAAATGCTTTATAGACAAGAAAAAAAACTGCGCTAGAACCAACTTATTCATCATCATCTTCTTCTTCATCTTCCTCTTCTTCCTCATCTTCTTCATCTTCCTCACCATCTTCCTCTTCCTTCTTTTTCTTGCTCTTTTCGGCCTTGACTACCACCTTTTCACTGCATCGGGTTTTCATTTAGCTCTGTAGGCAGCAATATCCTTCTCACACTTCTCCTTCAGCTCGGCAGCCTTCTTCTCGTAGGGCTGCTTGTCATCCGCCGCAGTGTTGTTCCACATCTCTCCTAGTTTCTTTGCAACATCACCAATGGATAAGCCAGGATGCTCGCCTTTGATTTTTGGGCAATACTCAGAACAGAACAGAAAGAAGGCCGAAGGAGGCCTCTTGGGTACATTGGGGTCCTTGAACTCCTTTTTGGTCTCCCCTTTGGGAGGGATGTAGGTTTTCATTTCTCTTTCATAACGAGCCTTGTCAGTCTTTGCCATATCTTCAAATTTCCCCTTTTCTGTAGCAGACATAGTCTTCCACCTCTTTGAGCACCTCTTGGAGAACTCTGAGAAGTTGACAGAAGCATCTGGATGCTTCTTCTTGTGCTTCTCCGGGCAGGTTTGCACAAAGAACGCATATGAGGACATTTTGCCTCTCAGCTTCTTAGGATCTTCCTTGCCCATGTTTAGTTGATTTTCCTCCGCGAGGCACAGAGTCGCCCAGTGCCCGTCAGGCTCTCGCTTGCCCCGGCGCTGTCTCTATGGAGCTCAATGTACTGCAGTGGCTGTCCACAAATACTATCTTAAGCTCATTCATGCAACCAAACTTGGCTTCCTAACTTTCTAATGAAATATGCGTTCTTTCATGTCTCTTACACATGAGCAGTCAGTATGGTTCAAAATTTCTGTGCATAAATTACCTATTTCTGTGATTACAGTGCAGGCAGAACCGAGGAGAATAATGATGGCCACAGAGTGGGTGGCTTAAAACGGAAATGCATTCTCATAATTCTGTAATGCAGAAACCTGGCATCAACATGCTGGCAAGGCCAGGGGCCCACACAGACCTCTAGGCTAAGATCTGTTTTAGATGTTTTCAGCTTCTTGTACCCCTATGTATTTTTGGCTTCTGACAGGATAACTGATGACTCTGTGTTTTCATTTGTGTGTATGTTTCTCTCTCTCCACGTGGCATCTTCTTGTAAGGATATAATCATATTGAACCAAGGTCTGCTTTAATCACCTCATCTTGATTTTATCTGCAGTCATTATTTCCAAAGAAGGTCACATTGGCAAGGACTGATGTCAACATATCAAGAACATCTTTTGAGGGCTACAGTTCTACCTGTAAGGGCATGTTCTCCGACTCTCCGGAATGCATGAGAAAATACTCTCAACCTATCCCAGTCTTCTCAAAGGTCTTGACCCAGCCCAAGCATCAGTTCTAAGTCTAAAATGTCAACTAAATAAAATCAATACAAAAGTCCTAGGTTTCATTTGTCATTCATTTCAATAAGATACGGTTGATTGAAAGGTCCCCCCAGGGGCAAACTTCCATTTGCAGACTTATAAAACCTAGAAGAAAGACTAAGAAAGCCAGGATGGTGACAAAACAGGCATTGTCATTTCAAAATCCTTCAAACTAAAAGAATAAAAAGGGTCTTGAGGTCAAAGCAGGTCAAGGAACATTGTATTAGAGGAGGAAGCCTGAGAATAATCCTGTGGTTTGTTTCTCTGTCCCCTTGGCTTAGTAGCTTTGCCTTTCCAGCCAAGGAGACGGTGACCCTCCTTTTCCTACTTCTAGAAATGACGTGTTTGGCCCAGGCTTCTGTAGCCATGTCCTTCACTTCCCTCTTTCATTTCTGCTCTTCTCTGCTCCTTTAAATCAAGAGTAAAATTCTCCTGGCATAGAATTTTCATAAACCTGTTGAATATGTAATCCACAGGGTTAGAGTTTCAAGATAGCCTTTGGGAGCACACAACTCAACCAAAAACAGTTGGATCTCTGTAAAGATATATAATATCCATGTACAGTGTAAAGATGAGTCAGGGATCAATAAATACTTTTTTTTTTTTTTGGTTTTTTCGAGACAGGGTTTCTCTGTGTAGTCCTGGCTGTCCTGGAACTCACTCTGTAGACCAGGCTGGCCTCGAACTTAGAAATCCACCTGCCTCTGCCTCCCAAGTGCTGGGATCAAAGGCGTGCGCCACCACTGCCCGGCTCAGTAAATACTTCTAATGTGACTTGCTGTTTCTTGTTCATGCTAAGACATTTTACCTGGATATTGATTTCCATTCTTCTGCCTAACACATCTGCTGTCAGTCCTGACATTCTTAGTCTCTTTGCTTCTTTGATTACTCATCTGAAGACTGTCCAACTAGTATATTCTTATTATATATTTATATATTATATGTGTATCATGTATATATTTATTTATATTGAAGAGTATCCAACTAATATGTATTTATTTAGCTTATTGTTTGTTTCTTACTGTGGCATCAGCCTCTCCTTTTACGTCAGTGCTGGTGGTTCTATTCAATTCATGGTTGCATTGTAGTATTTCTGATTAAGAAACCGTGTGCCTTGTCCTCAGTGAGCTAAGAGCTTGGTGCAGAAAGAGGGTGGCATTTCACTGGTTTTGGCAAGAGGCATGGATATTGGCCAGAGCAAACAGTGAAGGGATGATAAATGTGAGGGTGTGGGTGTAAACCAAGAAAAGCAGTGGCATACTGTAGCGTCACTATAAATACCCCCCACAGTGTACTACACTATCTTAATCAACAGCAACAGCAGCAGCAATTGCACCATCTGTTGCATTTACTACATGCCAGGCACTGTGCCAGGCAGTAGGGTAAGAATGAATATGGCTTAATATGTCCCGTGAAGATATTTATGGTCCACTCGGGTGGGTGAGGCCCATAAGGAAATAGTTACAGCAGGCAGTGCTGAATGCTCCACTTGAAGGGAACAGACAGATGATGTTCCAAGAATCCAGGTTTAAGATGAATGATTTGGGTGACAATGGTTGGAGAAATATCTCAGTGACATTTAAAGGCTGGAGTTGAACTTTGAGGATGAAATTTTTTTCAAGGAGGCATGTGAGAGAAGGACAATATTTTTTTTAAAGTTTTTATTTTTATTTATTTATTTATTTTTGATGAGGACAAGGACTGTTCTGAAGTCTACCTGCCTGACTCTAAGTTTCAAGAGGGCTAGAACTATGCCTGCCTGTTTTAATATCACATTCTTGGTGCCGAATGCATGGTTGGCCACATAAGAGAGAGTTGTGGTCACAGCATGACACCTCTGACTTGGGAAATTTGGATGGAACACAGTCTGAGTGAGCAGTTGGAAATAGCTGTTGATTGTAGGAAATATTTTGCATAGAATTCTCTTATGGATGATTCTCTTAAGGACGCTCCTTTTAGAAGTCCTGTGAGTCTGAGGAAATAGAGGACCAGAGAGGGCATCCAGGAGCTCAGTGAAGACTGTCTTTGCAAGTGCATAGCATCCGTTATCTGCCTGTGCTTCCCATCCTTCTGTTTACCAAGATGCTCACTTGTCATTTGCTCTCCTACATGCTCAGTTACAGATTTTCAAGAAATTGATCGTTTCCGTTGTATACAGGGAATTAAATGTTGGGACCAGAGACTGGGCTTTATAGCTAAAGTATTCTGTATCCCACCCTTTAAAGGTACCTCCTTTTGCTGTGGTGGTACATGCCTTTAATCCCAACACTCAGGAGACAGGCAGGCAGATCTCTGTCGGTTCAAGTCCAGCTTGGTCTACAGAGAGAGTTCTAGGACAGCCAATGCTTCACAGAGAAACCCTGTCCCCCCCAAAAAATAAATAAAAACAGCAACAAAAAACCCCCTTTACTATTAGTGTAGCCAAGGTGTCTGCCCCAAGTTAGACTTAAACAAAAAGAACATTTCCAGGCTAAGGGTTTCTCTTTTTCCTTCTTTTAAAAACTATATCACATTATCCTATTATAGTGTTATTTAACACATAAATTGTATTGCTGTACCATAAAATAAAGTACTGTTTGAAAAAAAAGAACATTTCAATAACTTCAACCTTAGAAACATACTATGGTTTAGGACTAAGAGGTCGTTTGATCTCCTTTTTATGACTTTGATGCATCACTTAAATCTCCCTAAACTGGGTCAGATCCTCACCTATACAAACGAACAAATGTTAAAAAGAATATGAATATGAATTCTAGGGAAAATGGAAGCTGCTGTACAGAGAGGAGTTATAGGTTTAAGAAGCTTCATTGTGGATAGTAATTATAAGCTGATGTACTGAGCAGACACTGTAACATATTTGTATGAACATGTAGATTATAGGCTATGGGCTTTAGCCAATACCTCGTGAATACAGAAGTGATGTATGATGTTATTAACTAAACTACAAATTCTATTTGACTTTTCCCATGATGTCAGCTAATGTTCTGTTTTCTGTCCAATCCAGAAATACACACTGCATTTAGTTTTCATTTTGTCACTCAATTTGGGATTATCTAATCTTATCTCTTGATCACCTTGAGGTAGATTGTAGGGCAGAATCACACAGAACTGATAGGCCCTTGTCTTTGTGTCATTTCAGAGAGCACGTGATGTTACTGGAGATGTGACCCTGGATCACTTGCTTAAGGTTGTGTGCCAGGTTTCTACAAGTCACCATGTTTCTCTTTTTATCAGAATAAATCCAGCCTACTACCTTAAATCTAGCCCACAGGGTAGCTGCAATATCAGCTGGGAGCTTGCTGGAAATATATAATCTCAAGCCCACCACAGACCTACAAAATGAGGATCTGAAAGTTGACAAAATCCCCAATGTTCTTTCTGTATATTACGATTTGAGCCTTATCTAGAGGAATACTCATACATGTGCACAAGGAGACCTGATAAAGTCTTCCCAGCTTCAGTATAACAGGGTAAGAAAATATAAACCATCTAAATATCAGGAGAAAATAGAATTCTAATATTTTGATAGCATATATATGACACCAAACAATGAACCAAGAGTCATGTGGATGAATTGGCACACATATGCGCACGAGAGTGCACACAACACAGGCACGCACACACGCACGCACGTGCAGGAAAAAGTTACTGCTATATTTGCTAAGGCAAAGCATATGTATAGTGCTTTATTTTTTCAGAAAAGAGCTGAATGAAGTAAACATAGCACATAGCAGTGGGTTTGACAAATTTCTAGACAGTTACGTTGATTTTTATTACTTTACTTTCTATACATTTTCAAGTGACTTATATATTGGAATGCAAAATAGGTGGGTATACAGGAGTAACCAGACAAAAGTGTCCTTATTTTCAGAGAGCTTTCATTCTAGTGGTGAGAGACTTGTATGAATCCATCTCTCTCTCTCTCTTTTTTGCCTTACAATTAAAATCATAAATGTGCTTGCATCATCCCCTCATAGTTCATAAAAAAAATATCCTGAAAGCAGTGATGAATTTACATATCTGCCACGGTGAGCAAGAGTACCCTTATTTATGTATCTTAGGTTCTTAATACTTGCTGAGCTGAATTAGGTTGATAGTTATGTTTACAGTAGAGTCATAAAAGTATAGCGACAGTTGGTATCATGCGGCATGACCATTGACTATCTTCTTTAAAAGTTTTTTGATTGATTGATTGATTTAGTGTGTGTTTGTCAGAGTACAACTTGTGGAAGTTGGTTCCTTCTTCCCATCATATAGATTCTGTATTTGAGTGCAGGGTGGCAGGGTTGGCAGCAAGTGCCTTTACTCACTGAGCCCTCTCTTCCTTATTTTCAGAGGTTAATTGTCATGTATTCTATAGAGATAGTTCAAGATTATCTGTCATAGATATGAATTCCCAGAGTTCCTAGGAAGCGGAATGAAATTGCAATAACCATTGCCATTGCCAAGTCAATTAAAGCAATATCTTTTGGCTTTATTTTGTGTGGAAAAAAAAGATTGTGGCAGGTTTATGGGGATACATACGTAAAGCTCTGAAGGAAAGGAAGGAAATTATAGCTACAACGTTTTTGTTTTATTTCCTGGCTTGTAAAGGAAGCTTTAAGAATTTCCAAGTCTGGGTAGCTAATGAAGGTGGTGTGTGGTGTTCTTGGAAACACCCTGAGAGTGGCTTAAAGTGATGAAGGTTATTTCCCCAACTTCCAGCCATTCTGATGTGATTGGTCTGGGATAGAGTGTGAGAACTGTGACTGTGTTAAGCCACTCCAGTGATTTTGACCTGCAGCTGAAGTTGAGAGTCACGGCTGTACAGTCATATTTCTGTAAGGACCCCAAGTGCATTATTGGGCTATAGTCTGTCCATCTGATACAGTAAAGTAATAGTCAGTCCCCTCACTTCTGTCAAGGACATGCAATCTCTGTGCCAGTATGAAAAGCACTTTTAAATAATAAAATTACTGCCACAACTCAAAGGAATTCACTTTTGTAGGAAATATTGACAGTGATTATGTTAATATTGTTGCTGTATCAATTTGCTACAAACCCAGTGATTCAAAACAGCATGGTTTATTTTATCACAGTTCTCAAAGTTAGAGGAAGGCTTCTAGCTTCTAAAGGTGTCATGTTCTTCAGCTGAAAGGCTGCCTTACTCCTCTTCCCTCTCTGATTCCTGCCTTCCAACTAGAAATACCCTTTGATTACATTGGGCCTAGTGGAATAATATTATATACTAGCCTAATCTCAAATTTCCTAAGTGCATCTCTAAAGTTTCTTTGGCTATGTACATTAACATAATATCTTTACAAAGAAGTTGTAAGACAGAGCCTGTGATGAATGTGTTAATGTTAACTCAGTTTAAGCTTAAGAGTCAGGTGTGGTTATTATCCACGGAAGTGACCTGTTCAACATCACATAACAGGTGAGTGGTGAAGTTAGATTTCAAGCCCAGATGCATTTGAGTTTGGTGTTCTAACCACAGTGTGTGACTACTTTCCCTAGTATCCTTGACTTCAAGAGATTAGCTGTTCACTCAAAAAGATATGGTTGGTTGAGTACATACCAAGTTTCAGATACCTTGACACATCAGTAAACAAGCCAAGGCTGCTGACATCATTGGGTTCATAGTTTTGAGGAGGCCACATGAATGTAATGACAAAATAAAGTTAGTGAAAAATGCTACAAGGCAAACAGAAGCAATTATGTACAAAATCCCAGGAGGAGTGAGTGTGCCATGGAGCTGTTTATTATATACAAAGGGGTCAGAGAATGCTGTACATGATTCGCTGAAAGGCCAGTCTCGAGTGCCGTATTCCTGAAGGCTCAACTCCTGCTATTTTTTCATGTCTAGTGGGTCCCAAAGGAGATAGGAACTCCACAGGAAGATGAACAGAGGCAACTAACCTGGATCCTTGGGACTCTCAGAGTCTAAACCACCAACCAAAGAACATAGGCTGGACGTAGGCCTCCCCAACATATGTAGCAGTTGTGCAGCTTGGTCTTCATGTAGGTCCTGAACAACTGGAGCGGGGGCTATCCCCAAAGCTGTTGCCTCACCGTGAGGTATGTTCTTCTAGCTGGGCATCTTGAAAACCACAGTCTTGAAAGATTAAAATCCTGAATGTTGAAATGCTGAAAACAGAAACCCCCAAAGTTTTATTTCACATGCAAAATAAAAAAACTGTGAGACAACATAAAGCTGAATTCTGGGGGATTAGCCATGTACTACAGTAATAAAAATGCATTGTTTGGGTCCATTGACATTCACTGTAGCTGATTGATCTCTGGGAACTTGTCTTTGGCCTGAAGAAGCCAGGGAAGTAAGTGACTGGCTTGATGATAGTTGAGGACGTGGTAGATTAAGAGAATGCACAACCCTGTTGCTGTTCAGTTATCAATACTGTGTTTTCAAGTGCGTGCTCTGTAGAAGTACTTGTGTGATGTGTTTCTGTAAATTCACAACCATACAGTCATGACACCAAAGATGGGACAAAGAGAGAACACATAGAAGAATTTTAAAAAGAGAACCTTCATGTAGAAAATGTCCATCAATTGCTAGATGTACAAAGAGTAGAATATTCATAGAATGAAATAATATTCAGTAATAAGTAAGATTAATCTTAAAATATTACATTAAAGAAGCAATGGGTAAATTATATATTACTTGCTTATGTATATAGGATGTCCAGAAATGTTAAAATTTGAGAGATAGAACATATTTAAGTAGAGCTGAGGATGGAACTGGGACTCAATTGCAAATTCAATGAATTGATGATAAATACAGAAAAAACCTGAGCAATGTTATTTTTTCTTTTCTGGGACTCAGGATTTACTGAAATATTCTCCTTCCTCAGCCTGTCAGTTTTCAGACTGGAACTTATACTTGCTCTGGGACTCTGCTTAGCTTTTCTCTGGATTCAGTTTGCTGTCTCAATTCTTCCATAATTTCCTGAGCACCATATTTTCCTAGCGTCCCCCTCCTCCTTAATTAATGCAAACATAATTTACTCATTTACCAACTGTTAAACATTTATTACTAATCTTGGTTGGCTATTGCAAATACTGTGTGAAACTGAGTACATAAGCTTTTCCATGAGATTCTGTCTTCAATTCTTGTAGATATATATTGAAAACTGACATGACTAGATGATATGATAGTACTATTTTCATTATTTACATTTGAATGTTTTCATATAGTGTTTTGATTATATATTTTTCTACTTCTTCAACTCCTCCAAGATTCTCCCCTTTCCTATTCATCCACTTCATGTTCTTTCTCCCTATTAAAAAAAAAAACCAAAAAACAAATCAAAGCAAAAAAACCAAAAAACCCACAAAAACAAAGTCACACATACAACATATGGAGTCTGTTCTGTTGGCCTTGAGGTGTGGATGCTTATACCCAGTGTCACTCAATTGGGAAATACTGAGTTTTCTCTTTTCCAGTAGTTATTCATTGCTAATAGATTATTAAGGGTGAGACTTTGTGTCTAATTCCCGTCTTTTTCTCTGTGATTTTGTCTGACTTGTACATGCGGTCACAGTCTCTTAAGTTCATGTCTGTATCAGACCTGTTGTGTCTGGAAAATGCTGATTCCTGGGGTCTTACACCACCTCTGGCTCTTATAATTTTTCTGCTTCTCTTTTTTTATAGAGCCCTAATTCTTGAGTGGGGAGGGCTGTTTGGGCTAGATGGACTCAGTACAGGGTTCCATCTGCCCTTCAAAGAACAACTAATAATCTGAGGCCAATATGCCCCAATCATTCTGCAAAGTAGAAACTGAAAGACCATTTTTTTCATTCTTTTTACCCTGATACCAAAAGTGCACAAGGATTCAAGAGTAACAGCAAAGAAATCAAAGACCAAAATTTTTTATGAATGTAGTAGATATAAAAATTCTCAATAAAATAGTCCCACACGACATTTGAGATCACATCTACGAGATTATCCATCACCATAAAGTTGGCTTCCCCCCAGAGATGCAGGGATGATTCAGTGTATATAAATCAATACACATAATCCACCACGTAGGGCACTGAATCCTGTAGAGCTGTAATGACAGGTAGTTGTGAGCTTCCTGACATGTGCTGGGATGCAGACTCAGTCCCTCTGTAACAGTTGTAAGTGCTCTTAACCACTGAGCCATCCCTCCAATTCCTCACCATTTAGTTTTTACCAATAAGTTATGGTTGTGTTTGTCACTTGCCTTCTTGCTGAGATAAATGCCCCACCACAGAAACACCTTAAAGAAGGATTTGTTTGGGTTCACAGTTCCACAGTACAATTCCTATCATGATGGGCACGTCCTAATAGTAGGAAGGTGAGGTAACACAGAGAGATGAGTGCTAAGATCACTTTACTTCTGTTTGATTCAGTGCAGAACCCCAGCCCATGGAATGGACCTACCTATATTTAGTATGAGTCTTCCCGCCTTGACTAATCCCTCACAGATAGGCACAAAGATTTGTTTTCATGATGACTTGAAATCACGTCAAGTTGGGGGAAGTTAAGGGAATGAGTTAAAGGGTAAATATGATCCAAAGTTTCATATGAAAGAATTAATACAGATAAGTATTAAATTAGTGTTAATTGTTCACTTGGTCTTGAAAAGCCTGAGTACTTTGTAACCTTTATCAGACATAAAGGTTCTTCATTTACTCAATTATTGCGTTTGCTATGGGTAATCGTTTTAGCCTGTCGGACGCTCAGGTTTCCTGTTTTTACTTTTCCTTGTGTTTTTGGAGTCTTATCTAAGAAATCCTTAGAACCGAGTTATGGAATTTTTTCTCTTACGTTTTCTTTTTCAGATATATTCATTTCACTTTTTTCATATGACATATAAAGCAGTCCAGTTTTATTCTTCTGTATGAAGATATCCAGTTTTCTCCACACAATTTATTGAAATTATCATTTATTCATACTGTATTCATTGCATCTGTCAAAAATCAAATTGGCCTTAAAATTTTGAATTTCTTATGGTTTTTTTTAAAACATTTTTATTGATCAGTGTATTTAGATTTAGAGCAGCATCATGTTTTTAAAAGTCATTTTATTTTTTATTTTAACTTTCTTTTTACTTGGCAACAATATTTTAAGATATTTATGATGTACAATATGATTTTTTTGATTCATGGATTCATTGGGTGATGATAGAATCAGATTATAATTAGCCTATACATTTGGAATCCAGTATTCTAACTATTTTGAGCCACAAGTGTACAGGGGTGAGGAGAGATGACAGATGATCAGTGAATCCTAAGTTACAGTTAGTTACAAGACTCTCCTCTGCTCTTGCATAGTGAGATGACTATTGGTAACAATGGATAACAGAAATGAGATGTATATTTTAAAAAGCTAGAAGAAAATATCTTTAAAAACTTTTTACGAGAAAGGAATATTTGGGGAGACAGGTAAGTCTGACTTGATTTCAGTATTACACAATGTATCACAATATTACATGTATATGCATGGCTTTATATATCATCAAACACTTTAAAGCTGGAAGTAGAGAAGATGCCTTCATGGTTAAGAGCACTTACCACTCTTGAGAGAGCCTACATGCTGTTCCCAGTTCCCATATCTTAGCTCGCAGCTTCCAGCCACTCCAGTTCTAGGGGTTTCAATGCCTTCATGTGGCCTCTAAGTCTTCCCATACACACATGGTTCATAAACGCACAAATACAAAACATGCTAGAATTGAAAATGCATATTACATTTTGCATGCTGCTTGACCCATTGGCTTGTTCCCCTGAAAGGAGCCAAGTGGCAGAAATCGAGGTGGGCGATTGGAAGGGTAAGTCGTTGTTGCTGCTACATCAAAGAATCGGCTTTGTGCTTATGAGTGACAGCATGCTGTGGGAAGAAAAGCCTCAGGCTCTTCTAATCTCTGTTTGGCATCAGAAAGGAAGGTTGAGTTAGGAGTGTTTTGTGAAATATTGGTTTTTGTTCTTGTTTTTGTGTTGGTCCTGTTAGCCCACATTTAGTATTTTCCATATCCTGGTTAAGTATGCTTTGCACTTTATACATGCATGGAGATAATTCTTCAACTAATTGAAATTGTTTTATGGACTAGAGGGAACATACATAATCCGACTAAAAAAATCACTCTGCATTTGTCTAGAAATATTTTGTAAAAGCAAAAAAAAATCACTGATCACTACAATAAAAAGGATTTATGCTTGGAATAGAGTGTAGGCTAGATAGGAGTCCTGTCATCCGTATACTTTGTGATTAAATGCGATGAGGAAAAAAAAATGGTTTCATGTTTCACTGGCTGAAAACCACTTGTGTATTGTTCATTTCCTTGATGGATAGTCAAGGTTGTCCATTCATAAGTCATGCCATACATTAACATAAAACCTGGATAAATATTTTCCAAAAGGTATTCTGGATAGTACCCCCCACACACACACCCCTATGTGTCAGGTGCTGAAATAAGTATAATGGATCTTCTAGTCTAGTGGAGGGAGACAGATAATAAGGAAGATAAATATACAACTACTAAAAGAACAGTCACCTTAGTGTTAAACTGCCGAATGTGTTTAGAAGGAGAATAACAAGGTGTTGTGAAGTGGGCTGACTAAAGGGAGGTCCTGTTGAATGAATGGTGCTATGGACTTTGAGGAAGTGGCATTTGAGTGAGATCTAAATGACAAAAGAAGACTTGCAAGGTCAAAATTAAGAGGAAGATGCTATTACAGGAACATTCAGCACAAGGCTTTGAAGACAGAAGGAGTTACATATTGGAGGATTTCAGTGCTGTAGAGACACATGGTGTGGTAGGAAAGGGACCAAGAAGACTAGAAAGACAGGAATATAGGACTCTAGAATTTGTAATGAAATCCTTACTTTTCTTTTCTTTTTTGGGGGAGGGGGGGTTGTGGTTTTCGAGACAGGGTTTCTCTGTGTAGTCCTGGCTGTCCTGGAACTCACTCTGTAGACCAGGCTGGCCTCGAACTCAGAAATATGCCTGCCTCTGCCTCCCAAGTGCTGGGATCAAAGGTGTATGCCACCACCACCCGGCCTTTACTTTTCAATATAGATATTTTGGATTATAAGTATTTCTTTTATTTCATTCTCATGTCACCTTTCGAAGATTTTTTCCTCTTATATAAGCATTGCACATAATTTTGAATATGCCTATGACCTTTAATTTTTATGGTAGGATAAATATAATCTGTGTTTGAGTATGTAGTATGTCTGAAAAGTATACTTTAATATACATTTAAATATAATCTTAAAGCAACTATATACATGGACACTCACATTTAAACTTCATAAAAATTTTAAGTTGCAAAAATTATTCTTTTGAACATTTTTTTTTATCTTTTAGTAGACACAGGAAAAAGTCAGGAGTAGAATTTACTGCAAAAATGACAGAACTTTTAGTATTTCATAACTAAAACTGTACCGTTGGGCAGCATGTTCCTGTTTTTTCCAAAGCCTGTAGCTCTTTGCATGTCCATTGTCCACACAAAAACATAGCTCTCCCCTCATTGAAATAAGGCATAATTTTTTCAGGTTGCCCCAAATGCCATTGACCAGCACACTAACAGTTTACTGAAGTTTTTGTAATAGCAACAAAGAAAGTCACAAATGAAGAATTTTTTTTTTTTAAAGAAAATTAAAGATAATGTGGGAACAACCAGTAGGTAGGTTACATCAAAGTGAGTGTCTGCTCTAGGCCCAGATTCTATCTGGTCCCCTTAGTAACAACCTTGGGGTTGATGAAAGCTAAGTGTCTGTTTTTACATTTCTAAAAGGATTTGACTGATAGTCACAAGGCAATTGGGTCAAACACAGAAGTAGGCAGTAAATGGTTGTTAAGGGGCTAAAGATAGCTCGAGGTAATTTGGCTCCAGACCTGTAGCATTAACCCCTCCAGAGTCACAGAAGTTTTCCTAATCAACTAGTCTTTTATGTTTTCACATAGGACTGGCTTTTCCTCCTGGGAACTTCAGTTCACACTCACTGCTTTTGTGTATTTAACTTTATAGATTTTACATGTGAGACCATGTAATACTTATATCTGATCCTTTTCCCTTAGTACAATGTCTGCTAGGGTCACTCCTTATTATTATTATTATTATAATTATTATTATTTTGGTTTTTTGAGACAAGGTTTTTCTGTTATAACCTTGGCTGTCCTGGAACTCACTCTGTAGACCAGGCTGGCCTCGAACTCAGAAATCCACCTGCCTCTGCCTCCCAAGTGCTGGGATCAAAGGCGTGTGCCACCACCGCCTGGCCCTTATTTTTTTTTAAAAGTAGATAATATTCTATGTTGTTTGTATCTGTGATTGTGCACTTGCCATATCTTTATATGTTTCTTGATACTTGGCTTGATTCTGTATGAGTCAAATGAATAATAATGTCACAGGCACAGGGGTGTAGATAATTCCTTTAGGAATAAGCTCAATTTCTGAGGATGTCTAAGAATGGGATGGATGGCTGATATAGCAGTTCCAATTTTTGAGACAGCTCCAAACTGTTTCTTATAAGGGCTAGACCAATTAAAATTTGTATCAGTAGTGAATACTGTTTCCCCATCCTCATTCTTACAAAAATAGACCTTCCATCTTTTGGCTACTAGTCACTCTAAGATGAGTGAGGTTCTGGATATGTTGGTTCATGCTTGGAAAAATGCAGCAACTTCAAAGCCATCAAACTGGTCCTCATAGAAAGGCCCACTAGGTCTACAGAGCAAGACCTTATCTCAAAAAACCTAAATGAATTAAAAGAAAATATTTCAATTTCAGTTTTGAATTGTATTTGCCTAGTGAGGGGTGAGTGGTGTCAAATTTATTTTTCTTGTACTTTTTTTTTTTTTGGTTTTTCAAGACAGGGTTTCTCTGTGTAGTCCTGGCTGTCCTGGAACTCACTCGGTAGACCAGGCTGGCCTCGAACTCAGAAATCCGCCTGCCTCTGCCTCCCAAGTGCTGGGATCAAAGGCGTGCGCCACCACCACCAGCTTTTCTTGTACTTGTAAGCCATTTATATGTCTTCTTTTGAAGAGCACTTGTTCAAGTCATTTGGCCATTTATAATTTGTTTATATGGCTTTATTGTCCGTTTGCATTTCTTACATACTTTGGGTAGTAACCCCTAAGCAGAAGTCTGACTTACAATTTCTTCTCTTTTGTAGGTGTTTATTTATTAGAGCCATGGTTGTTTCCTTGTTTTTGCAGATGCATTTTTATTGCATTGAATTTTTTTCTGTTTGCTTGTGTTCCATGTGACTTTGTGGCCATAGCCAAAGCACAGTTGGCCTTAGTGATGTCAAAGGAGTTCTTTTCTCACGTTCTTTCCAGTGGTTTATGTTGCATATTACATGCTGAAGTCTTTACTAGACTGTGAGTAGACATTACATATGAGAGAGGGTAGAGGTGTATTCTTGCTCATGTGAATACAACCAGTACTTCCTAAAACATCCCGAAATAAGAGTAACAAAAGGAGCACCCCCAAACTCGTTCTATGAAGTGGAGACATGACCAAAACCAAAACCAAAACCAAAACCAAAACAAACACAAAAAGTCCCCTATAAACCAATATGCCTAATGAACACATATGTAAATATCCTCAATAATGTACTAGCAAATTGAATATACGCCCTAACATGAAGGTCATCCAGTTTTTCCAGTGCCATTTATTAAAGAAGATGTGCTTTTCCTATTGTGTGCTTGGCACCTCTATTGATGTTCAGTTGATCATAAAAGTGTACATTAATTTCTCGGCTCTTTTTTCATTCATTTGTTTCACTGGTCAATGTCTTCTTTATCAGTGCCATTTTTATTTATTTTTATTATTGTTGATGCTGTTATCATTATTGCTTTGCAATAGAATTTAAATCCAGTAGTGTCCTGCACTCGGTGTTGCGCTTCTATCCAGGATTGTTTTGGCTTTAGGACTAGGGCAATGGCTGTGTGAGTGAATGAAGAAGGAAGTTTGGGCGTGAGAGAACATTTGACGTTTATATAACAGGTTCTGATAATTAATTGGACATGGGAAATGATAGAAAGAAAAGAGCTAAAATGACTCACTCAGTTTTGACCATGTATAGGTTGTCACTTACTGAAATGGGGACACGAGGAAAAGGAGCAAGGTGCATAATACTTCGGTGGCCATGTCATCAGAATAGGAAAAGTAGACACTTCTTAGAAAGGGTTATTCAGTGCTTGGGGAAACCCAAAGTAGAAAAGACTCTAGTGTGCAAATTATTTTATCATCAAAGTACATAGCTGCTTTGTTCCATTGGTCTGCATGTCTGCTTTTGTGCTAGTACAGTCCTGTTTTAATTACTATAGCTCTTTAATTTGTTTTAAGATCTGGAAGAGTAATCAATCCCATTGCCATTGTGACACTTACCATTCTTTTTGCTTGGGATTGCTTTGGGTATTCAGGGTCTTTTCTGGCTTCCATATGAATTTTTTTCTCTTTCTGTAAAAGAACGTTTTTGTGTGTAAGTCTATTTATATGACTTATTACATTTATTGACTTATGTGTTTTGAACTATCCTCGTGTCTCTGGAAAAAAGCCAATTTGATTGTGGTGGATGACCTTCATGTTAGGGCGTATATTCAATTTGCTAGTACATTATTGAGGATATTTACATCTGTGTTCATTAGGCATATTGGTTTACAGGGGACTTTTTGTGTTTGTTTTGGTTTTGGTTTTGGTCATGTCTCCACTTCATAGAACGAGTTTGGGGGTGCTCCTTTTGTTACTCTTGTTTCGGGATGTTTTAGGAAGTATTGGTTGTAGGTCTTTTTTGCAAGTGATTGTTTTAGGGTGGCTTCTTTGCATTTGCTCCTAACTTGTAAGATTTCTATTAATAATGCTGTTGTTGATCTAATGGTGTTTTTTTCTTAATATAACTTAGTATTTTCTATTGTACTTTTGGGAAATTTCTCTTTGTCTTGTATTTTTGACTTGGTAAATCTTGTAAGTCAGGAGTGAAGGTATTTTCTGTTTAGACCATGCTTATTTGATATCCTGTGGGCCTCCTGTTCTTATGTGTTCACATCTTTCTAAAGGTTAGGGAAGCTGCCGTACTTTCTTTGTAGTTTTCCTCCACCTTTTACTTTATCCTCTCCTGCAATACCTCAGAATGTGGACAGTTGTTGCTTTCATGACGTCCTACATCATATGGCTGTCTTATTTCTTTCTTTTGCTTTTTTAATAACTTCTATTGAATTTGTTCTTTGACGAAGTACATTCTGGTTACTGCCACCACCGTTGCTGTTTCCTACCCTCGTCCCTGCCTTCTTCCTAGTCCTTTCCCCGCATCCTTTTTGTTTGTCTGATTGGTATTTCAATATACTACTCAGCTTTTGAGTCAGGTATTATTTCCTCTACCTGATACAGTCTATTGCTATGGCTTTAAACTCCATCCTCCGCCTCCTTCAGCAATCCCCACTATCAGTCTGTGCCACCACAACTGGCCAAACTGTAGCTTTTATTTGACTTACTGAGTTTCTTATAATGAGATTTGTGTGGGTTTTTTTTCCTTTGCTGAATATCTTATTCCTATTAATTGTTATTCTCTTAATTTTCTCCTATATATGTTTGTATTCTTGAATTCCACTGATCATTTTATATAATTCTTTTTCAATTCAATTTTATGTATTGTTTTATCAGATTCTTATTTGTCTTGCAGAATGCCTTCATATTTCCTACAGACTGGCTTTGCATCATCTGTCATCCAGGCTGCCTCCCAACTGTTGATAGTCTTTGTAGCATCCTCCTAAATTGTGGGATTACAAATATAAGGCACGACTACGGGCTTGCTTTAAGTTCTCCCTTTTTGGTATTAATTCCTATCTACTGCAAAAAGCAGCTTCTCTGGTGAGGGCTGAGTAATGCACTGATCTATGGGTCTTTGTTAAGAGTCATTTTATTGCTTTGGCTCCTTTAAATTTCTTACCATGTATCATCTCTCATTGGATTCTGTGTATTTTTCTTGTGCTTCTATGTTGAAATTTGCATATCTGGTGAATCAATTATTCCTACCTCTTTTGTGGAGTAGGCTTTGTAGTAAATTGCTTTTCTCTAAAGATGTATATCGAGGTGTCAGTTTGTAATGCGTGTTACTAGGCATATTTCAACTCAAAACAAAAAGGTCTGTTTGGGCTCACACTTTTACAGATTTTAATTCATTATGTAAAAGTAACTCTTATTCTCCTGAAGTAATTGTTTCTGAGGCTTACTGTGTCAGTCTGCTAACCTAGGCCTAGTCCTAGAAGCTTCCAGCCTCTGTACAATCTTATCTAGGCCTAGCATGTTTTCAGCCTCTGAGACTTGCTGCTGAATACGCTCACCCTTTCTAGTTCTTTCTGACCTTGCCTGGCTGTTTCAACTCAGCTGTTCTGGCTCAAACTCCTCTCCAAGTGGACTCACTCAATCTGGCTTCTCTCTCTCAGCTTCACCTGAATTGTTCTGCTTGGCCTTGTACTAATTTTGACAATAAGTTCTAATCTTCTGCCTCCTTCTGACTCCTTCTGTCTGCATTTGTGTCTAGCTTGTTCTCTCTGCAACCTGTCTCTGTAAAACTCTTCTGGGAAAACTGTCTCTCTTTTTTTCTGCACTGCTCCTTCTTTAGCTTTTCTTTCCTCTCTCTTCTCAGGAGAGTTGGGCATATCCTATCCTATCAAATCATTCTCTGATTCATCACTTTGTCTGCCACTCAATTAGACATTACTTTCAAACATGGGTGCCTCCTTGTACAAACTAACTTTGTGTTCACACACTTAAGAATCCTATAAAAGCATTGAAGTTGAAGGCATAGGACTTGATGGAGACCCATACAGGCCCTGTGCATGCTGCCTCAGACTCTGGGTTCATATGAGCTTTTACTCATGTTGATATAGAGACCTTGTTCTCCTGGTGGCCTCCATCCCCTCTGGCTCTTACACTCTATCTCTCTATCTCCTCTTTATGGGGTTCCCTGAGCTCTGAGGGGAGAGATTTGATTGAGACCCCCCATTTACAGCTATGTCTTCCAAGGTCTCTCTCTCTCTCTCTCTCTCTCTCTCTCTCTCTCTCTCTCTCTCT
>JANHMN010000005.1:107507329-107563275 GCA_030674055.1 Rhabdomys pumilio
TCTCTCTCTCTCTCTCTCTCTCTCTCTCTCTCTCTCTCTCTCTCTCTCTCTCTCTCTCCATAATCTGGTGTCAGTCTCTAAATTTGTTCTTGTATGTTGTAGGAGGAAGCTTCTTTAATGATGGCTGAAATAGGCTTATCTATTAGTATAGCAGAATATCATTAAGAGTCATTTCATCCATCGCTGCTTTTCTTTTGTTCTTTCAAGACCAGTAATATTTTGTTTTACCCTAGGTTTCTGGGCTGTTCTCTGGCTTTTGGTCACTCAAGTAGTATCAGGTATAGGGTATGGATTCTATCTTATGTACTGGGCTTTAAGTCAAATCAGATATTGGTTGGTTACTCCCACAAGCTCTTGCCACCATTGCCCTAGCATATCTTGCAGGCAGGACACCATTTTAGATCAAAGGGTTTGTGGCTGGCTTGGTGTTCATGTGTATCCTTTGGTAGTGTGCAGAGTACCTTCCTGTAATAAAGATGCTTGAAAGCATGGGTAAAGGCTTTATGTAGGCACCAAGATCTCTGGAGATGTGGTCTTCAGCAATGGGGCCTTGCTGTCTGTTTGTAAAAAGCAGTCTGTAGTCTGGGCAACAGTCTGGCTTGTTTGGAGATTCCCAGCAGACCTCTTTGGCCAACAACTCGATTAAATGTAACCTAATCCTAGTCCTGGAAGCTTCCATTGGTGGAAAGAGATGGCCCATTGGGACTCTCTCTCCTCCATTATGTGACAATTTCATCTTGATCATATAGGTATATATTTTTAGGAAGTTTCTACTATATTAGGTTTCCATACCAACCGTCAAATGCCCCTTAATTTATCTTTCTCTCCCCATATTTCCTTTGTCACTGCCCTCTTTCCACCCCTTCCCCACTTGATCCTGCCTTTCCAGCCTCCATCTATGCTTCCATAACTATTCTATTTCCCTTTCCTAAGAGATTGATGTGTTCTCTCAAGTTCCTTACTCTATTTTTTTTTTTTTTTTTTTTTTGGTTTTTTCGAGACAGGGTTTCTCTGTGTGTAGTCCTGGCTGTCCTGGAACTCACTCTGTAGACCAGGCTGGCCTCGAACTCAGAAAGGTTCCTTACTCTAAACTTAACACTCTGTGGTTCTATGATTGTAGCTTGGCCGGGCGGTGGTGGCACACGCCTTTGATCCCAGCACTTGGGAGGCAGAGACAGGCAGATTTCTGAGTTTGAGGCCAGCCTGGTCTACAGAGTGAGTTCCAGGACAGCCAGGGCTACACAGAGAAGCCCTGTTTCGAAAAAACAAAACAAACAAAACAAAACAAAAAAACAAAAAACAAACAAACAAACAAAAAACCCAAAAAACAAAACACAAAAAGATTGGTTATCATTGACGTCATAGCTAATATCTACATAATATAAGTGAATATGAACTACATTTGTTCTTGTGGGTCTGGATTATCTCACTCATGATGATTTTTTGTTTCATTCATTTGTTCCATTAACTTTGCCTGAAAACTTATTGATGTCATTTTTTTTAAAGAGCTGAGTAATATTCCATTGTGTAAGTGTACTGCCTTTTCTTTATCCATTCTTCTGTTGAGAGGCATCTAGGTTGTTTTCAGTTTCTGACTCTTATGAATAGAGCAGCAATGAACATGAATGAGAAAATAGCATTGTGATAGGATGAAGCATCCTTGTGCCCAAGAATGGTATAGCTGGATCTTGAGGTAGGTCACCTGCCATCATCTTTAGGAACTGCCACACTGGTTTCCATAATGGTTGTATCAAGTTTGCACTCCCACCAGCAATGGGTGTGTGTTCCCTCTTACTGCACATCTCTGTCAACATTAACTGTCACTTGTTTTGTTAATCTTAGCCATTCTGATGAATATAAGATGGAATCTCAAAGTAGTCTTTATTTGCATTTCCCTGGTAACTAAGGATGCTGAATGTTTAAGTGTTTTTCAGCCATTTGAGTTTCTTCTATTAATAGTTTCCTGTTTAAATTTGTACCCCATTTTTAATTAGGTTATTTGTTTTCTTAATATCTAGTTTCTTGAGTTCTTTATATATCTTGGATATTAGCCCTCTATTGGATGTGGGGTTGGTTAAAATCTTCTCCCATTCTGTAGGCTGCTGCTTTGTCCTATTGATGGTGTTTTTTGCCTTATAGAAGCTTTTCAGTTTCATAAGATCCTGTTTAATTCTTAGTGCCTGCACTAAGAGCATTCTGGTTCAGAAAGTCTTCTCTTGTGCCTATGAGTTCAAGGCTGTTCCCTAGTTTCTCTTCTACCATATTCAGTGTATCTGGTTTTATATTGAGGTCTTTGATCCATTTGGAGTTAAGTTTTGAGCAGAGTGATACCTATGGGTCTATTTGCATTCTTATACATGCATATAGTTTCACCAGCATTGTTGAAGATGCTGTTTCTTTTCCAGTGTGTTTTCTGACTTTTTTTTTTAAATCAAAGACCAGGTATCCATAAGTGTGTGGATTTATATCTAGGTCCTCAATTCAATTCCATTGATCACTGTGTCTGTTTTCATACCAATAAAACAGACTATATTATTATCATAGCTTTATAGTACAACTTGAAATCAGGAAAGGTGATATTTCACTAAGGATTGTAGGTTTATTTAAATTGCCTATCTGATCTGCAGTTAGCCTGCTTGCTTCCTAGGGAGTATCTGCTGGAGTTGAGGGCTGGGATAAAGCAGTGAGTGGCTGGAAGGCAATTTGGAGGAAAGACCTGTATTATCCACTGGGGATGGTTGTAGCAGCAAAAGCTGTTTATGAGACTGGGATGTTATATTTGAGATGTTAATGTCAGATGAGATGTTTATGTAGCAGGGCTATTTATGAGACTGGGGTGTCAGATTTGAAGGAGCACAGGGAGAGGTGCTGAGTTATAGTCAGCCTACCTGTTTCCCTAGCTGGAGAGGCCCGTGTATTTAGAGTTGTGTGTTCTAGAGTAGGGGGCTGGAGTAAAGAAATGAGTTGGGGAAGGGAGGTTAGGAGGGTATGTGGAATGCAATGGAGATGGGAGGCTCCAGCAGGTCTGCTGCAGAGCTGGAGTTGAGACTGGGGGATTGGATCTGGAGGACCAGAGGGAGAGATAAAGATCTGCAGTCAGCCTACCTGCTTCCCTGGGCAGGCCTGTGCTTTCCCAGGGAGTGCCTGCTGCAGTTGGGGTCTGCAGTAAAGCAAGAGTTGGGGGCGGGGAACAAGAAGTGGGATAGATGGGAGGAAGGGAGGCTCTGGCAAGGGGTCTGCTGTAGATAAGGATAAGACTGGAGAATTGGATTTGGAGGATGAGAAGGAAACATGAAGATCTGGCGTTAGCCTACCTGTTTCCCTAACCAGAGTGGCTGTGGATTTCCAGAGAGTCAACATTTAATTTTAATAAATTGCTATCTTTATGATAATTTCATATTTGTATGTCATGTAATTTGTGCATATATGCTTCCTATGGCTCTCTTAATTCTTAATTGTCTTTCTGTTTTTAACTCAAATGTCATTTCTTAATGAAACTGCTTCCTACACCCAGACTAGATGAGCTTTCTCTGTGATTAAGACTCGTTGATCTTTGTACATCATACTTCTAGTGTAGATAATATTGAAAACAATCAATTTATGCTGTTTTAATAACTCCACTAGAATATATCCCCCAGGAACAGGGATTATCTATAATTTTTAAAAATAAAAAATTATTATTAAAAAGTAAATTTTGTACATACTTTTTACTGCAATAATATTGGTTGATTAATTGAGTTGGAATCCTGAATAATCTGAGGTTTTTTTTCCATTTTAATGTGTGTGTGTATTTATGTACACCCATGGTTATCATTTCAAATCAGCTTTAATTATTCTTCCAGTTTATTCACTGAGTCAGGGTTCTTAATCAAACCATACTCTTATTGATATGACTAGTCTTTCTAGTTTGTTTAGAGGATCCTGTGTCTCTACCTTCTAAGGCTGGAATTATAAGCAGGTTACCATGCCCACCTGGCTACTCCATCAGTTCTGGGAATTCAAACTCCAGGCTTTAAGCTTTGGTGGGCAAGTTATTTTTTTTTTTAAATAATTATTTTATTTATTTACATTCCAGATGTTCCTCCCTCCCTAAGTTCTTCATCCCATTCCCTCTCTAATATGCCTCTGAGAGGGTGCTCTCCTCCCATATCCCCCTTCCCTGGGGCATCAAGTCTCTACAGGGTTAGGCTTATCCTCTCCCATTAAAGCCAGACACGTCAGTCCTCTCCTATATATGTACTGGGGGCTATGGACCAGTCCCTGTATGCTCCCTGGTTGGTGGCACAGTCTTTGGGAGCTCCCAGTGGTCCAGGTTAGTTGATACTATTGTTCTTCTTATGGGTTTACCATTCTTTTGAGCCCCTTCTATACTTCCTCTAATTCCTCCATAGTCCCCACTCCTCCCCCCCCCACCCCTGACTTCAATCCAATAGTTGAGTATAAGTATCTGCATCTGTCTCAGTCAGCTGCTGGTAAGGCCTTTCAGAGGATAGCCATGCCATGCTAGTCTGTAAGCAAATTATAGCATCAATAATAGTGTCAGGGTTTGGTGCCCACCCCCACCTGCCAAGAGATAGATCCCAAGTTGGACCAGTCACTGTTCAGCCTTTCCTTTAGTCTCTGCTTCATTTTTTGTTCCTGCATTTCTTTTAGACAGAAACAATTCTAGGTCAAAAATTTTGATGGTGGGTTGGTGACCCCATCTCTCCACTTGGGGCCCTTTCTATCTTCTGGAGGTTGTCTCTTCAGGTTTCATCTCACAACTGTTGAGAATTCAGCTAAGGTCACCCCCATTGAGTCCTAGGAGTCTCTCACATCCCAAGTCTCTGGTACTTTCTAGAGGGTCCTCCATCTCCCATCCCCAGAAGCTGCATATTTCCATTCATTCTCTTGGCCCTCTGGGCTTCTCTCCTCTTTCCTTCCCCCCATACCTGATCTTACTCCCCTTTCCACTCCCTCGTTCTTGTCCCACTCAGGTCCCTCTCTCCCTCTGCCTTAGGTGAATATTTGTTCCCTCTTCTAAGTGAGATTGAAGCATCCTTACTTGGGCCTTCCTTCTTGTTAAACTTCTTATGGTCTATGGGTTGTTTCATGAAAATTCTGTACTTTTTGGCTAATATCCACTTATAGTACATAGGTGGGCAAGCTCCTAACCATGTGGCCATATCCATAGCTTAGCACCTGAGTTTTGATAAGAAATAGAAATGTAAATACTTGCTTAATGATACAGATGGAAAGGCTCTCTTGCTAAAAGTGCTTGATATCCTAACATGGGTTTGCATCCCATGTACTCACAAAAATAGCCTGTAATCCCAGAACTAGAGAGATAGAGACAGAAGAACATCTGGAGCTTACTAGCCAGCCAGTTTAGTCGAATCACTGAGCCCAGCTTATTTGAGATCCTGTCAAAAACTAAGGTTGAGAAATAGCTAAGAGAGACACACAGTGTTGACCTGTAACTTATACGTGGCATTCATGATTGGCCTAATTAATGAAAATTTCTCTTCTGATATCTAATTGTTACTCCTATATAATTGCCATGATAGAATTTTGTATATTTCTCTTAGCATGTCAAAGAGAATGGTAACTACAAAGCCCTTGATACGAAGGGAAGTCTAGATTCTCTGTGTTTCACAAGTGGACTGATCTCCTAGAATACAGCAGCTAAAGGGAAGCGTGATTAAAAATGAGTTTAAAAGGGTAAAATGAATGGAAACAGAAAGCATTCTTTGTTTTTAGCCTTTCTAAACCACCAATCAGTTCTTCGCTTTGTGCTCTCTTCCCTGATCTCTACAGCCTTTGAAAACAGTGTAGATGCCATTTCAGGAACATTGGGGAGCTTTTCAGAAAGGATTCTGACCAGGGATTTCTTAATGACCCATGCTTCAGCATTAAAGAGCATCCTCTCTTTTGTGATAGAACAAGAACATATATGACATAACTAAACAACAATATGACTGTATATGGATTACACAGACACACATGCACATGGATAGTAATCTGTTATCATTACAAAGCACTAGACGGAATGATAAAGGACCACATTTTCTTTTAAACAAATACTTGTTAAACTTGATTTGTTTATTTTTATTTTATGTATATTGGCTTATTTGACTGCATGTATGTCTGTGTGAGAGTGTCAGATCCCCTTGGAATGGAAGTTACAGAGATTTGTGAGTTGCCATGTGGGTGCTGGGAATTGAACTCGGGTCCACTGGAAGAACAGCCAGTGTTCTTAACCACTGAGCCATCTCTCCAGCTCCTTACATTTCTAATTAGATATTGGTGGTTTGCATTTCTAGCTCGGTTTAAATACAGTCCTTTTTATTCCTCTTATTAGTGAATAATTGCAACAATTTGTTAAATCCATTGATACAATTTCTTTCTGTCATTTGCTTATCAAACACTTCACTCCCTTATAATCTGTCTTTCCTTTTACTTTTCTTTGTTCTGTGTAGTCTTAAAATAATTCTCTGTGACAGAAGGACAAAAAAATCTTCATAGAGTGGAAGGTGGGGAGAAGGCTTTTCTGTTTATACAGTTTTTGGTTTATCTAGTTGATGAGCTTTCCTACTCATGTTCTATTTCTCTTGTTCTGAATATCGCCAAAACATGTTTTTTTCTGATACTTTATTATTATTAGTTTTATGTACTTTGGTTGATTGGGGGGCTTATCTTTTCTGCTCCTTTGAACCATTTGTGGAGAGGTAGCCCCCATTTCTTTTAATAGTGGAAAGGAAAGGAAAACGTCTTGATTTAAAAGAAAGAGAGGAGAAACGAGGTCATTTATAGATAGTTCTATCAAAGCATACTGAGTAATTTGGGGAAAGTTAATGTTGTAACTACTTACAGAGCTCCAAGTTATGGACAGGGAAATCATCGCAAAGGATATTATCATTTCCTATGTATAATAATGGCAAGTGATATTATTATTCTTCAAACTGATAGGGCATACATAGAGAACAATGCCTGGAAAAGTCAGAATTAATATTTAGGTCTATCAGTAGCCACTGGAGAGAGTGACGGTCTTTAAATAGATGTAGCAGTCAGTCTACAACCGTCTTTCAGGTTTTGTACTTGGAGAATAAATATTATATTTTTCCTCCTTCAGGACTCCTGATGGTATTTCTGATTTACTAAACACCCACAAAAGCTACAGAAGGGGATCCCATTTCTGATATAGATGCTAGCTTCCAGAGTCACAGCCCGGAGTGGAGAGAATTGAGGAGATGATCTGCAGGACAAAATAGAAAATACTGACAGTCATAACTCTCTCTATAGAAAACAGTTTGTGAAGTAGTTTTGGTATGAACAAATCACCTGCATGTGCCCTTAAAGGTTTCTGTAGGAAGGTATATATGTTGCTCTACATATAAATTTATTTGCTATGTTGGTGAGTTTGGCATTACTGTGACATACCCAACAGAAACAATATAATGGAGGAAAAGTTGATTTCGATGCATGGTTTCAGAGGGTTCAGCTCACTGCAAAGGAGGCTTGGTAGCAAGAACAGTTCAGTGCATGGCCACTGGAATGTGTGGTAGATAACATCATATGATGGCAAGATCAGGAAGCAGAGACGCCAAGGTTAGAAATATTAGTGGATTCTAACTCTTAGAGTCACCTTTTACCAGCAAGGCCCTCCCTAAAGGTTCTACAGCCCCTTCCAGCATCACTTGCAGACAGGGAGCAAGTATTTAGCTATAATCCTTAAGGGAATATTTTGGATCCAGGCTCTAACGACTACTTTGTTTCATGGTCAAGTTGAAGATCTCAACAGAAGCTGCTCCAATGAAGACTTCCTTGATTTTTATTTCCCACATACTTGCCTTCCCCACCCCCCCACCCCCGGTATTACTAGGTACTCATGACTAGGTACTCATGGTTGGATATATTATAAAGAAAGTGCTTTATGCTCACCGCTGTGAAGGTTCAAGGGCATCCTTGGTGTCTGTGTGGCAGTGATGAATGCTTTGTAGATAATGGAACACCAGTGACAGTAATGCATGCGTGTGCAGTGGGAAGCATCACACAGAAAGACAGGAAGCCAATCAAGGAGGGGGAACCAGGTTATTTTTCTTTTTTGAATCACTGTTGAGAACTATTTCAGGTTCATAAGAGTGACTTCTATTCAAGAGCTATGTATGTCTCCATTGACATAATCAACTTTTACTGGGCCCTATACTATAAAGGTCCTACAAGCTCTTAACATCACCATGGTAGAAATCAAGCTTTAAAGACACAATGCTCTGGGGGCACGTTCATACCATATATAAGCCACACAAGCTTTGAAGAATGGATTCTTGTTCATTGTTGTTTACTTGTTTGATATTTTTAGACAGGGTCTTGTTCTGGCTTTCAGGGTGGCCTACAACTCATTGACTAAACTTGAGGCATAAACCTTCTTTTCTGTCTTCCTGAGCCCTGAGATTATAGATACGAATGACTGGAAAGTAGTTCTGGATATAGGCATTCAGCAGTTGGGATAATAAAAGTGTTTCAGTGAGAGAAAAAAATACAGACAAAGAAGTAGAATGTGCAAATATAAAATTATTTCAGGAATATTTATTTGTCAGACCGACATCTTTGCTGTACAAGGTGAAGCCATTAGGTGAGTTTGATGTATGCGTTAGTTTTTGTGGCCATGTTCTTGACAAGAAATGATTTAAGGAAAGAAGGCCGCCGGGCAGTGTTGCCGCACACCTTTGATCCCAGCACTTGGGAGGCAGAGGCAGGTGGATTTCTGAGTTTGAGGTCAGCCTGGTCTACAGAGTGAGTTCCAGGACAGCCAGGGCTACACAGAGAAACCCTGTCTCGAAAAACCAACCCCCCCCCCCAAAAAAAAGAAGATCGTACAGCTTAAGGGAATGCCCTCCTCCATGGCAGGGAAAGTTCCTCAGCAGGAGCAGGAGACAGGCTGATGATACTGCATTAGCAGTCTGGAAGCCTACCTGTAAAACCTCCACCTCCACTTCCACCCTACCACAGTGACTCACTTTTTCCAGCAAGGCTCCACCTCCAAGAGGCTCCACAACCTTCTAAAATAGCACCACTACAAACATACAGAGGACATTTCACTTTTAACCTATATCCATAGTCTGTTTGCTACTTTTAACACATCTGTATATGTGGATCCACCTATAGATCATATACTTGAGCATGCAGAATCATAAGGCATATAAATGAAAATATCTTGCATATGCTAATCTTTATGTTTTCCCTATACACACTGAAGCTTCTACAATGTAGCCATATTCATACACAAAAATCTAAGTCGTTCCTCAGCCATGCTATAGTTAATTTATTTTCCTGTCATAGATAATAGTTTCCAAATTTACCACTGCAGGTAGAGCACTTAAGATTTCAAAAATGTGTGCTAATCAATTTTAAAAATACAGATTAAAACAAAAGTGAGAGATCACCTCACCCCCACTGAAACAGCCTTTAGAGACATAACATAGATACCAAATGCTAATGATACAGAGGAAAAGGTCTGTTGATAGCTTAGTGGTGGAAGAGTAAATTAGGATAGCCATCGTGGAAACAGTATTCAAATTCCTTAAAGAATTTAATATAGATTCACATATTATGCTAGATAAGTATGAGATAGTTAAACTTCATGGGAAAGTACGTGTCACACATTTACTGAGTGGATCAATTAAACTTCTTGTCATCACTGCTAAAGTTTTAGAAGCTACCGTCATAATTTGGAGATTTAAAAACTACCAACTTATCTTGTATAATAATTTAATTTTAAAAGTAGGGATTTCTGGTGTAGTAATTCTTAGCTAACTAGACCATGGGGCAGAGAGAACATGCCATCTATTTGCTATTGCAGATGTAAAATAACAGGAAATGAAAAATTTCACATTTAATCCTATATCTATATACTTGTACAAGTGTTTTACATTAATTAAGCTCTGAATGTTGACTATGACGTTATGAAATAGATGTTATTATTATTATTATTATTATTATTACTTTGTAGGTAGGAAATGAAGGCATAAAGCAAGTCGTGGACTTGTGCATATGGTTATACTGGCTCTGAGGTCTTACATTTTAACCACTTTCCTCCAGGTGAACCTGCCTACTTTTACACCATTAGCTAATGTTAGTAGGTTCTAGTCTAGATCTTGGGTCTCTGTTGTATAAGGATATATTTTGCCTGTCAAATCTCTTCTACCTTGTTAGTTACTTTACCTTATGAGTTTATGTTTATATTTGTTATACAAATATACATTCAAATGAAACATCCTAGGACTGTATTATACAAGAAAGCTTTTCATAGTGGAATACTATCAGAGTTTATTGACTCTTTGGGAATAGCTCATTGGGATCGTTATAGGAGTTGGTATAGATTTTAACACTTGCTTTAAAATTGAGAACGGGCTTTCTATCCTGAAGTATACAACAGTGCCTAGTCTAGAAATCTAGTTAACGTTTTCCGTCTCAGTCAGAGTCTCAATTAAAAGAAATAGCAGCAAGACTCAAAAATAAATTTTTCATCTGTTGTCATTATTTTCCGAGAACACAGAATCAGATAGAGCTAGGAGTTGGGACCTACAAAGCTTACAGACAGACATCCATGGCGTGCCATTTAGAGCTAGGAGTTAAGACCTACCAAGCATGGACATATATTCAGGCTGTGACTTTGGTGAACTTGCTCTATAGATGGTGTGTGATGGAAGAAAAAGTAGATTTCAAAGTGTAATAGCAGTAAGCTCAGAATAGAGCCTCCTTCCTTGCTCGGTTTGAAGCTATTGGCTGGCAATGAAAGCATTCATTCTCTGGAGGAAGCAAAAGACACAGTAAGCCTTTTAGAGAAAAAGAAGGATGTGTATGTGTCTAGTGTAAGGAGGGAGAATAGGGACAAGTAGTGTAGGCTATATCAGTGGGTCTCAGGGTGACATTAGTCAGAGTTTTGGGCTAGTGTCATGATTGCTTTCAAATGAAAAATGAGCACGTTGTTCCTCAGTGCTCATGGGTAATGTTGGTAATGATAATGCTTGTAGCATAATTTTGCTGGTGGGATGTTGAATGTTTAAAGGTATTACTGAATAGAAATGTCATAACCGTTTAGGTTTTTATGGGTACTGGATCTTTATAGCCTAGGTCAAAATAGGACTCACACTGTATAGTGCAAGCTGGCCTCAAATTTGCCAGCCTCTTGCCTCAGCTTACCAAGTGCTGAGATTGTAATCAGTATCACTGTGATAGCCATGAGTAGAATGGCTATTTGCCCTGGAGTTAAATATTGATCCTTCATTATCTTTTATTTAATTCCCTCTCAAGTTCAAGGTAAAAGAAAGAGGGTTTATTTTTATTTATTTATTTATTTGTTTGTTTGTTTATTTAATATGGATGACTATGTGTGCTAGCTATAAAACTTGAATTTTTTGGAAGAGCAAACAGTACTGTTAACCGCTCAGCCATCTCTGCAGCCCCTGTTTTTTCTTTTAACAACCAAAGTGAAAATAGCGTTCATTTTGAGTGAAAGAATAGAATTATACTTGCATTGCTGATTCACTCCTTTCTCTGCTATTATCATTCTGTCCTAAATATATTTTGAACTCTTCATTTATTATATTTGTTATGTTTTATTATATTATTATATACTATATTTATTATAATTTTTAATTTTAATTTCCTTGTTAGTAACTACAAGTAGAAATGCGCTGCTTAGAGGAGAGAATGAAACCAGTCTTTGACATAGCCCTTGGTTCCTGTGATGTTAACAGCTTTGAGTTGCCTCTGCTTGTTGTATGAATGTGTGTCTTACACCAAAAGCTGTATTAGACAGACTTCTATAGAATAGCATAAGCAGCAGAATATTTATGTATATGATATGTAGTCTATATTATTTGTGTTAAGATTTATTAGATTGCCTTGTAATGCCTTTGCTTATTAGTCCCATAGCTGTCTGCACTCAGGATAATAATAGCTTTAGCTATAAGTCTTGGAAGCTCCTTGGCGAGCTGTAAGAGATCAGTCTACATTGGAAGGCTGAAGCTGTGCTCTGAGAGCAGCAGAAGATGGCAGTAGAGGTTGCAGGCTCAAGCATTCATGAAGAGGATCTGTCTGGAAGGCAGCAATTTTTCTCTCAGGTTTTTCACTGAGAAGTGAAGGCAACTTTGAGGATGGCCCTTACCTGCACAGGCAGCCTTCCCTCAAATGCTCTCATAGAATCTCTTGGTGGATTCTAAATCGTTGACAATTAAGACCAACAATCTCAAAAGGAAAATACAACAAGTAGTCGGCATTATGATGAAATTGGCATCAAATTTGGTCATTTGATGTTCATGGGAGCTTGGCTTGTCTAAGTCTCTAGGAATAAATATGTCTGGAACTGTTTACATGTATATTTAAACACATGTGATATATGTGAATTTACTATCTCTCTATATAGACATATATATATGTCTATGTAGAGAGAGATAACAGAAACATACGAAATGACAAGTTTTAATATATTTTTACTAAAAATACTATTTTTATGTAATATACTCTGATTATGATTTCTTCTCCCCCAATTCTTCGCAGATCCTCCATACTTCCTCACCCATCCAACTCCATGCCATTTTTTTCCTCTCTCTCTTTTTAGAAAACAGACAAACAAATTAACAATCCATAATGAAAAACAGAAAAGACCCCACACAGACACATAGGTACTTGTGTACTTGCACGGACACACACACACACACACACACACACACACACACACACACACACGCAAACTATACATACAAAATTGAAAACTGTAATATATAAGCAGAAGACCAGGACGATTTGAAACAAGGCCCAATCAAAGCAATATTAGACAAAGCTTGTACAAGAATATCACTGAGTTCTTTTTTTGTTGGCCATCTACTGCTGAGCATGTGGATATCCCTAATATATTAATATACCCAATGAGATCCCATTGGAGACAAGTCATTTTTCGCTGCAAAAGGATGTCAGTTAGTTTTGCTGGACTTAGTAACCTAGATTGGTCAGTATTGTCTTCTATATTCTCATGGCTTTTCCGGTTCCTGTTGAGGTGTTGGCCTTTATGTATGACTTTGTACCTCCCTCTTGCAGCTGTGAATGTCATTCCTTTGTTCTCTCTAGTTAATGTTTTAATCGTCACATGGGGTGGGGACATTCTTTTCCGGTCTTGTTTTGAAGTTCTAAAGGCCTGCTGAGTCTGGATTATCATCTCCTTCTTTCTATTTGGGATTTTTTTTCAGGACCCTGCTTAATTGAATATTTTTTATGCCTTTACTCTGATATTTTTCTGTTTTGATGATTTGTAAATTTTGTCGTTTAACGGTGTCCTACAGAACTTACATGCGCTGTTCGGTTCATGTTTTGTTTCATCACTGTCAGTATCTGGATGTTTTAATCATCTATTTTATCTTCTGTTTCCGCTAGTTTGTCTTTTGCTTGAACCAGTCTGTTGTTAAGCTTGATTTTTTTTAACTAGATTTGTGAGTTTTGCATTTTTCAATTTTGAGTTGTATTGTTTTAGTACTTTATTGCTATTGAATCCTTTATTGATTTTCTTTCTTTCTTTCTTTCTTTCTTTCTTTCTTTCTTTCTTTCTTTCTTTCTTTCTTTTTTTGTTTTTGAGACAAGGTTTCTCTGTATAGCCCTGGCTATCTTGGAACTCACTCTGTAGACCAGGCTGGCCTCAATCTCAGAAATCCGCCTGCCTCTACCTCCCAAGTGCTGGGATCAAAGGCGTGCGCCACCACTGCCTGGCCTTCATTGATTTTCTAAAGTCAGTTGTTTATTCGTATTCTCTTAGAATGTTTTAGGAGTTTATTTGTATCCTCTTCATTTTTATCAAACCTTCCTAATCATTCTTTTAAATTCTTTGAGATTTCATTGAATTCACTGGTTTTGGGAGCCATTGATGTGGAATTGGTATTTTTCAGGGGTGTGTGCCATACAGTCTTCTCTTTGTTACATTACTGCATTGGAATGTACACATCTGTGGTTGTTCTTTGCTTGGAGTTCTAAATCAGCTGTATTCTTTCATTTGAAGTATTTACAATATTTGAGTGATGGGGTTATGTAGACTTGAACTTTTTAGAAGTTGGATATTCAGTCCATCTGCTCAAGGTATCTGGTGTATTACTCCTAGAGAGTAGAATTAACTACAGGAAAACCACTATTACTGAGTAGGCCAAATCTACTGGCCAATACTCTCTCTCTCTCTCTCTCCTTTTAACTTCAGTAGTGACAGAAATGGAAATAGTTAAGGGCAACATGTTTCATAGGACACTAAGATAAAGACTGAAGGGCCAACGAGGTGGGACAGTGAGTGAAGTGCTTGGATGACCCGAGTTTAATCTCTGGAATGCATGTAAAGGTGGAAGGAGAGAACTGACTCTATAAAAATGTCCTCTGACCTCTGTGTGTCCTCTATGATATGTGCAACCCCCCACATATTTCATATACACCGATACTAGTAGTAGTAGTAGTGACTTTAAAAATATTAAGAGCTAAAGAGAAGTAGACAGGGTGAGAATAGGAATATTATAACAGCAGTGAAAAAACTAAGGTAGGGGATGTTTGGGATGCTGTCAAGGCCTGTGGATTTTAGGGATTTCTGAAGCTCTGGAATGTTGTAGTCAAGAAGAGAGGAAGAAGGTAGGTGTGGTAGTTTGAATGAAAATAGCCCCATAAGGCTCACAGGGAGTGGTACTCTTAGTGTGACCTTCTCGGAGTAGGTGTGGCTTTATTGGAGTGTATCAGTGGGGATGGGCTTGGGAGTTTCAGAAGCCCAATCCAGGCCCGCCCTGTCTGTCTGTCTCTCTGTCTGCTTGCCTGCATGCCTGCATGCCTGCCTGCCTTTCTGTCTCTTTCTGTCTCTGTCTCTGTCTCTGTCTCTGTCTCTGTCTGTCTGTCTCCCTCTTCCTCTCCCCCCACCCCCGCCCCTGCCTCTTCCCCCTCCCTGCTGCCTGCAGATCCAGATATAGAACTCTTGGGGGTCCTTCTCCAGCACTATGTCTGCCTGTGTGCCACCATGATCATAATGGTCCAGACTAAACCTCTGAACCTGTAAGGAAGTTCCAATGAAATGATTTTTTTTTTAAAATAAGAGTTCCTGTGGTCATGGTGTCCCTTCGCAGCAATAGAAGTCCGAAGACAGTAGAGAAGAGAAAAAAGTAGGAAAGAGGAATGAGAAGGAAAGAATCAGTAGGGGAAAACAATAAATCCGGCTCAGTAGACTGGGTTGAGAAATACAAATCACAGTGATACAGCCTAACTAACTAGTAATATACAGACTAAAACAGGACCCTTATGAGAATGAAAGTCACACATGAAAATATTTTAAATGATGAAATATTAACAAGAAAAATAGGACAAAGTATATTAAAGAACATTGTTACAATGATCACATTAATTGGTAGTGTTTGGTGGGATGCATTTTAAATGCCCCCCCCCACCATGATGTTTCATGCAGCAAATTGTACTGATGAGGGTGGTGTAATTTGTAATTGCAATTCAAGCTTATGAGATCAGATTCGGATTATTTATTGCCCCAGTGGCATTGAGATGGTTAGCTGTTAGTTTGAACTTTGGGCTAAGGTATACCTGGTTGAGCATCATAGATATTAGGTCGCTAGTTGATACTAGATCTGTGCTCTGTTAGAGAAAGGAGCAAGAAAACCCTAGCTAACCTCAGTGCAGTCTTAGCAGGGAGTCTCCATAGGTCTTGTAGTATTTCACTTTGGTCACAGCTTCCATGGCCAGGATGGACATGTGTAGGGCCCTTGATTTTTACATTATGGATGTGTAGGAACTCTCCCCTTGGTATTTGATGGGGCTGATTGATAACCTTGGCCATATGGCACTCACTGATCTCAGGCAATCTCCTTTCAGTGCTTCAAATTCTTCAGCTTCCTAGCCTTACTGATAGTTATGTGTTCATTCTTTGTTTATTCAGCTGTGTTCTTTCAGGACCAGTGTGTTTGAAGGGAGCCGCTTCCCTGGGTCCTCTTTGACGTCAGTGGAGCCCCTTGGTGCTGGTTTTCAGCCACTCATACCGGCTTCCCCAAGGAGGTATCTCAGCAGACAATTTTAAGAAAAAGACTGAATTTACAGAAAACTTGATCATGTAATATATGTGTACTCCACTACAGGTCTGTTTGGTTTACTGTCATTTACATCTTGCATTACTGTAGAGTATTTGTTGCAAGCACAGAACCAATACAATGGTACCAGTATTAATCTAGCATTAATAGCTAAACTACTTGTATAAATAGATTTGTGAGTATTGATATAGTGTTTCGTATTCTCCATTCTAGTATCTTCCAGAATAGATCCATACCCTGAAAAAAATTCTGTTTTTCCTTCTTTATTTTCTTTCATTCTTCTTCAACCCATGATAACTTTAATCATTTTACTGTGTACTATGAAAGTACCAGGAAAAATGGTATTGCCTATCAGAAAGTCTGATACACACACACACACACACACACACACACACACACACACATATATATATATATATATATATATATATGCACGTATGTGAGTTGTATATACGTCTTAGGATGAACACAAGGTAGAATTATGAGTAAAATGGAGAGAGAGAGGGGTGTATGCCATGTACATACAGATACAATTTGCAAGTTGTAGGAATCAGTAAACCTGTATTTAGGAAGGATTCTCTTATAATCATGGATATGATAACAATTGTAGATTTGATTGTCTTTTCATTAGCTACCTTAGAAAAACAATGTAACATTTGCTCTTCATATCTTTTTGACTGTTCTGTTTTCTTATTTTTGGATGGCCTAGAGTTTTTAAGGCGGCAGGGAAGGAGGTCACGGGTAGACTGAGGAAGTAGGGAATAGGGATGGCCTGAGGATGAAGGATGTAGTTTTTAGGTAGTTTGTGTAATTCCCTGGTTTTCCTGAAAGCAGGCAAAGTAAGACCCCTTTGCAGTTAGACAGTTGCTTAGAGATCTTCACGGAATGGAGGCCCAGAAAGCCTATAGATTCTTCTGTCATATATGGGGTTCTCAAGGATAGGCAGGAGTCCTTCTAAGACTTGAGGGGCTGCCATAGCCTGCAGTCTCCCCCTACCTCAAATTCTCTTCCACCTCTACCACTGCAGTTGAAGCCTTTGACCTTGGATGGTTTCTCAGGCAAGACAATGATCTCATCTGGAGGGAAGGGTGTTTTTACCAGCCCCAGGCAATGCTGACTGTCCAATGCATTTTCCTCTTCCTCCTTCTTTACTGTAGACTCAAACTGGAATTTATTGTGTCAGGCCAGGGAATCCTTGGCCTTCCAGCAGTGGTTGCTAAGGGCTCTGACAAATGGTACAATAGTACTAGTCCTAGTTATTTTATAATATATCCAAGATATTTGGGCATCTGAGTGGTGGCTGAAGTCTTCCCATATCTCCCGTTGCATGTGTATCATGTTCTTGTGAAAGTCACCTAAGACTTCTCCATGCTGGTAACATGCTTGTTTCAACAGGCCTGGTCTATTCTTAATCTCTCTGCTCTATGACTTTTGCCATAATGTGGCCAGTTCCCTGGTTTTACAGCTCCAGTAGCTGGTGGGGTTGCTGAAGTCTGTAGTGTGTACCAGAGTCTGGAGGATCAGGATATGGTCTACATAATTGTCCAGCGAGAAAAGCCCTGAGCTGGTTGTTTTCTTGGTCTCCACCATGGCCTTTATGGCACTCGGAAAAGTCATGTGCTTTAACATGTCTGTGGCCATCTTCAAGTTTTAAAGGAAGGCAGTTAAGCAGCTTCCCAGAGAACTCCAGTGATTTGGGTGGGGGCCTCTACCAGCCTTTGTTTGTTATGTGTTTTCATCATTTCTGAAAACTGATCCTGCTTTGATTCTGTATTCTTATGGAATGAAAAGAAATAAGAAATAATTCTGTATTCTTACAGAATGAAAAGAAATGCACCATTAGCATTAATAATATACAGCTGTCTATGATGGTTAATCTTGTAACTGCAGTGGGAAAAAATTTGTACCAAATTATGTGACTGTGACCAAATCTTGGCAGACAGTCCATTTTATATACAACTCCATCCCTGGAGATGGTCCTCTATTTTTTCTTTTGGAGATTGTACCTTTATTAAACTGATACTTGATATTTTTAAAATATTTCTACTTCAGAGAGCACTAAGAACATCTAGGCATAAAATGTGCTGCTCTCTCTGCAGATTGCTCAGTCAGTTTTTAAGGTTATTGGGTTATCTTGATTGACAGTCATCTGTTGTATTGCTTTTTTTGCACAATGAGTGCCATTCTAGAATTCTACATGCACCAAATAAAAGAAATTTTTTAAGGTAGAATGACATCTTTCTTTAATTTTGAGAATTTCATGCATATTTATGAAAAACTATGATCATATTCCCTCTCATTTCTTCCCTACAACTTTCCCATATTATAAACCACTTAGGATGGTTAGTGTTGCCCATATGTATGTGGATGTGGGTCTACTCAGTGGAGCATGGCAAACCTACCAGTGACCACATCCTAACAAAAGAATGAGTCTCTCCATCAGCAACTGTCTACTGCCAATAGCCCCTCACTATGCACGGGGCCTGGAGAACCTTAACTGCATATGTTCAGGAAGTTTGCCTGGTTTGATCCTTGTCTAGGCCTTGGGTAGGTAATCACAGCTGCTGTGACAGCCAAGACAGCATATCCTGTCACCCTCCCTTATCCTCTGGCGCTTGCATTCTTTCTGCTTCTGCTTCTGTGATATTCCCCGAGGCTTCTTGTGTGGGGGTTAATTAGGTGGCTGGCTTAGGACTGAGCATTCAGTCTCTTTAGTAATTGGAATCTGCACATTTTCAGCTGAAGGTGATATTTAAAAGGCTATCTCCTTTATTTAGAGAAAACAATAATATTCAAAACCAGAAATATTATGAGTGGGGCAGTGGTGGTGGTGCACTCATTTAATACCAGAAGAGGTAGGTGGATCTCCGAGTTTAAAGCCAGCCTGAGCTACAGAGCAAGTTTCAGGATATACAGAGCTATATATACATAGAAACCCTGTCTCAAAAACAAAAACAACCCCCACCCTCCCCCCTCAAAGCCCCCAAAGCAAAACAAACAAACAAGTAGGGCCTAACTATTGTAGTAGACATCAATGGAAGATATAAACGATTCAAGATGGTAGCAGCAGTGTTGAGTAGCTGATTCGTTGTGGGCAAGGAGGAAGTAAAGGTGACTCCTAAGATTTTGCCTTGGACAGTGGAGTAGAGAATGGTGCAAGGTACCAAATTAAGAACCACTCTTTGTGTATGGTTATAGAATCTGAGTGCAGACATTTTGTTGCACGGTATATATGCTTCTAGAATGTTCAGCTAGATGGCTCCTTCCCACTAAATCAGTCACTATTCCAAGAACACAGAGTACTTTGCTGTATCACAGTACCCTTATACATTTTGTGCTAAATACATCCTTTCTGGATTCAGGATATGTAGGTTAGTGTGGTTTGCCAATATTTTATTGTAGTAAAGAAAATGAGAGTACAGAAATTATACATGTGCTGCTGCATGGAATTTCGTAAGCTAAACATGCATCTGTAAACCACATCAGAGAAAACAGAAAATGACTTGCCTGTCAAAAGTCCCTACTACCCTCTATTAGCTGCTGTATCCCAAAGGAAACCACTATACAGATTTTTAGCATCATATATTAGTACTGTCTGTTTATATATGTCATCTAAATGGAACCATATGGTATGTACTAATTTATATTTAGCTTATTTTTCTCAGCTTTATATGATTTATTGACACTGTTGTATACAGCAGTGGTTTGCTTTTTTTTTTTTTTTTACATTGGTCTATAATATTGCATTGTATTTATTTTCATATTATCATAAATTTCCATTGCACATCTGTACCATAATTTAGTTATTATTTTACATTTCATGGATATGTGAGCTGTGTGCAGTTTTGGTTATTAATAATGCTGTATGATTTTGTATTTTAATAGATAATTTTTTTGTTGCAAGCACATTTATTTCTCTTGGGTATATATAACAGAATTGAATTGTGTTACAGGTTACTCATGTGTTTAGTCAGTGCTGCCACACATCTCTCATGTGGCTTTATTCATTCTCCTTTTTCCCTATGTGAAAACCTGCTTCTCTCATTTCCATTTTTGGCAGTTAAATGGCAGAGACTGCAGAATTCTGTTTCATGTTCAGAAATACAAAGTTTTGAAATATTATTTAATAGCCGAGTGAGTGTACTGGCTGAGTTTGTGTTTACTTGACACAGCTAGAGTCATTAAAGAGGAAGGAGCCTTAGTTGAGAAAATGCCTCAATGAGATCCAGTTGTAAAGCTTTTTCACAATTACTTATCAATGAAGGAGGGCCCAGCCCATTGTGGGAGTTGCCACTCCTGGGGCTGGTGGTCCTGGGTTCTATAAGAAAGCAGGTTAAGCAAGCCATGTTCTGGAAGCAAGCCAGTAAGCAGTATCCCACCACCATCCTGCCACCGTCTCCTACCTTCAGGATCCTGCCCTGTTTGACTTTCTGTCCTGACTTCTTTCAATGAAGAACAGCAATGTGAAAGATTAAGACAAATAAACCCTTTCCTCCCCAACTTGATTTTTGGTCACAGAGGTAGAAACCCTAACTAAGACAGTGAAGTTAAGTTAGATGTCTTTTAATGAAAGTGGAATTCAACATCATAAATGCACCTAAACTTATGATCACCCCACCTTGACACTGCCTTTGGCCAAGTGAATGTTGTGTATATGTTCAGGAGAGTCCTCAATGTACACTTTTGTAGCCTTAGTCAGTACATTAGGAATTGGATTATCGAGATCTCATGGATCTATTCAGAAGAATATGGAGTCAAATGATGGAGCCTAGTAAAACTTCAAAGCAGAAGTAGTTACTGGAATAAATCCAAATAATAGAGCCTCACATAAAACACGTGAATTTAAGAATGATGCAGCTTGATTGTCATCAGTGAAAATGCTAGAGCAAGGACCTATTTGGAATGTCATACACACACACACACACACACACACACACACACACACACACACACAACACTGGACTAAATAGTCATGATAAATGTTTTTAGTATACTAGGAATTAGCCTGAGGCTTGCAAAAATCCATGGGACATTTATTAAGAGAAAGAGCAGGGTTTATAATTATAATTCGTCTCATTCCCATTTCTCTTCAACAGCTGCTTTCAGTGAAAGCCGAAATCTGGCAGCCACTAGCAAGGGAAGAATAGGCTTGTCAGTTCTCTAAAGTCCCATTTCCAGAAAATTGTCATTATTTAACTTTTGTGGCAGCCCTTTGGAATGCCTCATGTGCAAATGTGTCTTTTATTGGTCTGACTGAGATCTTCTTCATGTTTAATACTCTGTACCCAGGGAAATTTGTCAGGAGAACCAGAGAAAGATTTATCATGGATGCGCAAGGTAATATATTCAGTATTCAATTAAAGAATACTTTAACAAAAATACTTAACAATACAATTTGGGGAAAGCGATGTCTACAGGAATACTGATGAGCATGCAATACTTACAGTCCATTTACACAACAAAAGATGAGGTAGGGAATTGGCATTTATAAGAATAAAGTATTTGTAAATTAGTGAATGTATTAAAAAACTAATAAAAGAAACAAAGGAATTAAGATGGTGTGTTGCAAGGTATTTAAGAGAAATGAAGTCAGTAATAGAAGGACAAAGAAACCTACAGTGTTAGAAATTACATGATCCCCTCTGAAAAGGGTATTGACAAAAATCAACATCCCAGATGAAGAGACTAAGATTAGAAGTAACGTAGCAACAAAACAAAGGCTATATATGACAGACCTTCCTCTATAGTAATAACAGGCAAACTGGGAAAGATATCAGATAAATCATCCTACTTATAATTGCCTAAGGCACATATATATATATATATATATATATAAACAGCCCTTGATCAGAAATGAAAGACCTCTACAATAGAACATTTAAAACCTTAAAGAAAGAAATTAGACACTAGAACAATGGTTCTCAACCTTCCTAATGCTGCTCCTCATAGTGTGGTGACTCCCCCACCCCCACACCATAAAATTACTTTGTTGCTACTTCATAACTGTGATTTTGCAACTGTTATGAATTGCAATGTAAATGTCTGATAGGCAGGATAGCTACTATGTGACCCCCAAAGGGTTGTGACCCACAGGTTGAGAACTGCTGAACTAGAAGATGAAAAATATATTAGACTATATTAATACTGTGAAAATGGCAGTACTGCCAATGGTCATCTACAAATTCAAAGGACTCCCTGTCTTCGTAATTCCCATAGTAGTCTTCATAGAAATAAAAAAAAAAGTCTTAAAATTCACATGGAAGACAATGGGATCCATAACAATAAATTATAATGCTTGATAATATATAAATGAGATAATAAAACCGGCATGGTGCTAGCACAAAACCAGACATTGTCAATTAGGCCTAATGAGCCCTTTATTCATTCATGGCTTCCTCATGTCTTTGACACAATTTTGAAATATATATTACTTTGATCTGCAGGTATTATGCAGTGTAATATATTCCTAATATTTTAGTAATCTTTAATTAAATATAAGTATATAATTCCCCATACTATTACATGTCTATAAGTGAATAGGTATATAAATACAACCTGCTGAGTGTGGTTAGTGTTGCTTGTATATGTATCTTTGTGCATGCGTGTGTGTGTGTGTGTGTGTGTGTGTGTGTGTGTGTGTGTGTGTGTAATTTCAGTGCTGAGTATTTGGGATTGGATAATAATTTAAGGTGCTTAACCCTGGGGAAGACTAATGTTCCTTCTCTTAGTAGTCTTTAATTACCTGTACCTCTTCATCTGGGAATGGAGAAATTGCAATTTCCCTCATCCACATTGGCATGTCAATTGATGCTCTTATGTAACGAGGCATATTGTTGAGATATGCCTCAGATGACTGTAGGAAACTGCCAAGATACAAGTGCCACTCTCGCAATCCTTCAGGACATCTTGGCATGTGGATCATTGTTGTGGCTCATAGCTCACATTGCTTACTTTTCCTTACTTGGATCTCCACATCACTTGTCCTCAGGGAAGATGTTATTGGGTCAGATCCACCTAGATTGCTTCATGCCATGCATCCAAAGTATGTGGTTTCTTCAGCAATATGGACTTACCTTCAACTTCTGGGAGATAGCCAATGGCAATAGCAATAGTCTATATTGTTTTTGGAGTCTCTTCAACTACCTTGTCCAACAACTTGAAATGTTTTCCGTGCTTGGCAGTTGGGATTTTGTTAGTCTATAGCTTTTGAGGAGACTATTGCCTTTGGAAATGGTGCAACTGCATTAAACACACATTCTCATTCTGTCTGTCTGTCTGTCTGTCTGTCTGTCTGTCTGTCTGTCTGTCTTTCACTGTATAATTATATTTATTATATGTAATTACAAGCGAACGTAATATGACTTATTAAAGCATTTTCAAACATCCATAGTGTTATTTATTCTTCCTTACTCTCCTTCTCTACTAATCTTCTACTCCATCCCCAGATAAAACTTCCCTCCATGTTTCCTCATGTCTTCCAGCAGATCACTTATGTCCTGCTATTCCCCCTCCCTAAGCCTGCCCCCACAGTCTCTTCTTACTTTCCTGGTTTAGCTAGGAACCACAGATGAGAGAAAATGTGCTGTTTGTCTTTCTCATTCTGAGTTAACCTCGTTCAATATAATATTTTCTGGTTCTGTAGATTTACCTGAAGTTTTTATGGTGTGATTTTTCTTTATAACTGAATAGTACTCTGTTATGTATACATACCATATTTTCATTATTCATCTGTTGAAGGACATTGGGCTGTTTTCATTTCCTGACTATTGTATACAGAGCAGCAGTGAACAGAGCTGAGCAAGTATCTGTGGAGGAAGGTGTTTAGTTCTTTGGTCTTATGCCATGGAGTAGCATAACTTTGCCATGTGGGACATTTATTTCTAGCTTTCAGAGGATTCTCCATACTGACTTTCAGAGTTGACTGTATCAGTTTGCACTTCCAACAACAATGAATGAGGATTCCTTTTTCTCCACACCCTTGCCTGCATTTATTTTCAGTTCTTTTGTTAGTTTGAGTCCTTCTGGCATGGGTAAGCCAAAATCTCAAAGACATTTCTGTGTTCATTTCCCTAATTGTTAAGGATGATGAAAATGTCTTGTGATTATTTTTTTAGCCATTTTATTTTATTGAGCTCTTTATTTTGGATTAAAGCCGTGGTGATTTGAATATTCTTGGCTCAGGGAGTGGGATTAGGAGGTGTGGCCTTTTTGGAGTCAGTGTGGCTTTGTTGGAGGAAGTATGTCACTGTGGATGTGGGCTTTAAGTTCCTTGACCTAGCTATATGGATGCTGTCATGCTCGTGCCTTGATGATAATGGACTGAACCTCTGAACATGTAAGCCAGCCCAATTAAATGTTATCCTTGTAAGAGTTGACTTGGTCATGGTGTCTGTTCACAGCAGTAAAACCCTAAGACAGAAGCCTAATTTTTAATTTTGTTTTGTTTCTTTTATTCTTATCTTTTTGAGTTCTTTGTACTTTCTTGTTATTAATAATCGTCTCTCTGATGTATAGCTGGCAACGAGTCTTTTTTGCTCTGTAGAATTCTTCTGAACTCTAGTGCTTATTGCCTTTAAGTTTCATGAGTCCCACTTGTCAATTGTTGGCCTTAATTCCTAGGCAAATAGAGTCCTATTTAGAAAGTCTTTCTCTATGAGAAACTGGTGGTGAGGGAATCAGTTCTATATCCACCCATCCCTGGCCTCTGCAAAGGGAGAAGTTTTCCTCTAGCAGTTTCAATATATTGAGTCTCATTTTTAAAATTTCTTCAGTTCTAATAAGTTTTAAATATCTCCCTTGATCCATTCTTTGATTCATTCATCATTTAGTAATATACTGTTGTTTAATGCTCATGAATATGGATACATGCTGGATATTTTTCTGACATTTTAAAAAAAGTTTTTGTCACTGGGCAGTGGTGACACACGCTTTCATCCCAGTGCTTGGGAGGCAGAGGCAGGTGAATTGCTGTGAGTTCAAGATCAACCTAGTCTACAGAGGTAGTTCCAGGACAGACAGGGATACACAAAGAAATGCTGGTCAGATAGGATGCATGGAGATATTTGAATTTTTTAAATTTGTCAAGGTTTGTTTCATATTCAGGATGTGGTATATTTTAGAGAATCTTCCATTGGCTGCTTAATGCACTATACGTTGTTTGGTGTTTATATATAATCTCTGTAGATAAGTTAGGTCAATTTGATTTATCATGTCATTTATTTCTGATGTTTCTTTGTTGTTATGTTTTGTTTTGGCTCAAATGGCTGTCTCTTAGAGAAAGCGGAACATTGAAGTCACCACTATTTTTTAGATTAATGTTTGTCTTAATCCCAGTAATAAACATTTTATGAAATTCAATGCACAAAACTTGGGTGCATATTTGTTTAGAATTATGTTGAACCTTTGGTAAATTTTTCTCTCCATTATAATCAAATACCCTTTTCCTTCTGATTAGTTTTAGTTTGAGGTCTGTTTTGTCACATTATAGGAGAGTAATATTTGCTTACTTCCTGGTCCCGTTTGCATTGAAATGGTACCTATCATTAAAACTAAGATGAGTTTCTTGTTGACAACAAAAAGATAGACTTTTGTTTCAGAATCTATTTCAACTAACTTGTATCTTTTGATTGGAGAGTTGAGGCCATTAATATTTAAAGTTATTATTGAATGGTATGTGTTGGTTGTAGTCATTTTTGCTCACTGTATTAATAACTATATTTTCTGATTCAGTCATTACAGCTTTGTTTCCTTCTGTAGTCTATTGACTGTGCTCATTCTTGTCCTTAGTCCAAAATATTGCTTCCAGTATTCTGTTAGGGGTATTCTGCTCCTTATAAATTTCTTTTAGCCTGTTTATATAATGAAAAGGTTTTTTTTTCCCTTTAACTATGACTGATAGTTATGCTGAGTATAGTAGACTAGATTGTCATATCTGGTTTTTTTTTGTTTGTTTTGTTTTTTGAGACAGGTCTCTTTCTATAGCTCTGACTGTCCTGAAACTTGCTATTCTGGAGGGTCAAGTCACCTAATAGTGGCTATCAATAATCAATGACTATAATCCCTATTTTCTGTAGTTAGTCCTTATAGCCATGTAATCTCTGGGTTTGAAGAAATGTTTGAAAAGTTTAATGAATGTAAGAAGATTCATATACATGATAATATTTATATTCATATCCTGACTTTTATCTACTTAATTTTGTTCTCTCCAGTGATTTCTTGTGTGTATGTATACCTATGTATTGAATGTGCCAGCAATATTTCATAGTATGAAAAAATGATCATTAAAAGTAATTCACCCGTGTGCTAACTAAAGTCATCTCATGCGTCATCAGCGATGTCACATGTCAGACTTTGGCAGTACTTATGACATAGCAATTTTTATTCCTTAATTAATATAAAAATCATTTTATGTCTATTTTGACTTAAGTAGTGTTAGTGCTAGTCACACAGTGTCCAGAAATCATCTCCCTTGTGGATTGTGTACTGTGAGTGAAGGAATAAAAAACCACATTTACAACGTAATTTTCATACATGATTATATACTATTTTGTAAACACACACACAACACGATCAGGACGGTAGATTTAAAAGTAATGACAACGGAGAGCAATCTCTTAGCTATGATGGCTATGCAAAACTGAGATGAGGCTATTCTAAGAACAAAGAACGGGCACATAGAAATGAAAGACAGTATGTGACAGAGACCCAACAGACCCACATCCCTGGAACATAGTGAAGGAAGGACCGCATTACAGGTAGGAGGAAATAATTTTGAGGAGATAGTGGGTTGGACAGTATTAGACTTTTAAAGCAAAACTCACCATTACTCTCATTTCAGTAATGAGCAAGGGGATAATATGAAGTGTTACTATTCTTTTTATCTTTTCTTCTTTCCATATGCATATCTAATGTGTGTGTGCACACAGGTACATGTAGAGGTCAGAGATTGATGCCAAGAATCTTCCTTTATTGCTCATTCACTTCAAGACATCTAGAGTTTGCTGCTGAGTCTAATGGCACTAGCAGTTTTGATTCTCAGCATCTGGATGGCATAGCAGAATTGTCTGTAACTCCAGTTCCAGAAACTCGGATGCCCTTTTCTTAACTCTGTGGGCATCAGGCCACCAGGCACTTGTGCACATGCACACATGCAGGCAAAACACTTGTGCATATAAAAGTGGAGGAGCAGTGGATTGAGGGGAGAGGGGAGGTGGGGGATGGGCAGAGCAGAGGGAGGGGAAATGGATCAGGATATATTGTAGGAGAGAAGAGCAAAAGTAAACAAAAAGGTTGTTTAAATCAAAAATTTGTATGAATATGTGTTTTTGCATGTGCATGTTTTTATATGTGTGTATTTGAAAGGTCATAATACAAGAACATAATAGGACAGAAGAAGGAAGAAACTAACCAAACAAAGTAGAACAGCTAGCGGATGTGAGTGCGGAGCACAGGGGAGGACAGGAGGGAAGGAGAATGAATGAGAACAAAATACGATAACACATGCACGTGTAGATGACGATCACATGATAAATCCCAATGCTAACCTAAAAAAAAAAAACCTAGCTCTGTAGTCTTGATCTGTGCACATAGCAAGACTATGTTGTTAATTATTAAAAGTTGCAAGAGAGGACTGCCAAGTTATTTATAAAGGTAAATTTATCAGAATCACAGCAGACTACTCAGCAGAAAGCCTAAGGGCCAAGAATGCATGGGGTGTATTTTAAGCCTGAGTGCATATAATTGCTAATTATGATTACTGTGTCCAGCAGATAGGACCCTTTAAAATAAACAGAGAAGCAATGATTCTCCATGACAAGCACAAACTAGAGCAATTTATGAGCACTAAAGCAGCATTTCAAGAGATAACTGAAAAAAAAAAAGTCATATGGACAAAACAGGAAGTTTACAACTATGGAAATAACAATGCCAAATATTTGCAAACTGAATTCAGCAACCCATTAAAAATATCACATACCATAATTAGCATATTTTCACTCCAGGGTTGCAAGGATAGTTCAAAATGTGGGTATCAATAAACACAGTCTAGCACATAACCATGGACTATCCATATTATTTTCGTAGATGCAGAAAATGAATTTGAGAAAATTCAATATCCCTTCATGATAAAAGGCCTGAAAAATTTAAGAAAATACTCATACCCAATATTTCTTAGGCTATCTACCGCAGACCTATAGCAGACACCATGATGAACGGGATAAAGACAGACCATTTCTTCCAGAATACTGAACAAAGTGTGTCCACTCTTACTTCTAGTACTCAGAGTAGTGCTTGGAACCTTAGCTGGAACAACAGGTCAAAGAAAATAACGGAAAAGGCATAAAAGTAGAAAAGAAAGAATCCAAACTGAGCCCCTTTTGCAAATGATATGATTCTCATTTTAATGCCTTAAGGAATACCCACAGAATCTCGTAGACCTGATAATCACATTCAACAAAATGTGGATTTGATTGGGTTGTTTGTCTTCTTGATGTTTAGTTTCTTGAATTCTTTTTGGACACAGGGTCTTTCTATGTAACTCTGGCTGTCACAGAAGTCTGTATATAAACCAGACTGGTCTCAAACTTACAAAGATCCACCTACCTCTGCCTTCCAAGTGCTGGGATTAAAGTTTCTTGAATCCTTTGTATATTCTAGACACTAATCCTTTGTTGGGCGCAAAGCTGGCAAAACATTTCTCCTATTCTGTAGGCTGCCTCTTAACTTGAGTGACAATTTCCTTTGCTACTGTACAGAAGCACTTATCTTGAAGTATGCTGTACTTTTTTTTCTCTGGCAGTTTCAGAGTTTAGGGTCTTATAGAAAGTTCCTCAGTCCACTTGGAATTGCTATCTTGTGGAGGATGAGAGATAAGGATCTAATGTCATTCTTCTACGTGCAGATACCCACTTTTCCCAGCACTTGTTGATGATGACGTATTTCCTCCAATGACTATGTTTGACATCTTTGTCAAAAAACTGGTGACAGTAGTTGCCTGGCCTTTTATTTGAGTCCCTTATGCTCTTTTATTGCTTTGCGCCTGTTTTTGTGACAGTACCATGCTGTTTTTATTAAAATGAAGCTGCAGAATAACTTGAAATCATGGATGGTGCTATCTCCAATGGCATTTTCTATTGTTTTGGCTGTCTGAAGTCTTTTGTGCTTCTGCATCAATTTTATGGTTTTTCCCTCTGTTTGTATGAAGAATTTCATTGAATTTTTATTAAAGTTGCATCAAATCTGTAGATTACTTTTCGTAGGATGTCCCCTTTCAGAATTTTGATTTTTTTGTAGTCCATTAGTGTGGGAGTTTTTTCTGGTTTTTTGTTTGTTTTGTTTTGTTTTGTTTTGTTTGGTATGTTTCTCAGTTTCCTTCTTTAGTCTTTTAAAGTTTTCATTGTAGAGGTCTTTAACTTACTTTGCTAGTTTTACTCTGGAGTATTGTGTTTTTGCTATTGCAAATAGAAGTTTCCCTGATTTTTTTTTCCCACAGTATGTTTGTTATTGGTATTTAGGAAGGATACTGATTTTTATGACAGTTTTGTATCCTGCCACATTGCTGGAAGTGTTTACTAAATCTAAGAGTTTTCTGTTGGAATCTTTATTGTCTCTTATACATAAGGTCATGCCATCTGTAAACAAGGATACCCTTTCCTGCTTGGAGTTCTTTGATTTACTTCTGTTGTCTTACTGCTCTGGTTAAGACTTAGTGCTATAGTAAATACAGGTACAGAAACCCCTTTCTTGTTCTCTATTTTAGTGGGAATTATTTGAGTTTTCCCATTTAGTATAATCTTAACTATAGATTTGTTGCTCACACCATTTTGCATGATAATGTATACTTCTTCTATTCTGGGTTTCTTTGTGACTTTTAACATGATGAGATTTGGGATTTGGTCAGAATTCTTTTCCTGTGCCTATTGAGATGACCGTTGCGATTTCTGTTGTTGAGGACCTTTATGCAATTTATAACATTTATTGATCATGTCCCATCACTTGCTCGCCAAGTGTGCACAGCTGGCCTTGTGGACTGGGGTCCACCATGGCTCAGCCTGGAGCATGGTGCATGTGCCCACCTTTCTGATAGCTTCTCTCCTTCCTCCTCTCCCTCCTCCCATCTCTCCTGTCACTCTTGTGGCTTTTCAGGAAGAGGGAATACACGTATCTGCCCCTCCAATATCTATTTCACCATTCCTTCATCTCTGGAATGAACATGACTTTATCATGGTAAATGATCTATTTGATTCGTGCTTGAATTTGGTGTACAAGTGTTTTGTCGAGAATTTTTGTGTGAGAAAAGATATTAGAAAAAAATTTTTAATTTTCATTTCTTTTGTTTTTGTTTTTGTTTTTGTTTTTGTTTTGATATTGTGTCTTTACCTGGTTTGGGTATCCGATCAATACTAGTTTCATTTTTGAAAGTTTGGTAATGCTCCTTTCTTTTTTATTTTTTTGTGAATACTTTTAAAAGCATTGATGTTAGTTCTTTGAACTTCTGATAAAATTCACTAATAAATCTGTCTGGGTCTGAACCTTTTTAGTTGGGAGCTTTTTGTTTATGTCTCACAACTTGTTACAAAACTGTTTATATTTTCATCTCGTCTTGACATAATTTTGGTAGATCATATGCATTTAGCAGAGTATCCACTTGTTTCAGATTTTCCAAGTTAATGGAGTATACATTTTAGATGTAAGATCTAATGATCTTCTGGATTTTAATGGTATCTGTTGTAATGGCTCCATTTTCATCTCTAATTTTGATCTTTTCTCTCTTTTGGTTAGCTAAGGGTTTCTCAATCTTGTTTCTTTTTTGAAAGAATCAACTATTTACTTTTATTGATTCTTTGTACTGATTTTCTTTTCTTTTTTTCATTTCATAGGTTTCTGCCCTGATGTTGGATTACATTTCATCTCATGTTTGGAGTTTGACACTTCTTCTTTTCCCAGAGCCTGAGCATATCATTATGTTGTTTGAGATCTATCCAATTTCTTAATGTAGGCACTTAGAGATGCAAACATCCCCCTTGCTTTCATTGTATCCTGTGCATTTTAATATGCTGTGTTTTCATTTTCATTTGATTCCAAGAACTTTCATTTTCTTCTTGACTCCTTCTAGGACCAGGTCATCATTCTGTGCTAATTATTTCATTGCCACATGTTTCTGTTTGGCCAAGGATTTCTTTTGCTACTGATTTGTAGTCACATTATGATTAGCTAGAATGCAACCGACGATCTCGATTTTCCTGCGTGTTTGTTGACACTTGTTTTGTGCCCTAGTATATAATCTATTTTAGAGAAAGTTTCACCAACTGCTGAGAAAATACATATGCATCCTGTGGTGTTTGCATGAGATGTTCTGTAGATGTCTCTTAGGTTCGTTTGATACAGGACACCAATTAATTTGCATATTTCTCATTTACTTTTCGTTGGAAAGACATCTCAGTTGCTAAGAGTGGGCTATTGAAGCTACTACTGTTGTGCTGTGATCTTACATCTAACAATACTTGTATGAAATTGAGTGCATCTTGGGTATTAAGACTATCTTGTACCTCACTGGTACAAATAGGAATAATTATGCTCTAATTGTATTTTGAGAGAAAAGCTTTATTTTAACAGGAAGGGTAATATGTAGGAGGAGCTAAGGGGAAAGGAGCACCAAGAGGTAAAGATAGAGTAAGGAGAGGAGAAGAGGAAGTAGATGAGAAGCTCGGTAATGAGAGAGAAAAAGAGAGAGAAAGAGAGAGGGGGCATGGAGGCAGAAGTTCACGTGTCTCCACTAGTCAAAGATAGTTTACATAGCTAGGTTGGGTATTAGGTTACACTTCTGATTGAGCATTACCATACTTATAAAGCCCTTGATTACCATTTAAAAAATTGTATAAAAGCCAAATGGAAAAGGGGGGACATGGGATAGGGGTTTTCTGGGGAGGGGAATGGGGAAAGGGATTGGCATCTGAAATGTAAATAAAATATCCAATAAAAAAAAAGAGAAGCAAAAAAAAAAAAAGAAATTGAGTGCATCTATGTTTGTTCACAGGATATGTTTAGATTGTAATATACTCTTGATGGATTGTACCCTTTAATACTGTTAAGTGACTTTATCTTTTCTCACCGGTTGTGTTTTCATGTATGTTTTGCCGGATATTAGTGGAGCAATGTCTGCTTGTTTCCTAGTTCCTTTTTCCTGCAACACCTTTTGTCACCCTTTTATCCTAAGGTATCTTTTGTGGTGAAGTGCCTGTTTGGGGGACAGCAAATAGATGGTTCCTTGTTTTTATGTAGTCTGCTTTTCTCTGTCTTTTGTCTAAGGAGCTGAGACCATTAATATTAAGAATTATTGTTGAGAACTGTGTTCCAGTTCCTGGGGTTTGTTTTGTTGATTCTGTGGTGTTCTTGCCCTTCTTCCTTTCATGCGTGACTGTTCTTCCAGCATGGTTTATTCTTTCCTGTGGCCTCAGTGATGGAATTGTTTTTCTCTTCTGTTTGAAGAATCCCTTCAGATATCTCTTGTACAGCTGGGCTAGCAGTTATAAATTCTTGCAGTCTATTTTTATCATGCAGAGTTTTTATTTTTCCTTCAATTGTGACAGACAGCTTTGCTGATTTTTGAGTATAGTAGTCTTGGTGGGTACATGTCTTTTAACGTTTCGGTATATGAAACTTTGTAAAAACCACTGTAATTTGAAAATCCCTTTATATGTGAGTTGTTGTTTCTCTCCTACTAGTTCCAATATATTTGATTTGCTTTGTATATTTAGTATTTTAATTATACCATGACAAGTGGAGGCTCTTTCCTCATCTTGCTTTTCAGTGCCCTAGATGCTTCTGTATCTGGATTAACATGTCTTGTCCTAACTTTGGGCCATTTTCAGTTCTGATTATTTTCTTTTTACTGGTATTTTTATTTTTCCACATTTTTATTAATTTTTTGAGAATTTTGTACATTGTACATTCATATGTATTCATCCTCCTTCTTCCCAAACTCCTTTCAGATTTATACCCCCTTTTCAACATATCTACTTTTTCTTGTCTTAAAAAAAAAACCCATCAAGTTCATTTTTCCTGCCCATATATATATATATATATATATGGCCTTCTACTGAAGTATAATCTATCCACAAGAGGCTGCATTCTTAAAAGTCTACTGACTCTCCTTCTCCTGGAAACTATTAACTGACAAAGGATTCTCCATGAGGTTTGAGACTTCATGTCCCTCTCTCCTTTCCATGCTGGGATTTTGTCTGGCATAGGTCTGTGTATGCTGTCATAACTACCATAAGTTCATATGTGCAATTGCTTGGCTGTGTCCAAAAACTACTGTTTGCTTGTGTCCACCTGTGCCTCTTGTATTCTTTCTGCCTCCTCTTCTAAAATATCTATTAGACTTGGGAAGAGGACCTATAATAAAGATGCCATTTGGTGCTAAGCATTCTCCTATTCTCTACACCATGACTCGTTGTGAATCTCTGTTACTCAGCATCTGCTACAAGAAACAACTTTTTAACTGAATGTTGAAAATTCACCTATCTATGGGTATAATAATGTTAAGTCATTAGAAGTTGGTTTAATACTATACCCATTTAGCAGAATAATGGTGGAGGTATCTCCTCCTAGAGCTTATGACCTGATCATAGGTTCTTGGCCCTGTTAATAGTGCCAAGTATGGGTTTCATCTTTTGGAGTGGGACTTAAACTCAAACAGAAAGTAGTTCTATGACTTCTATGATGTCTTTGCCACTAGTGCACCAGTGAGCATGCTTTGCTAGGACAGAAATTATTGTTGCTCACAGAATTCACAGCAGGGTGAGATTGCTTATTACTTTTCAACTCTGACAACATGTATATAGCACTTTTCCGTACTATGAAAGTTAGCCCGTAGAGAAGATTCTTCTATTTAATGTCAGCTTTTCTTCTTTCTATTCTATGATTCAAGTATGTGGTATCTTCAGCGATCAGGTCTTAACATTGACAAGAGCCTGTGATGTTTAAGGGTCCATGGGACCTCATTGTTAATCATTCCAAAGAAGGAACCCATTCTTGGCACTGGGGATTTTATTTGTTCGCCTACGGTATCTAGTAGGGGCGTTGTTACCCCATTACAGTCGGACTTCATTTTAACTCCCTTCACAGTAGGTTTTCATATGACTTTTTCAGAATAGTTTTAGAATTTAACTATCTCTTCCTTATTTCTTTCTCTACTTTGTCCTCCTATCAACCACCCTATTTAATATTTCTTGTTCTATTATTTTCCGGATGGCCACCTGTGTTTGTTGTATATATGTTTAGGATTGTGATATCCTGTTGGTGGAGTTTTTGTTTGCTGACATGGATGTGGGGAAAGGTCAAGTCTTCTTCAGTATTGGTTGGAGTAGAAACTGGTACAGCCACATGGAAATCAATATGGAGATTCTTCCAAAATCTAGAAATGAATCCACTACATAATTTGGTTCTATTATTCTTGGGCATATACCCCAAGGACTCTGCAGCTTACCGTAGAGATACCTTTTCATCCATGTTCATTGATGCTCTTATTCATAATAGTCAAGAATGGAAGCAGCCTAGATTTCCATTAACTGATGAATAATAATAAAAATGTGATGTGTTTGCACAGTAGAATATTACTCTGCCATTAAAAAAAATACAGTTATGAAATTCACAGGTCAATGATGGAACTAGAAAAAGTAATCATGAGAAGGAGAGTCAGAAAGACAAATGTCACATGGTTTTTCTCATTTATGGGTGTTAGCTTTGTTATGTGAGTTTTATTTGGAAAACCCATAGGAGTCAGAAAGTCGGTAAGAAAGTGTGGGGATAGCTTTCAAAGGAAAGGAATATTGAACTAGGTGGTATAAAGAGTTAAGGGGATATAATGGAATAGAGAGTATTAAATTAGAGTTGGGATGAGAGGGAATAAGAGAGAATACGGGGTACGAGTAGAGCTATCTAACATTAAAGACTTTTCAAAAAAAAGTCATATGGAAACCTACTACTGTAGACGCTTCCTGAAGACAAATGTTGTTTTCCTCATATGTAAAATTTAGAGTTAAAATGACATGGAAATAAAAGAGAAGGGTATGAGGGAAAAGAAACAAAAGGAAACATATAGATGTCAGGTGCGAAAAGGTATTGAAGGGCATTAAAGTATGTTATATGCATGCATGCAAATGTCTTAATGAAATCTGTCTTCGTGAACTGTTCTAATGCTATGAAAAGGCACCTTGACCAAGGTAACTTGTAGGAGAAAGGATGTAGCTGAGGGCTTGCTTACAGTTTCGGAGGGTTAGTCCATGATCTTTGTGGTAGAGTGTGTGGTGCTATGCAGGCAGGCACGGTGCTAGAGCAGTAGCTGGGAGTTTGCATTCAGATCAGCAGACAGGAAGCAAAGCAGAGAGCAAGACTGGGACTGCCCTAGGCTTTTGAAATTTAAAAGCCCATCCCGCGATAATCAAGCAACGCCTACTTCCACAAGGCCATACCTCCTAACCCCTCCCACACAGTCCACCAACTGGGAACCAGACATTCAAGTATATATGGGGGCCATTCTTCCCCATTACTTTTACAAGTAATATATGCTTTGAAAAAAAAATAAAGGTTCTATTCCCTGAGAGCTGCTGTTCATTAGTTCTCAAGTCTCAAAATGACTAGTCATGTTGAGTACCTGTTAGTTTATGTATACTGGGGGCATCTAGATAACTCAGCAGGAACACGTGGTATTGCACAGCCTGAAGACACGTTGGCAGTCTGAGCCAAAGAATTTGGTCTCCGTGATGATTCTGGGTGTGCACCTAAACACACATGCGCAGAGACACCTGACAGAGACATGCGTGAGAATATAGAGCACGTGAGGAATTCTGAGAGGAAGGCTTGATCTTTTGTAGTACTGTACCTGTGAGAGAGAAAAAAAATGACCTGAGAATTGATGAATGAGTAACTATCCTTGTATCTTCTCAGAGAAGAGCTAATTTGGATAACTTCCTCTACAGTGAACTTGCTTTTCTGTCCATAATCAATATTATACCCAGAGGTTCAGAAATTTCAAGTTATATCCAGGTCAGGTGGCTTAGGACTGAAATCCTAGCTAAGTGTGAGGGTAAAGCAGAAGGAAGATTGCAGCTTGAAGGCTACCTGTGGTTACAGAGTGAGTTCTAGGGTATCACAAGCAACCCAGTGAGACCCTGCCTCAAAATAATAGAAGCCTTGCGGATATGGCTCAGTGATACAGAGTACTTAGCTAGCATTCTCAAAGTAATTGATTTGGCCTTCAGTATTGTGGGATGATGGTTTGAATATGCTTGGCCCAGGGAGTGGCACTATTAGAAGGTATGTCCCTGTTGGAATAGGTGTGTCCCTTTTGAAATAGGCGTGCCACTGTGGGTGTGGGCTTTAAGACCGGTATCCTAGCTGCCTGGAAGTGAGTATTCGGCTGGCAGCCTTCAGATGAAGAACTCTGAGCTCCACCTGCACCATGTCTGCCTAGATGCCGCCATGCTTCCTTCCTTCATGATTTTGGACTGAACCTCAGAACCTGTAAGCCAGCCCCAATTCAATGTTGTCCTTTGTAAGACTTGCCTTGGTCATGGTATCTGCTCACAGCAGTAAAACCTTAACTGAGACAGATAGGAAAGAGAAATTTAAGTTACTGAAAAATCTCTGTGTGTCAGTATAGAAGTTAAGAACTGGGGACATGGACCTTTGTTAAAGATCAGTGGTTAAGGGCATTGCTATATGGATGCTCTTCCAGAGGACCTGGATCTGATTCCCAGTACCTACATGGTGGCTAACAGACCACTGTAACTGTAGTTCCTGAGGATTGGACGTCATATTTGGCCTTCATGGGCCCTGTATGTATGTGTTGCGTGAACATATATGCAGACCAGACACTTAAAAAATAAAAACTGGAAGTTTTTATATAGCATGTTTAAAGCTTTAGGGTTGGTTTAAATATCAGCTTGCCACAAATTGCAATCAGCTTAGTAGGGATCCTCATTGCCTTGATTGGTGTGGGATGACCCTCCTGGACATTAGGCAGTACCTACTGGTAGCAGTCCAGATAAAGAGGGTAATGTAGCTGGCAGATCATTTCCTCCTGTTGTTTGCTTGGACTTTCCCCTGGCTAGTAAGTTAATTCCCCTGTTGCTTCTGATTCCTTGACAGATAGTAAACCAGCAATTCCAAGCTTTTGTTGACCAGGGTCCAGGGTCTCCACAGAATCTTTTGGGCTTCTGTGCACCTGGCCTTGTGGACTGAATTACATAGATATATCCAGTGGGGACATCCTATCAGTGTGATGTGGACTTTTATCCCTCAAGTTTTTTTTTTGTTTTTGTTTTTTTTTTGTTTTTGTTTTTCAAGACAGGGTTTCTCTGTGTAGCTCTGGCTGTCCTGGAACTCACTCTGTAGACCAGGCTGGATGGGGAACTCAGAAATCCGCCTGCCTCTGCCTCCCAAGTGCTGGGATTAAAGGCGTATGCCACCACTGCCTTGCTTTATCCCTCAACTTTAAGGTACAGTGTTATAAAAATTTGTTTATATTTTCTAGTTCCATCTATTTGTGTGCAAATTTTATGGGGTGGGGAGCTACAATTGGCCTGCAAGGTGAATAAATAAATGGAAAAAATCTGTTTATATTTTGGTGTATAATGTGATGTTCTAATATTCATATCTCTATATAAATGTAATTCTTCAAGTTGAGCTAATTAACATAATACATATAGCATAGTTACCATTTAGTGTGTATGTGTATGCTGAAAAACATTTATGATGTATTCTCTTAGAAAATTACATGTAAACAGTACATTATTATTAGAAAATATTTATGATGCCCACCATTAGCTTGCCAGAACTTACGAGAGGCAAATTTTGGCTAATTATCTGGTTTGTGCCATAGCCCATGGATATTTTTGTAAGAATTTTTTTGTTTGGGGGTTCTTTTATAGGAAAAGCACTTGTCTAGAATCTTGATTTCTCAGCGAGCTATGTGATTTTGCGATGATAGATGATAATGATGACTAGAGAAGGCTCCAAGTTCAGTCCAGAGGAAATAAGCACTTGGCACTTAAGACCCAGACACCCTTCCACTTTGTTCATGATGTTTCTCAAATGCACTTGAGTTAAAGTTTAACTGCACTGAGACTGAATTTGTACTGGGGTAGAATGTTGGTGTAGAGTGTGGAAGACTTTAAAATGTTCTGCTTTTAAAATACTTACCAGTTCAGAAGCATAATGCATTAGAATTTTCATCTTATGGTGTTTTTTTTTGAATGGAATAATATGCCTTAATAAGTTTAGTAAATTCCTGGATTTTTTTTTAAATTTGAGACAGGGTTTCTCTGTGTAGCCCTGGCTGTCCTGGAACTCACTCTGTAGACCAGGCTGGATGGGGAACTCAGAGATCCACCCAGATCTCTGCTCCCTCCCGAGTGTTGGGTTTAAAGGTGTGCACCACCTTCCTGATCACCTGTATCCCCTCATGTACCAAAATTTTGTGTAGGATCCAAAGACATTAATATATAAATGTTTTCAGATAAATATAGCTTTCACCCTCATCAACCAAATTTCTTTTTGTGAGACACAGAGTTGCTTACAGAAAGCTACCACCAGGCAAAGGGTAGAAAACTGGCTAGCGCAGGGTGTGCAATCCAGCTGATGCACCCATGACACAACTCCTGTGCCTAAGGCTAGGGAACACTACAGAAGAGGGCTGGGAGAGCTAGAGGATCAGGAACTCTGCTCTGAAGTTGTGCATTATAAAAGGGACAGGCAAGCTTCACTCATGGCTTCACCAATATGGCTGCCTAAAGAAGACCTGTCTTTTTTTGTAGCCAAATACTGGTTGAATACTATTTTTTTTTGGTTTTGGTTTGTTGTTGTTTTATATTGTTTTGGTTTTTGTTATAAAGAACTGAGTTTGGGCTGGAGAGACGGCTCAGCAGTTAAGAACACTGACTGCTCTTTCAGAGATCCTGAGTTCAATTCCCAGCAACCTCATGGCAGCTCACAACCACCTGTAATGGGATCTGATGCCCTCTTCTAGTGTGTGTCTGAAGACAGCTGCAGTGTACTCATATAAATAAAAAATTAATAAATTTTTTTTATAACAAAACTAAGTTTAACAGTTCTGGAGGCTGGGTGGTTAAAGATGATCTTGATATCTTATAAAGACTTACTTCTGGGTTCATGGAGAGCTATATTTTCTTTGTATTCTGACATAAGAAAAGGGACAAGAGATCCCACTTTGGTGTTTTTAAGTAAGGGAATTAATTCCGTTTATGAGGCTTCCACTTTTGTAGCCTTACCACATCCACAGACATTCCTCTTAATGCTATCACTTTGAAGATTAGGATTTCAATATGTGAATTGAGGAGAGAAAGATGCAATATTGAGTATATAACAACTTTTGCTTTGGTTTTTGTTTTTGAGACAGGGTCTCTCTATATAGCCCTGGCTATCCTGGAAGTCACTCTATAGACTAGGCTGGCCTCAGACTCAGAGATATCCCTGCCTCTGCCTCCAGAGTGCTTTGATGAAAGGTGTGCACCACCACCATCTGGCTACAACTTAACATCTGACCTTAAAGAAGTTACTTAACCGTTCACAGAACAGTTTGCCTACCTGATAGGGCTAGTGTGTGTTTAAAAGCTAATAATATATGAGAAACACTTAATATAGTACCTGGCAGCTACTGCCCTATGTAAATAGCTGCCATTGTCATGATGTACCATTATGTACCATAGGAAGCCAGCTCCTGAATTCTGTTACTCCATCTCAGTGGCTTGGAAAGTCAGAGACACCTTGAAAACTCTGAAATAGTAAGTAGTATCTTCTTTTTTTCAATTTTATTCTTAAAATACATTTTGCTTACTTGTCTTTGTTAGTTCTGTGAAGTTTTTGTACAATGTGTTTCAGTCATAATTGAACTCCTCCCCAATTTCTCCCAGATCCACACCTCTCTTTGCTACCCACCCAATTTTGTGGGTTCACACTCGTCACGTCTAATTTCTAATGTCCATATATTCATGGATGTGTGGTCTCTGAACTGTGGTCAAATTAGCAGGGGCAATATTCTTGAGGAAATCTGACTCTGCTTCTCCTAATGGCTATCAGTTGCCTCAACTAGGGATGGGACTTCATGTCTCTCTTCTCTCTCCATTCTGAGATTAGGGCTGGCTTGTACTTACATGGGGCTTCTGTATACTGTCATAACCACTGTGAGTTCCTATGTACAGCTGCTCTGTTCCATCCAGAAAATACTATTTCTTTGCAGTAATCTACTGCAGTAGGACTGAAGCTTCCAGGCGAGTACCAGCTTGATGTCTCCATGTTCTGTGACTGTGTATCTTCAGCCATAGTGTGTTATTCTTAAATATATTAATATAGTACCTGGCCTTGTATAAAAACTTCAAAGAACTAATACAAACAAGTAAAATAAATGTATTTTAGGAATTATTTAAGAATCAGTTATAAAGCGTATGTATGTACATGAGACCTACAGTAACTGAACTGAGCCTATGCTATTGTGAAGGAATTTTTAATATAGCTTGGTGTTTTTTTTTTTTTACTGTATATGTATTTATTTGTTGTGTGTATTTATATCTCAGATTTGATCTCTGTATATTAAATGCAGTGCTCAGAGGTTCATAGATGGATGGAATACAAGAAAGATTTAGAAATTCTTAAATGAGAAGAAACCCCAAAGTGTAGATAGAGAGTAACTTGAGCACAATTCGTTGTTGTAGGACCCAGGCTAATTTTCTTTAGTCTTTAAGAGCTGTTGTCATCAGAGCCCTAGGATCAAAATGTATTTGTGATAATTTGAAGAGTTTTGTGTATGAAGGAAAGAGAAAATCAGAGACTAGTTTACTTCCTACAGAGCCATCTTCCCTCCTACCAGAGTCCTTCTTCACCCAAAGCTTTGGGTTTCTATTGTTGAAGGTTGAAGAGGGGGAGGATTGGAGGCCACCTGAGAAGGCCTGGTTTCCTCATTCAGCATCTTACCTTGGCTCTGTGTGATGTAGTATCTACATAATTTTCATCCATATTTTTCAACCATACCAATACTATCCGGAGTATTGATGACATCTTTTTAAGTGGTCAGACAGTGTTCTGTCAGTCTTGTATCAAATACAAATAAGGACATCTTTGAAAACTTCACGTTTAATGAATTGGTAATCTACAACTAAGGGAAACAATATACTTTCCATGCAAATACAGCTTTGTTGTTTTTTAGTTCTCCTATCTCTACCTTTTTTTTCAGCCTCCCTTCCTCTTAAGAGAGAGCACATTCCAGGGTCACTGCAGGCAGTGCACTGCACAAGGCTTTTCTGTGCCCCAATGCTTGGATGAAGGCCTGAGAGGAGAAAATACTTCCTCAGTTTATGTGGCCTTTACCTAGTCTCTCCATTTTCAATGTCACTGTGTAGGCCTCTAGGTTGTTGTAGGTTATATATTAGCAGCTCCAGAAAAATACCTTTGGTCATCCCTTCCTGCGTGTACCCACCATCTACACCTAGCTGCCCGAGCCCTTTTGTTAAAGGCAGGTGAAAAGAATCTCCTCCACCGCTTTCCCCATGGAGGCCAGGATATGATGAGTTATGGAGAGCTTGTTTCCAAGTGAGGGTTAATGTTTGACCTTTGTCACGTTTTCTCAAGTACCCCTGCTGGGTCCTGAGTAGTGTGAGCATAGCTTGAGCCACACTGAAGGAAAGCCCTCCATTTAGCCTGCTTAAGTATAAGGTTTCTTGCTCCTGTCTGTGAAGGGGAAAAGGTCCTGGGAGTATGGAAAGGAAGAGAGGAAAGGGAGACAAAAGAAGGGAAGTTTCCCAAACTATGGAAACAAAAGAAAAAGCAAATGTCTTAGGGCGAGGGTGGGACTGTCTTGTCTGTGATTGTCTTGTCTCTTGTTTGTGGCTAGCTGAGCCTTTGAGTATTCACCTGGCTGTAATTCAGTCACTTTGCCCCAAGCACTTGGTTCTCCTAACCTAAACCTTCTTTTTCCAAGGACAGAGCAGCAGAATTGTGATGGACCTTGTCACACGTTTCTGCCTAAGTTAGCTTTTCAGAAGCAGAGTAGGATTATTAGAGAAGAGCCACATGCCCTGTGTTGGCATATTTTAGAGTTAGCTAGAGATCTGCTGTTCTAGTCAGGGCCTGATAGCTTTTTAATAGTGCAATAGCACCCACATAATTTTGAGGTACATTTTGAAGACATCAGAAAGCAGGCAGTACTTAGTAAATGTGGTCTTATTAGGTGAAGAAAATAACCTATGCAATACCTTGAAAATCTCATTCCTAACTGCGCGGGAACTAGGAGAAATATTTTCAGAGGTGTGGTCTTGTTTTTTGTTTGGTTTGACAGTATTTACTCAAGCCTAGGCTGGCCTCAGACTCACTTTGTACATTTTATAGCCAAGGCTGGCCCTGAACTGCTGGTCTTCCTTCTTTTATATCTAAAGTTCTGAGATTGGTCTATATCTGCACCACTCTGCCCAGCTTAGAAGAAGTATCATGATATGTGCTTTTATTATGCAGTCTTTGTACTTGGGCAATACTTAATAGACAGTTATATCTAGAGTAAAAAGTTGATAATTTTTATTACTGTTGAGATTGCCAGCTAAAGTGTTGATAATGTCTCAAAGGTTTATGGCTGCCTGGCCGGAAATTAATACTATTGGTCATATACTATACTCTGTGATTTGGGCTATGGGCCAAATGAGAGAAAAAACTCCTCAGTTATGGTTTATAGATCTTTTGAAAATGTAGAACTCATATAAAATAAAGGGGGGGGCGACAAAATGTGAAAAGGTTATTCGTGGAAGTAAACATACTAAATGAAAAAGTTGGCAATTGAAAATTTGAAATCTGAGTTCCAAATCTGGCTCTACTATTTATTAGCTGCATGCTTTGGGCTAAGAGGATTCATCATCCGTGATGAATGAAATTTATGATGTGCTGTTGGATTCCATTTGCTAGTGTTTTGTTGAAAATTATAGTATCTCTGTTCAGTGTGAATATTATTGTATAGCTTTTCTTTGGTTGTTGTTATGTCCTTATCTGGTTTTGGTATCAAGGTAAGGCTAGCTTCAGATTAACTTGAAATGGATTAAGCATCTAAACATATGACCTGAAAAGTATGAAAGAAACCTTTGAGAACATTTATGTTTGTATAGGTAATGGTGTTTGTTTGTTTTTATATAACCCCCAAAGCATAGGAAACAATAGCTAGAGTAGACAAATGATATATACCAAGCTAAGGGAAATCCTGATCAACAAAGGAAATAATTGAATGAGAAGAGCCTATAGAATAAAAAAATATTTGACATTTATTCATATGACAAATATTAATGTTATCCAGAATATATAAAGGTCTCGGAAAAGCTAGTAAGAATACCCAATAATAAAAATTTAAAAGGGCAAATTAGGCTGGAGAGATGGCTCAGTTATTAAGTGCACTGCCTACTATTTCAGTGGATCCAGGTTTGATTCCCAGCACCCATATGGTGGTTCACAACAGTCTGTAACTCCAGTTCCATGAGATCTGATGCCCTCTTCTTACTGCTGGGGGTACCGGGCATGCATATGGTGCACAGACATTCGTTTAGGCAGAACACCCATAAATATAAAGTAATTTATTTGCTGTAAATAGAAGCTTCTTTGGTAAGTTAGACTTATCTATTGGTGGAAGAGTAAGATTTAGAATGTAGGAAGAAATTATGCTGGTCTAGCAAAGTAGTTGTAAATGGGCAAAGTCTTTGAATAGGTTCTCAAAAGAAGAGCTACAATGGCCATGAGGCATGTGGAAACATGTCACAATGACATCATTAGTCATCAGGAAAGTAAGAATCAATAAAGAGATTAAAAATTAAATAAAAAGCAAATTCTGGTGAGAAAATAGAGGAAAGAACTGTGATGCAGTGTTGGTGGGAATGTAAATGACTATAACCATGAGGAAGATCAGTGTGGAAGTTCCTAAAAAAAGTCAATATACCAAATGATCAAAGTAGCCCTCTTCTGGGTATACACACAAAGGAACTGAAATCAACTTAACAGAGAGAATTCAATACCCATGTATATAGTAGGCGCTATTTAAATAGCTAGGATTGGAGAATCAGCCTTTGTATCTGTTAACAGAATAATAAAGAAAATTGTGTGTGTGTGTGTGTGTGTGTGTGTGTGTTTGTGTGTGTGTGTATGCACATGCGCGCACGTATCTAATGGGTATTATTCTTTTTTTGTTTTGTTTTTTGTTTTTTGGGGTATTACTCATTCTTAAAGGAAAATGAAATACTACTTAACAATGTATTTTGAAAGTCATTTTTCAGTCCCTCATTTCATTTGCTTTCCTGTTCTCCTCTCCCTTCTTTACTTTTCTTCCATTGGTGGCTATCATGCCCTATTCTTCCCACCTTCCTGAATCCTCATCTCCTAGCCCAAAAGCCACATATATTTGATAAGTGAATAACTCTATGGGAACCAAGAAGCTATCTATGTATGAGTGTACCTGCTCCCCTGACATCTCACTATCTTAAGAGGCATCTTGCTTTTTTAACATGTACTTTTTATATTAAACTTTCTGGCCAAGTGTATTTGGCAGAGAGCTAGTACAATCTCATTAATTTACAAAAAGAGTCACAAATCATGGTTAGTCGTGACCTAAAATCAGTGATAACTAGAAACAACCTCTGATTTCTTTAATGTTATAATCTCTCTAACTATCACAAGAAAGCAAGGAATTTAGGAAGAGGCCAGTACCAAGACTAGAAGAAGAAATTTTGCTGAGTTGGTGATGGTAGGACAGAACTGTAATCCCAGCTGAGGCAGGGGATCACCATGAGTTTGAAGCCAGACTAAGCTATACAATGGCACTGAGGATAGCCTGGGCTACAGTGTGAAACCCTTTGTCAAAAACAAATTGGCCAGCAAGATGGTTTAGGAGATGAAGGCGCTTGCCACTTAGGCTGATGCCCCACATTTAATCTCTGGGACTCACAAGGTGAAAGGAGAAAGCTGACTCCTACAAATTGTTCCTTGCCTCCTACAGATACCACTTCCCACATATGCACCTTTCACACATGTACCTCCCCCCATGCACCCCTACACACACATACACACACACACACACACACACACACACACACACACACACACACTGCAGTAAAAACGCAAACAATACAGACCATTGTCTAAAGGAAGGGAATGACAGAGAGGCTTGTTAGTAATAGAGTACTGATAAAGTCTCACTCATATTTTCTAAAACTAAGAATCCCCATCATTTGTTCATTGAGATGCCTAATATGCCTAAGGTATCTTCGTACATATTAGGAGAGGAAATATGTGTTGAATAAGCCAGCTGAGGTTATACATCCTAAGCCCAGGCAACTTCAGTGCCTTTTCTTAACTACTAGATCATACTAGCTTTCTACCGGAAGAATATAAATTATTCATCAATTTTATGTCATATGATACATAGTGCTTTTCACACCTGCCTCCATAAGCCATAGAACACTGTGGTGTCTACAGGGAGAGGTCAGACTGTTCTTCATCACCAGCAAAGTATTTCCCTGGAGCAATCACAGCATTCAAAAGCCCCTGTGGGCTCAGTTTAACTAGATTCGTGGACAGTGGAGTCATTCTGAGTAAGGAAAGGTGACATGATCGGGGTTCGTGCATTTTTTTTTAGTCTTGGCTGTTACTGTATTCAGAGAAAATAATTCTCTTGTTTGTTTTAACTGCAGTGTTTTGGTGGCTAGTTATTCTCATTGGCCCCTTTAGAGTCAGAGAACTCTGTTAATGAAGGTCAAAATCAGAGGAAGTTCAACTGTGTAGTTTGTTCATAGGTGGAAATACATTACAGCATCTCTTCAGAAGACTCTTTTTTGTTTTGTTTAATATATCTTTCATATACTATATCCTTACCATAGTTTCCCCTCCCTCCCTCTAACCCATACCCCCTCCATCTCCTCTACCTCCTCCCTCCCCATCTACTACTCCCCCCTTTCCCTTCAGAAAAGAGCAGGGGTTCCAGGTTTATCAACCAAACATGGTAATAAGGTTAGGTACCTCCCCACATATTAAGGCTGGACAAGGCAACCAGTAGGAGGACAGGGGTCCCCAAAGCAGACCAAAGCATCAGAAACAGCCCCAGCTCCTACCATTAGGAGCCCTACAATAGCACCAAGTTACAAAGTTTAACATAGATGCAGAGGACCTAGGTTAGACCCAATCAGACTGCCTGATTGTCTGTTCAGTCTCTGTGAGCCCCTATGAGCTCATGAATCTGTGGACCGTGTTCTCCTGGTGTCATCAATCCCTTTGGCCTCTCAATCCTTCCTTTCTGTCTTCAGGATTCCCAAAGCTGTGGCTAATGTTTGTGTGTTGATCTCAGCATCTGCTCACATCAGTTGGGTTATGCACTGGCCTACGAGTATAGCACAATATCATTAAGAATCATCTCATTTTTTTTTTTACTTTTTTATTTTTAATATGAAGTGAAGTTTAGTCTTGCAGTCAAGTGAGCAGACTGCTACTGAAATATCTCTGACATCACAGTCAGCTAAGCATAGCTCTTTTTATGCCTCTGTACCCTAGTATAGAAGGATATGATGGTAACTTTTTTCTTTTTTTGATTTTTTGAGACAGGGTCTCACTGTGTAGCTCTAGCTATCTTGGAACTATTTTTGTAGACTAGGCTGGCCTCAAATATGAATACACACACATACACACACACACTCACACACATTCACACACAGAGGGGGTGGAGAACAGACTTTTAGTTGTAGAATATAAATTAGAACTATGTTTACTCATTCATTTAACTTGTCTTGTGTTTATCTTGGCTGAAGCACAGAATTCAAAATGCCATGGTTAGCACCAACCTACTCCTCTTAGACTTGACTTCCCCTTCCTAGTAAATTGCAATGTATTCTTATACACCCACTCATCAGAGCAGTCACTGTCATCTGTCATCTGTGTGTAAGAGATACACCAACAAATGAGATTATCTGTATCCGTAATAAAAGAAGTCCTAAATCGAATCCCTTCTCACCACCATCAAGCTGCACTAGCTGGTCCAATGGTCATTTTCCCTCACCTACAGAATTATAACGGTCTCTTAAGTAGCCTCAACTCTTCTGTCTTTGTTCCTAACACTTTAGCTAGAATGAGCCCATTGTTACACCTGAATGGTAGCATATTGCTTTTCCTCACAAATCTTTCTAATGTTTTTCCGTTTGACTCCAACTGAAAGTCAATATGCTTGCCCTGGTATGCAACAGTCTTTAGGCTTGCTCCTTTCTAACACTATCTTCTACCTTTAACCCATTCACTCACTGTGTTCAACCCACTGGAATTTCAATTGTATGTGTGAATCCTTTTCTAATAGCCACATGGCTTCATTTCTCTTGTGTTTGCCACCATGGAGGGGGTCTGTTTAATATCCACGCAGTGTCTCAAGTGTTCTCATCAGACCCACTCTTACTTTCTTTGGCATATTATATATTGGTTATGGTCCATTTTCTCTGACTAAAATGAAACCCGTAGGGAACTTTGTTATTTGCAAGTGCACCCCTGGTATAAAAAAAAGGTGAATATGAAATTTACCAAGTGCCTGGTATAGTGCTGTCTCTCTAGTGCCAAGAGCTATAGACAAATTATGGACTCTCTCTTGAAGAGTTTAAAAACTAAGATGAAGACTCACTGGTAATCTTTTTACATTGTGTATATACAGTAAAGCATCACAGTATATATTACAGACATACATAGTTTTGGCATTTATACCTTATTAAATTTGGCAACAAGTAATGACTTCATAGAACCTTGAGAAAGTAAGCCATATTTCATGTAAAACTGTGTTTACACTCTGGGGGAGAAAGATGATGCCTTGGAAGAAATAATGTAAGAATGCAGCGGCTTCAGATGGTTCTGTGGGTTAGAGTGTTTCCTGTGCAACAATAAGGACCTGAGTCAAATTCCAATCATCCACACAAAACACCAACCCCAATGCTTTGTGGGAGCAGAGACAAGAGGGTCACTGGGACTTGCTGGCTGCCAGATTTAGTAAAAAACTGGGTCTCGGAGAAATAAGGCAGTGATAGATGGGAAAACCCAGCATCTTCTTCAGCCCCCACCTCCGCCACCAAATGTGGTTATGCAACATGCACACAAATGCACACACACATGTATGTATGCATGAACTCACAAATGTACAGGCATGTGCATAAATTAAAAAAAATAATTTCTAATGGACTGGCAGAGTGGTTATGTTGGTAAAAGCACCGGCAATCTGTGTTTGACCCCTGGGAGCCACTGCGGAAGGAGAGAACTGACTCTTGAAAGTTGTCTTCTCACCTCCATATGTGTGTCGCACTCCTGCACACATTATATACACACCAATAATAAACTAATTTTAAAAATCATTATAATTCTTAATGCCATACTAAGTAGTTTTGGATGATGCTGTGGGCTTTTTAAAGAGGGAGCTTGATGCTATAAGTCATGGCAGGCTGTATGAGAGGAGGCAACTGTGTGACCGGATCTTTAGTAATCAATCAGCAGGAGAAAGATGGGTTTTGTGAGTGGTACATTGACAAGATGGTCCGCATTGAGACGAGAGCAAATAGAGTAACACTGAAATGTAAAAGAATAAGTTTGAACGTTGAGAGACATTCCTGGGACTATATGATACGCACGCAGCACACATGATGGGAAAGAAGGATTCTTTTGCTCACTTTCTTCAAAAGTAAACTTATCTTCCTTGTGCTGCATCATATTAAAGTGAATACTAAGTGGCTTGTGACTACCACCTCAGGCTTGTGAGGATGAAATGAACGAGTATAGGTAAGATCCTTGTTCATATTCACGTGTAAGTAGGGATGATGATACATCGATGTAATCATGTCACTTTGGACACATATAACTGGTTTTCTGGACAAGACATTACTGAGAGAAAGGTATCCATATTTTACGTATTTTAAAATAGTGCTGATATTGAATCCAGGACTTCACACATCCTTTATAAGGATTCTAGCGCTGAGCTTTACCTCCAGAGCATTTTTTTTAAATATTAATAAATAGTCTGGATCAATTAACATATGCTTCAACTGCACATATACCTGTTTCTTCAAACTTGTCTAAAACATCTCATTAGGGCAACATTTGCATTTATTAATAATATATTGCATATCTTTTTTCTTTTTTAATTGAAATTTTTAATGGATTCTTTGTGAATTTCACATCATGTACCCCAATCCCACCCATCTCCCCATCCCCTCATATCTGCCTTCTATCCCTCCAACCTCCCCCCCAAAATCAAACCAAAAAAACAAGCAAACAAAAATCTCGCCTTGGAAGCTGTGATATGTCACAGTGTGTCACACAGTGTATAACCTTTAGGTCACACAGCTTTACTTGAAAAATGTTCATTGCAATGAGTCATTGGTCTGTTCCGAGACCTCTCTGGCTTCTGCCACACTGTCAACACTGGATCATCCCTGGGACTCTTGTCAGATATCCCTTTGTTGCCCCGTGTCATGGAGGTCCCACAGCTTTGGATCTTCATGACCGGCCCCTTTATGTGCTGCAACAGTTCATAGGTGGGGTGGGTGTTGGGGTGAGCCAAGCTCAGAGCTTTATTATGGTTTGTAAGATGGGATTTGTAAGTAGCCAGTACATTAGTTGTCTGAGAGCTCTTCAATTTGTTCTAATGTAGCATCCTTAGGTATAATATTTCTCCTTCCTCTTCCTCCTCCTCCTTTGTGTATGTGGCCATGACATGAGGTGCCTCTCTGTTTGTTTGTTTGTTTGTTTGTTTATTTACATCCCAAATGCTGCTCCCTCTTCCAGTTCCTTCTCTTCTCCCCTGAGAAAGTGAGGGCCCCCCACCCAGGTATCTTCCAACCCTGGTACATCAAGTCTTTGCCAGATTAGGTGTATCCTCTCTCACTGAGGCCAGACAAGGCAGCCATAGAGGTTGAGCTGTATATCTGCTACATATGTTCCAGCTCGTGTATGTTCTTCGGTTGGTGGCTCAGTCACTGAGAGGTGCAGGTTAGTTGACTCTGTTGGTCTTCCTGTGGAGTTCCTGTCCGCCTTTGGGGCCCTGCAATCCGTCCTCCTATTTTTCCATGAGAGTCCCCAAGCTTCATCTACTATTTGGCTATGGGTGTCTGCATCTGTCTGAGTCAGCTGCTGGGTGGAGCCTCTCAGAAGACAACATGCTTCTGTCTGCAAACATAACAGAGTATCATTCATAGTGTCAGAGATTGGTGCTTGCCTATGGGATGGGTCTCAAGCTGGGCCGGTTATTGGTTGGCTATTCCCTAAGTCTCTGCTCTCTCCCTCCTGCCTGCATTTCTTCTAGACAGGATAAATTTGGGGTCAAAAGTTTTGTGAGTGGGTTATGGCTACTTTTGCTGTATGAAAAATGTTCCATTAAACGCTGGTTTTATTTTCATTCAATGCTAGAAAGTTTTCAGTCTCCTCACTTAATTCATTAACACACCGCACATTTAAATCATTTAAATGCATAATATTTAATTTCTATGTTTATGTATTTTCTGTAGTTTCTCTTGATGTTGATTTTTTTTATTTTATTCCATTGTGCTAGGATAAGATACCAGAAATCATTTCAAAATTTTCTATTTTTAAGACTTGCTTGATGCCCTAAACTTTGAAAGTTCCACAGGCTGCTTAGAACAGTGTGCATTCCACAGCTATCGAATGCAATATTCTAAAGCTGTCATTTCAATCCACTTAAATATATTGTAATTTAATTCTATTTTATTAACTTTTGTTTTGATGACCTACTTATTAGATGAGTTATTGACATTTCTCACAGCTATTGTTATGTTTACAAATCAATCTGTTTAGACCCAGTAGTACAAGTTTGAGAGAAGTACATACTTGAAAGTTTGATGTATATGTGTGTGTGTGTGTGTGTATATATATATATATATATCTGCAATAATTATATCTTCTTGATGGATTATTCTCTTTATTAATATGTACTGAACTTCATTATCTTTTCTGACAAAGTTTGGCTTGTAGTCTATTTTGTTAGATATGAAGATGGCTAGCTCAATTTGCTTGCTGCTTTTCTGTGTTTAATATACCATGTTTCTGTCTTCCTTTCCTTTCTATTCTGTCCATCTTTGCCAGGGAGGTGATGTCTTTGTTTGGTTTCTGTTGCTTTTGTCTTTGTTTGTTCACAGTCACAAGTGACTTGGAGTAAAGAGTGCTAATTCCAACTTCCATGTCCCTATCACAGTCATCCATGAAGGGAATTCAGGACAGGAATTCCAGACAAGTACCTGGAGGCAAGAGCTGAAGCAGTGTCTGTGGAGGAGTGTCTGGCTCACTTTCCCACTTGTTTCCTTAGTCTGCCTTCTTACCTACCCTTGGACCATATGCCCAGGGTGACACTGCCTGTCCATTGTGGGACGGGCCTGTCTACACCAATCATTACTTAAGAAAATGATCAACCGACTTGTCTACAGGCCAATCTGATGGAGGTCTTTTCACATTTGGGGGTTCTCTCTTCTCAGATGGTTCTCACTTATGTCAACTTGACCAGCAACTAACCAAGGACAGTTATGTTTGAAGTAGAGGGTACACAGTTGGATCTGGTTTTAAGATTCAAACGTCCAGTTTTTGTCTGTTGATTTGTGAAGTTAAGGTATTTATGTTTAGGGTTATTATTGTGTGAGTTTCCACACTTCTGATTTTTTTTTCCTTGTTGATCCTCTATGTTCTTTTGCTCTTTTGAGCTGGAAGCCTTTGTCTGCGCCATCTCATTGCAAATGTTTATGGGAAAGCCAATCACTGATGACCTCCAAGTTAGTATAGCAAAAGATAACCTTAGTCATTCCACTGGTGTGAAATCATTTTCCTTCTGCGGCGTCCAGGCTGTTATCATAGTTGTCTCTTTTTTCCCCTTTAACCTCTGATCTTGTCTGTCAGTCTCCTTTGCTAAATCACACATTTTACCTGTAAACTTTGGGATCCTGCAAAGCTCAGTGTTTATATCTACATATATTCCCTTTTAATGAAATCTAATCACATGATTTCACACAACTGTGCAGACCATGCGGATGATTCTTCAGTTTTATACACCGAGCTAATATCATGTCCATAAAAAATCATACTTTTTGTATCTACCAGCTACTTAATTCTTGTTTTTCTTCCTTCATCACCAGGCATGTATAACCTGTATTCTTGTCCTTTTAACACGGTAATTCCATCCTTGTATTCGCTGAGGACAAAAAAACTCAGGTATTTTCTTTCTTTCACTTTCTGTTTGTTCATTTGTTTTAGCCGTTGAAGAAATGTGTTTATTGGGGGTGAAGAAGCACAAACATACTGCAGACACACAGAGAAAATGACCCTCTACAAAGCAGAGTGGGTGCTTGGGGAGCTGAAATATCCAGTCTCCTTCTGAGGGTTACAGGTTTTAAGTCTCTGAAGAGTTTCCCTCCTCAGTTTAGGGTTGGTTAATTTGAAGAACAGATAGGATGGTCGATTGGCCTACAAGTGTTGTGTAACATGTCCGGATCCCAACTGGAACTTGTTGAGCCAGTCTGTCAGCAGGGGCTTGCTGGTGGGAGATGAAAGCTTGCAAAGCCTTTGTTTTAAGCTGCCAGGCTTTTGTCTCAAATCAGGAGAGTGAGGAGGAGGCCGGCCATCTTGGAAATTTGCCAGCTTTGTTACCTAGCTATTGCTCCTCTCCCTATCTGTCTGCCTACTAGAGAGTCTGTCTAACCCCTGGTTTCTTATTCCCTGCTCCTAGCTGTCAGCCTAACTGCTCTCAGGGAGTTGGGTGGTACTGACTGCTCTTAACTGCTTCTCCCTAACAAGGGTAGATGGGAAGGAGGGCAGCAGTCAGAGTGACTCAAGAGGGGTTGATCTAAGGGGCCCTGATAAAACTTACCCAGTGGTGATGATCCAGAACATAAGATAGATAGCAACGTGGTAGGAATATATATGTCTTTGAAGCTTGCTGTACAGGGGGTAGCATCTGTAATATAGAGAAAGCAATACTATCATTAAGAGCATAGAAAAATAGCTGGGACAGCTCTGCCCTTAATTGAGGAAGCGAATAGGCAAGAAAACCATGTAGAATCCTTGGCAGGCTTTGCCACAGGGATCAACATGATTGATGATTTCTCTGCTAAAATTGTAAGGTTTGAGGTGTACACCACGGAGGAGGCCATTTGTCTGGCTCAAGAGTTCAAGGAGCCATTCATCAACCTGTTTAAGTTCAGAAGTCAGCTGTTGAGTTTATTCTACTGTTACCTCACAGGGAATGTTAAGAGACAAACTTTTAATATGGAAAGTTACTCAACATCATGGTTAACATACGTTTGGTTCACTAAGGTGAGGCATAATTGTGTAGCTGGCTGCACTGTATACTAAAACCTTTTTACCAGAATTCTGTAGATGGCCTATAGGCAGTACCTTCTCAGCAAGTGATGCCTCTGCCTATGTGCCAACTGTACTGTCCAGGGGCAGGGTACAATATGGACCAAATCTGAATGAAATCCAGACTTCCTTCACTAACGTCACAAACCAGACAACAGCATCTGATCAACTGTGTAAAGGGGAAATCTCTCTCTCTCTCTCTCTCTCTCTCTCTCTCTCTCTCTCTCTAGAATTGTCTAGCAATGTCCTAGGATATCTTGAATATTTTCCGAAATCTGTGAATTTGGCAAGGTATCTGATAGCCTCCTTTAATCAGGGAACATGATTGGTTAGGACATAGGACCTCATATTATAGAAAGAGATAGTGTTGTCAGGAAGAGATAAATTAGTGGGATTGTCCAAATAACATCTCATATGTCTAAGAACTGTTAAGGAAACATACTGATCACTATAATTCTGGGTACCCTTTCCTTACATGTGATTAAGAACATATAAGTGGCCAAAATTATTAATTTTTTTTACTGTTAGTGCCAGTTGAAGATTTGGACCTAAGGTCACTTGTACTTGGGAAGGGCCTCTTTAACTACTCTATTCTCTCTCTTAATCCATCTGTGTGAGGAAGTCAAAGACCTCGACCTTTCATTTGAAAGTGTGGAGGAATTTTTTTCCTCTCTGTTGACCCCCCCTCTTTGTAGACTGGACACTGGATAGTGTTTGCTTAGTGAGGTCTCCTCTGAACAAGAGAACAGGTGACTTTCCACAGTTTCAAGACATTTTGAGGGATACCCCATTGTTCCACAGGACTTAATTGAGGCATGGGGATGAAGTCACGTGACATTCCTCTTTTTGAAAATATGACATTAGCAAAGACGGCAGCCAAATCACATGGGTGTCTCCATCTTGATGAGGTCATCAGCCAAGCCACATGGTGCCTTTCTCTAAAGGTGCACCCAGGTCCCTGATAAAGGTGAGCCCACCATCTTCCATCAGGACCAAGTCCCTGTGGGATCCACACATCTCACAGTTTAATTGTGGACGTTTACATCTTTTTCTTTTAAACAACACTTTGGTTAGGTAAGTGTGGATGTAGAAGGAGGCAATCCTATGGCCTCAGCAAGTAGGCCTCCAAAAGCAAACTAAAAAGAAATGGCTTCCACAGTCTCATCTCAGAGGAGCTGCCACCAAAATGTCTTTGCCATTTTGCTGATTCTTCTTTTCCACACTATCTCCCCAGTTTCACCCCTTATCACTAGATAGGAAAGAAAAATAGAAGGGAGAGAGATCTGTGAATGTAATTTCTTTCTTTTTGTTTCTTTTTTGAACACGACTACTAGCAAACCACAACCACAACCACCACCACCACCACCCCACCCACCTCCGAGTGACCGACAGCTACCAACCCTCATGGGCCCTCTGAAAAACTCACAGAATTCCAAAGTCACACAACTGTAGAAATTATCTGCAGCTGCCAAAACTATGTCTCTGCTAGAGCAGGAGGCAATTCATAGCCAGCTGCTGCAGGCGGTCTGAAGCAGCCCCATATCCCACACCTGGGATTAAAATGAAAGCACATTCTTATAATATTTTCCGTGTTTTTTTTTTCTTAAGAAACCAAAATTCCAGAATTCTCACTATAGGGAAGAAATTTAACCACCATCCAATTTTAGTTCAAGACAGTAGTGGGTCTCTCTCTCCTTCTCACCTCCCTTTTCTTCTCTCCCTCTCCCCCTCCTCTCTCTCTGTCTCTCTCTGTGTCTCTGTTTCTCTCTGTGTCTCTCTCTGTTTCTCTCTCTCTTTCTCTCTTTCTCAGAGGCTCAGAGGAGTGGGAAAAATAGGAGATACAGGCACTTAGGAATGTCCAAAGGTCTGTTTGTCTCCAGGTAGAGAGGAAGTTTCCAAATCTCCCTAAAAATGTCTCCTTCCAGCACCCAGATCAGATCTCACTCATTGCTTTGGAGCCAGGGCTTAGCTAGGAGTATAGCTTTAGTGTCTGTTCACAGGTCTCTGATCACCAAATGGTTTAACTGGCTTCCTAGGGTACACAGACATTAGAGTTAGCAAATCTGAGGGGCCAACCCTTGATAGAAAAAGAGAAAATAAAATTACCAGTCTCTTCCCAGGATGGGGAAAGGGTGCAGATAGCTTAAGGGACAATACCCTCCTACCCTTTCAAGGTTTGATCCTTCTTCTTCTTCTTCTTCTTCTTCTTCTTCTTCTTCTTCTTCTTCTTCTTCTTCTTCTTCTTCTTCTTCTTCTTCTTCTCTTCCTCCTCCTCCTCCTCCTCCTTCCTTCCTTCTCCTCCTCCTCCTTCCTTCTTCTCCTTCTCCTCCTTCTCCTTCTCCTTCTCCTTCTCCTTCTCCTTCTCCTTCTCCTTCTCCTTCTCCTTCTCCTTCTCCTTCTCCTTCTCCTTCTCCTTCTCCTCCTCCTCCTCCTCCTCCTCCTCCTCCTCCTCCTCCTCCT